>CM067306.1:2708895-3308895 GCA_034231615.1 Meghimatium bilineatum
CACTTGAAGCAAAACTGGAAATTGGACAAGCGAAACGTGGAACAGGTTAATTAAGTTTTGTTAATCACTGAAAACACACATAATAACACATACAAATCGACGCTTCGACCAAAAGGCCTTTATCAAAAACACGTTCACAACACAATTTGGCTAATAAGAACGGCACTATTGACATTTACATGGCAGAGCTATATATATATTATATATATATATATATATATATATATATATAGTATATATATATATATATAATTATATATATATATATAGTATATATATATATATATATATATATATATATATATATAGTATATGTGTGTGTGTGTGTGTGTGTGTGTATGTATGTATGTATGTATGTATGTATGTATGTATGTATGTATGTATGTATGTATGTATGTATGTATGTATGTATGTATGTATGTATGTATGTATGTATGTATGTATGTATGTATGTATGTATGTATGTATGTATGTATGTATGTATGTATGTATGTATGTATGTATGTATGTATGTATGTATGTATGTATGTATGTATGTATGTATGTATGTATGTATGTAGTATGTATGTATGTATGTATGTATGTATGTATGTATGTATGTATGTATGTATGTATGTATGTATGTATATGTATGTATGTATGTATGTATGTATGTATGTATGTATGTATGTATGTATGTATGTATGTATGTATGTATGTATGTATGTATGTATGTATGTATGTATGTATGTATGTATGTATGTATGTATGTATGTATGTATGTATGTATGTATGTATGTATGTATGTATGTATGTATGTATGTATGTATGTATGTATGTATGTATGTATGTATGTATGTATGTATGTATGTATGTATGTATGTATGTATGTATGTATGTATGTATGTATGTATGTATGTATAAACGCCGTTGGTCCTACATCGGGCATTTCCTACGCGCAGACACCAACAGAATACACCACCAATCTCTTGAATGGATACCTACAGGCAAAAGAGCAAGGAGTAGACCAAAAGAAACACTCAGAAGAACAATACTTAGAGAAAGTAAAACAACCATTATTCATATTATTCAAGAACTGCACAGAATTGCTTTGAACAGACAGAATTGGAGAGATCTGACCTCTGCCCTATGCGCTAATTTCAGCGAAAAGGAAAATGAATGAATGAATATATATATATATATATATATCTTCTGTATTTATATAAAAGCAGGTTGAAACAATACAAACAGAAAATAAACAAACCCCACCCAAATATCGATAAACACGACATACAGAGAAATCATATCATGTTCCGCCATTTCTATGTCTGTTTTGTTTGAAAAACGTAAAAAAATGGTTAAACTACAGTATTACGCATAAACAACAAAAACACTTGATAATTGATGCATCCCAATATGGTACCCCTACGACCCTGAGGCCGTGTGTTTCTGCATCCGATGTGGTACCCCTACGACCCTGAGGCCGGTGTTTATGCATCCGATGTGGTACCTACTACGAACTTCACTCTGTATTTCGGATATTTCGACCACGTGGCTTTTATTAAGTCTTTTTAATCCAGATGTTCAGATTATATTTTAAGTCATCATCATCAAGTGTTGTCTTCGCAAGGAAATTTGCCTTCAACATACCTCTAATATTCCCTGTCTCTTGCTTTGGTGGTGCACTCTGCTAGACTAACCTGTTGATCTTCTCGATGTTACTCTCCCACTTGTATCTCTGTCAACCTTGTGCTTGTCTCCTCTTGACTCTACCCTCAAGTACGACCTTCAACAATAAGTCATTTTTTAATATGTACAAAATACTTTTTAAAATCTTTATTTCCTGTAATAATTCTTTCTTCATACAAAGTGTTGTTAGAACCTCTTTGTTCATTTTCTTCTCTTTCCATGAAGTTCTCCCTATTCTGCTGTATATCCAATCTCAATGTATCAATTATATTTTCTAGTTGTTTGTGAATTGTCCATGTTTCTGAGCCATACATTATATTTTAAGTAAATTTTATTTTAAACTAAAAAAAGCTTTAAATAGCAGTTTTACGTTGAACAATACACAGGATGAACGTTTCTACTAACAGGTCTTTATAAAGAAAGTGACGAACAAATAATGAATGGAATCACAAAATCAAAACATACATCGATCCGTGTATTGTTCGTCGTAAAACTGATGTTTAACCACATTTAGCATTGTTTTTTTCTCTCACTATTTACTTAATACAAAGTGCCCAGTTTTTCTGCAGTCTACTAATAACTCAATTGTTTCTGTAATTTGAAATACTTTATTTTAAATTCTTAAGTTCCCATCTGGCACACAGTTTCCTTGCAATTGTGATTATTTCTTCTGTGTTCAATCTCAAACTTCTACAGTTTAGCAGGATGTAATTTAGAGAAATGCTGAGAACATCATGGAGATTTTTAAAATTCATGACGATTTCTTGCCAGAAGTTATTGAAAAACATAATGACGATATCTTGCCAGAAGTTAATCCAAGAGAGAGCTGCTTACCCGCATAAAAAAAAAGAAAATCCACATTTTTTTGGAAACATCATGAGGAAAAGAAAGATGGAACATATTGTAACACTATGCGTTGGAGAGCAAGAGGGGTAGGGGAAGACCGAGTGAGAAGATGCTGGATAGACTAGCATTGTGGCATGGGAGAACATTGGTATCGGGAATGATTAACAGCACACGACATAAAGGGCTGTGGAAGGATATGATAACCAACACCATACGCCATGGACCATAGGAGGCAATGATTGACAGCACACAAAACAGAAGGCTGTTGAAGGACATTACAACCAATGTCACACGGCAGACGCTACACCGCATGACGTCACACGGAATAGTATAAGATAAATAATATAAGAAAAATAATCAAGAGAACGGATTGCTTTATGTCATGGTTTACAGTCTATCAGTGATTTTATGGCCTGACACATATGTCTTCAGAATAGCTTTTGGGTTACTTTGACCCAATATGAGATGGGATAGCCATTTCCATTCCCCATACCTTCTCAGTCGCCTATTACTACATACATGGAAAGTATCAAATTCTTTGCTCCTCATCCGAAACCTGAGCAACACATGAGAGTTTCATTCTTTAATTTTAATATAATCTAATTCGTTTACTTTCTTCTCGGTGGAAGGCCTGGATCCTGTTTGGTTCCTTCGCTCCTATCCAGCTCGTGTATGGCACCTCGTGTCTGTATGTGTACGACAGCGCCACACCTCGAGCAACAGCATTGACTGGCTGGCTAAACTACGTAGAGCTTTTCAAGAAGGATGTTCTTCTCCATCAATACTCAGGGTAGCCGATGGAAAAGGCGGAGGATCTAATTTTTCGACAACGGCTTTTAAGGCGGAGACTCGAAAGGCACGGTATGGGGGCATGGCGCAACATGGATAAGTTTTAAGCGGCCAGAACGTTTAGAAAGCAATGACAAACTACTGAATGTAACTACCAAGAGATCATGACATCCTACATCGAAGAGGCAGACCAAGAAGTAAATGGATGCAAGACATCAAAGACCACTTGAACATGACAACAACATAAGCAAGAAGACTGGCTCAAAATAGTCAGAAGTTTCGAAGAGCTGTGATGACTGCTACATCCCATTTTTCTGAGAAAAATTTCCGGAAGGATCGCGTGCACATTGGGAGTGATACCAACTTATGTGTCAATTTTCCTTTTCCATTTACAACCGGGTCGACTGGACGAGAGTTCATGTCAGGCGAGAAATCTCCACCCGGAATTATTTTTTTGTCCGTGTGATCTGTTTATTTAGGTTTGTGTGTTTGTTAATTGGTGATTTACCTCATTTGTTAACTGGTGGATTCGCCTCATTTTAACGTTAACTGATGGGTTAGTCACATTTGGCCGATGCACACATTTTTCGACCTAGGAATGAATTCCTGTTTGGTTATATCAGAGCGTCAGGGAAGTGAGGAGGTTGTTTCTCGTGGCGTGATTGCCTGGTTGTCATTATAATTTTACTGGCTTCTAACTGTAGTTCTTAAAGTGACTATCTTGTAGAAAAGCAAAGTTGCAAAGTTAACTTATAGCATATATATATATATATATATATATATATATTGTATAAAAGACAATTTATGTACTTCTTCGTTCCTGTCCTTCCGGAATCTCATTTTCATATTTTGGTTGGACTCGTTTGTGTTTTGTGATCATTTCTATTCGTCGTCTTTTGATGTTTAGATGGTATCTTGATAAAGGCCTTTTGGTAGAAACTGAAATGTCTAAAATGACGTTGAAAATGTTTTGTATATAGTACTATTGTTGTTACGTTTCACACAGTATTACTTAACTTAAATAAATTGTAGTAAAGCAAATTTAACCCATATCATCTATTAATCCAATAGTGCTGTGAGATGTTAGAAATTTGACATATCAGTGGCTTTATTAATGGGCAACATCTTTAGGTCGGCGGGTCAAATTAGGTTAGTCTGGCCGGTAAAGCATCACACCTGGTTGCTGGAACATTTCTTGATTCTTGATTAGAAACTGGCTTCACAGCACGCGGGACATTCCCATAAGTGCTCCGCCCTCCGCTCCAGCAGCCATCCCAGTGTATGTAGACTCATAGTTCCGGTCAGGTGTTGATTGTGTGATCTTCGGGACTTTCAAAAAAATTTGATTTTCCTCCCCTCACCTCTGAATACTCCCATTTCTAACAAATAAATTGTAGTAAAGCAAATTTAACCCATATCATCTATTAATCCAATAGTGCTGTGAGATGTTAGAAATTTGACATATCAGTGGCTCTGCTATATGAGGGTGGTTGCCATCTCCTCTTACTCGCAGTCTTTACTTCCCGGATTAATCAATTAATTCAATTTAACCCAATTAAAGCTGGATCGACCCGGGAGCCGTTGTGATCTGAAAAAAACAACAACATTTCAGCCTCAACTGAAGAATGAAACAAAGACCACTCATAATGCAACGTTAGTGGCTTGTTCTTGATCGTGAGAGGCACTGTGGTGTAGCATTGAATTGGTAGTCTTTAGAAGGACATTTATGGTGTGGTTTTGAGGTTTCTGTGGGTTTTTTTAAAGGTTACCCCCCCCCTCTATATCCTCTCCCTTGTTTTAAAATTGATGACGTATATTGATGACGTATTGATGACGGTCCTGTTTCTCACAAATATTTTCCTTACACAATAAGAAAGAAAAAAGCTACAATAAATTAATTGTTTGTTGACTGGAACTTGTCTGTAGTTCATCAATTTTAATGAAATTATGTAAACCGTCTATAGAACAAATACATCGATTATTTATATATACACAGTACCGATTACCCCGTATTGTATATCGACACTAATTAGTCAGATAATCTCCCCTAATTGTGTAATAGAGAATGTCACTTTGTGGAAATATTAACAAACAATACAAAAGCTGATGGGTGGGGGGGGGGGGGGGGTCTGTCATATTCTTGTCGAGTGTCCTCAAAATTTGCTTGATTATAGGCACATGTGAGTATTTTGTGCCATAAGCAATTTATTACTAGAACACAAGCTTTAATCTAAGTTTGACAAGTTATCGGACATACCTCTTTCCATCAACCCGGATATTCTTCTGTTATAACAAATTGGACTTGAGGTAAATCAGGATCTATTCTCATGACATGTCCATACCATGTAGCTTATTGTCTCTTGATGTAGTCATTGGATAATGTTATTACGAATTCTCGGATGCCATCATGTCCCATTCTATCCATTCTTGTGACGACCACAATATTTCTCAGACACCTCGTCTCACATGATGTAATCTTACTGTCTTAGGAAAAGAGGAACACTTTATATAACAACAAATAGTGTGTGGTGTTATAATCTTCTGCTGACAAACTAAGTAATATTGATCATTAATCGACTAAATGGTTTCGATTGACGACACCAACAGAGATGATGCCATATATGAGAGACCGATGTACAAGGAGAAATATGATCACCAACGCCATTCGGTATGGCACTTGATGATGAATTATAATCTGATGATGACAAACTAAGTTATATTGATCGTGTAGCTATAATCTGATGATGACAAAACGTTGGAATGACATAATCAGGCGTTTTAACATAAATTATAAATAATAATAAGACCCATAACCGCCAGTTGGGGCGCCATACTGGAGAAATCAGCACAAAAAGACCTCCAAACTACTCACATCAATCATTGGTGTTATCAATCCAAGATGTCTGTCCTCTTCTCCTACCACCATTGACAGCTCCTTGTAAAATAATTTTAGAAAGCGAGTCGTGTCTCGTTGCATGCCCAAACCAAACAAATTTACTCCGTTTCACCACTGCAAAAAGTAGTTCTTGATAATCTGCACATTTATTTATTTTCTGCCGCACAAATATATTTGTCTTGTACTCTGTATAACTAAATCTATAGGTCCCTGACTAGGTCCTAACTCCAATGGACTGGCCACATCGTCCGTATGCCAGACAAGCGCCTTCCAACGAGATTATTCTATGGGGAGCTGTGCGAAGGTAAACGTTCAAGCGGAGGGCAGAAAAAGGGCTTCAACGAGCACCTAAAAAAACTCTCTCCAGCACTGCAGCATCGATCCTAGCTCCTGAGTGACTACATCAATTGATCGCTCAGCCTGGCTAACCCATATCACTGCTGGCATCACGAAACTTGAAAAAGAAAGAACACTGCGGGCAATCCACAAGCACAAGAAGATAAATCGTTATATTTGACATAAGATGACATGCCTTTATATTGAGGTTATCCACTAATAGAAGCTTCATGGCGCGTCATCTATACAATTATGCTTTTATTTTGTTGTTGAAATGTGTTTTGTGCTTTGTTATTTGTATTTATTTATGTTCCCTCAGTGGTTGGGAGCAGAGATATACGGCGCAGCACTAGGGAGGAGGAAACAACTGACAGCACTGTTTTTTTCTATGGCTGAGGCCCAGCATAGAGGCATAATGACTTCAATCCTTTTGACTTGAACATTTGGTTGCATGCCTGGAGCAATAGAGAAGTTCGGCATAACCAGTAGTCAATTGGTGGCGGGGAATGATCACAGTGAACCCTATCTTGTCTGCAGTGGCAGGGAGCAGTGCATAGGTTGAAACCTATCTTCCTGGTGGTGTGATAGTTATTCTCTGGCCTCGAGTGAGCCAAAAATCCACAGACTTCTCAGCAATATAATGTCATTTTAACGGCATTGGGCAAAGGGCATGAGCCCATGGACAGCTGGATCAGCAACCAACCAATCAACCATGACACGTAAGGAAATAACTAACTAATCTTACAAGCAGTATAATTAACGATTGTGTCCATTTTCTAGTCCATATTTAATGGCATGTGGCTGTTATAACAGTGATAAAAGTTATAATAGTTAGTTCCGATGGAATATTATCAACCCTGAAGATTTATTTTCTTTCAACGATCATAGAACCTCTGACACTTCCTCCCTCAATATTTTTGCATTTTCCAATGCTCTGTATCAAACACAATATTTTTGAATACCCGAGAACCTCCGAAGACGGATGTGTCGGGCCATTGGCGCAAATAAAACGGTGACATAACGCATTCCATTTCTCTGGACTACATCCTATTGGAAATCTAGTAGGACCATGGTCCTGCTACAAGGAAGATCCAGCGGGATGAGAGAATGAATGCTGAAGAAGAAGAATATTACGCGAGAGTCTGTGCAATTTAACACAATATAAATCCGCAATATTTCGTCCATCTTTTCACTGTCTTCGTTTTCATTGAGCACCACTCTGATTTTATTTTATTTTCCTTGAGGGTGACACTTTTGGACACCCTAGCGACACAGATATTCATCAATGAAAACCATAACAATAAACAAAAACATCACGTAAGAAGACTGACTGATTTGTTTTGATTCTGCTGTTAGGGTTCAGTATAAGCTAGTAGCCTATTCTTCATGGCTCTGGTGCAAGCGTCTCTGTACATCCGAACATCATGGACATTGACTCTGTACAACCGTAAATCCGTTTACTTCATGTCTGTGACGCGAACGTCTCTGTACATCCGAGTGAAAACTAAACTTCGTTCAGTTTTAGGACCGCTGTTAAAAATTATTAAGGAAATGTCGAGTCCAAGTTCTAGTCCTTGTTTGAAAATATAAATCAGCAAACATGACAAGGATTTGTACAGTCAGAGGGAGAATACTGGACTAATATGCTAGCCATATCAGTCAAGGGACATAATAATTATTAGTCACGATAGAGTTATATAACTTATAAGATTTAACGAATATAAAATCAGATGTAGGCATATGACATTGAGAGTTAGGTATTAGATATGTTGATTACCCTCTTCGCACATATCCTAGGACAGAGCTATTCAATTAGCTGCCCGCTGGCCAAATCCGGCACGCGGATCATTGCTAAAACAGTGAAATAAAGTTATAAAAAAACTTTTTTTTTTTTTAAATAAATCTGACCCGTGATGATCCCCATTTTCTACATTTTGGCGCTCGAGTAATTTTAGTTGAATAGCCCTGTCCAGGCGATAAGATCTCCGTTTCAGTAAATATATCAGTGTATAACGGCTGATGGTTCCGGTTCTATATTACGAGTAGTTCAGTGCTCTTTTTGAAATTTTTATTAGCTGTTCTCTGGTGGCCATGCATTTTCTCACTCCCAAAGTCTTTGTTCCTTTGTTGTGATGCTCATTAACCCCCGTTAGGTCTACTATATGTTACTTTGTTTTGATGCTCATTAACGTTAGGTCTACTATATGTTACTTTGTTAGTTAACTTAACATTGTTAGTTATATTAGTACCAGTAACAATAATGTATTATAATTGTTGTTATCGTTACTTTATAGCTTACCTCAGAATAGACAAAGTTATTGAATGAAGATGTATTAAAAATCTAGGTCCTTATTTAATCAAGATATTTGCTTCATGAATTTTTTTTGTTTTCTATTTGGGAATGTTTCAGACAACTGACAAAAATGCTCGTGTTTTGGAATTGTTTACATGCTACTTTAGTCAGTAAGTTCTTTTTTTCCCTTATATTTTCTGTTGTTTTGTTGCAGTTTATTGCATTTAATTGCAGAATTCATTGGATCTTCCTTTAGAGAACATAAGACAAATGTGCACGTACGAAATAAAATAGAAATGTATTCAGATTCACAAGAACCGTTACTTTCAATAGTGAAACGACGAAAACTTTCATGGTTTGGATATGTATGCCGACACGATTCCTTGTTAAAAATTATACTACAGGGAAGGTCAAGGTTAGAAGAAAAAGAGGCTGACAAAAAAAAACAATAACAGACAGCACCAAGGACCGGACAAGATGTTTCTTCACACGTCCGCATTGTTGAAGATAGAAATCGTTGGAGGACTCTATGTGCAGATGTTTGATGATGTGGTACTCCCACGATCTGATTGTATGTTGGTGCATCCAATGCGGTGTCCATACGACCCTAAGTATTTATGTTGGTGCATCCAATGTGGTACTCCTACACACTTTCTCTGTGTGTTCATACGTCTATTGTGGTGCACCAAGGATCCTGAATATGTATGTCGATGCATCCAGTATGTTACACCGATGAACCTGACTCCGTGTGGTGATGTATCTAAAGTTGTACCTCTATGATCCTGTGTGTTGATGCGTATGATACTCCTACGGCATTAAGTGTGTGTTGATGCATCTACCATGGTACACATACGACCCTGACTCCGTGTCTTGATGTATCCAATGTTGCACCCCTACGATCCTGACTGTGGTTTGATGCATCCAACATGGTACACATACGACATTAAGTGTGTGTTGATGCATCCAACATGGTACTCCTACTACCCTGACTTCGTATGGTGATGTATCCAATGTTGTACCCTACGACCCTGCCCTTTGTGTTTATGCATTCAATGTTGTACATCGAAGACCCTGACCGTGAGTGTCGATGCTCCCAATGTAGTACCCTTGCGACTCTGACTGTGTGGGTTGATGCCCCCAATGTAGTACCCCTACGACTCTGACCGTGTATGTTAATGCCTCCAATGTGGTGTTCCGACGATCCTGACGGGTTACTAGTTTATAGATATATATATATATATAGAAATCATTAGTGGGTAATCTTTTTGATCAACGGACCAGATTAATCTTTAAGTTCCCAAGAACATCTCAACATTTGTCACTTATCACGACATCTAAATGATTGAGTTCTTTGATAGTGACAGTTCTGTCTATTTGTTCATAATATATTTTCCTTATCTCAATTTCTGCTGCACCTCGTACATTTCTGAGCTCCAATTATTCTCATAATTATTAATTTAAAAAAAATATTTTATGATCTGTATTTTCCATATTATTTTATAACATACTGTCTCAATATTATTTTATAACCTGCTGTCTCAATATTATTTTACGATCTGCAATTTCAATATTATTTTCCTCTGGGAAATAATTGCGGAAAATAATTTTTGAAAATATAATAATTTAAGAAATTATTTTTTTACAGCACGCTTGATTATTTTGGCAAGTTCATCCATGCTGGTCACTTCTGCTTCGTATCGTTCATTTACATTGGCACAAGTCTCCTCTAGGGGTCCCGTACGCTCGGATCAAAGTTGGCTAGCCCTTTCAACAATCTCATGTGCTGCCCGCTGCATGGAAAACTATGCAAACTGCAGATCTTTCATGTTTAATCCTAGCTCTAGATTGTGTACTCCCTGTTCACTATTTAAACCGAAACAATTATTGCCAACAGCTGATGAAGGACACCTCTACCACAGTCTTCACTGCGAGCAAAGAGGTTTTTGGACATACATACGCGAGGACACAGAAGCTTGTCTTCACCAATACAAACCAGATAACTACACAAATGCTAAGGCGCATTGTCGTTCAATGGGAGGTTATTTAATGTCGTTAAAATCAAGGGATAAGTTTGTGATTTTGATGGAGGCAAATTATGCTCAAAGAGTATGGGTAGGATTGGATGACATAGACGAGAAAGGCATCTTTACCTGGGTGGAAGATGGGCAGGCTCTATCTGATGATGATAAGCAGGACCTGTTCGGCAAAGACCCACCATCATCCGGATGTGGCACTTATTTTGGATCAGATGTGTACCTGTCAAGTACTAACTGTTCTATTGAACAGACTTACATGTGTGAGATTAATCTCCCAGACTAGCAGGTCAATGAGTATTTTAAACACTAATGATCTGCATGTAGACGGGATGTTCCAGTGTAGGGTAACAACCCTAAACATGAAGTAAGTGGCTGGAGTAACACAGGACAAATATCAAGATAAACAAAAATAGGTAGAAGTGTTACCTAAATAAGAAATAAAACAAACTAACGACGAGATACAGAGACAAACAACGTTTTGATTAAAAACCTTCATCAGGACAGACAAAAGACAACAGTACAACGAATCTTACATGGAGACAAACATGGTTATGTCAGGGAGGAAAAAAAGGGAAAGATAGCGAATAGATAACAGAGGAAGAAAAGATGGAGCGGCATAGCAGGGAAGAAGATGGAATACGGAGATGATAGTCCGTCTGTCCTGATGAAGGCTTTTTTGTTGAAACATCATTTGTCTCTGTATCTCGTCGTTAGGTTGTTTTATTTCTTATTTTGACAACACTTCTACCTATTTTTGTTTATCTTGATGCATGTAGAAGGGCTGAATGTTTCACCATTGATCTATCAAACCAACAATTAAGCAACAGTATACTCTCAGTAAATAACATGCCAATATAGTGAGACATTTCTCTTGTGGAAGCCACCACATAATTTCATCTGCACAATTATGCTTCTCTTTGTGGTGTAACATTCAGAGAACCCTGCATTGTCATCACGTTGGGGAAACCAGATGAGTTCCATACCTGAACATGATCCTAGCTGCAAACATGTCAGTGGTGCTCTGGCTATGAATAGTTGGGGTGTGGTGAATAGCTACTCTTGTGCAGCACTTGATAATTCCAGGGTAGAACCCAGAATAAGGAAAATTTGGGATGAGGGGGAATGTTGAAGCTAATGAATCGAACTCTGCATATTACAGAGACATAGAAAATCCACAAAACCCTTAGAATTTACCCTCTAACGTCTTCTCAAAGCAATTCATACCAAAGACAACTTGTGTGTCTTCTCAAAGCAATTCATACCAAAGACAGCTCGTGTGTCTTCTCAAAGCAATTCATACCACAGACAGTCTATGTGTTCTCAAAGCAATTCATACCAAAGACAGTTTGTGTCTTCTGGGTATGAAATAACTTTCTGGAAAAACCCATCGCTTACAATTCCCAGGTTTAAAAAATAGTAAATACTGATACTTCAGCTTCAGTAAAGCATTCCAAACAGGAAAAACAGCTCAAATTTCAGAGTAGAAGCTGAGGAACTCCTGCAGGCACTGACAGCTCTCGATACCACAGATTATCCAACACCATCCAATGTAGTAATATTCATGGACTGCAGATCCTTATCGGAAACATTACAAAGCAACAAAAGCACAAAACTAGATTAGAACTGGCAAACATAAAAAAATCTCACACATCACTCTTCAATGGTTACCTGCCTATTGTGGTATCACTGGAAATGAGAGAACTGATGCCCTGGCAAAAGCAGGAGGTAAAAATTGAATAATTCAGCTATGCTCTGCCGTGCAGTGAGGCCAAAACACTAATCAGCAACCAGTATACATCACAGTGGAAGAAAGATATGGATATTGATCAGAAAAAAGACCCCATACACTAACTTCATAGGCAACAACAGATCATCATCTTTTGACTTTAGAACTGGCCACTGCAGGCTACAGAGTCACCTGTATCGGATCAGAGTGGCCCATACAAATGAATTTCCATGTGGAGCAGGCATAAAGTTCATCCATCGCATTTAACTTCCGTAACCCTAGAGTTTGCCAGGGATGTGTCCTATGCCCTTCCTTTATTATAACATATATCGACCCCATCTGTAAACTAACAAGTACTAACAAAGAAGATAACATGAAAGACAAATTGAACGAACTCAGACGACCAAGTACTAATAGCGACATCAGAAGAACAATTGCAAAAACATATGAACAGACTCCACACAACATGTCAAAAATTCAACATGAAGATCAAT
Source organism: Meghimatium bilineatum (assembly GCA_034231615.1). NCBI lineage: Eukaryota > Metazoa > Mollusca > Gastropoda > Stylommatophora > Philomycidae > Meghimatium > Meghimatium bilineatum. Next base: position 2,721,980 of record CM067306.1, read on the forward strand.
GTTGAAAAGATAGAAATAATGGCAATAGCAAAGAAAGAAAGAAACAAAACAGATGCATCAAAAATACCAGATCTTAGGACAGATAGCATGTATTTTTAAGAACAAAAATGTAAACACAGACACTAAATTTGCATTATACAAGACTATTATTATCCCATCACTGTGCTACCAGTGCCAAACCTGAACAATGACAACACAAGACAAAAGAAAAATGTTTCAAATTCAAATAATTTAATAGGTGTATAAAAACACTATTGTTGATATCAACTTCTTTCAAACCCCGCTTCCACTTATCAATAACAGTTGTTTTTTCAGACCCCTGCCTGAAATTAGTGCGGTTTCCACAAAAGAAAAGCCTAGCTATATTTGTATGTTATCTACTGATAGTTTACTGTTGCATAATGGTTAGTCTGATAGACCATCTAGCCAGACCTTCCACATGTCATCGAATGAGAGTTTACATAATCTTTCAACAGCCCCAAAATCACACACTTAGTTAGTTAGTCGTCGGATCATCATCACTGCAAACTGGACACATGCATAGTTGCTCCAATCTCTCCTTGAGTGTATCCACCATCACACTTCTGCTGACAGTACCGGTCCTATGCTGGTTGACCATCATTCTTCTGCGCCCTCCAAAATGTTCACCTCTAGCAACACCGCATTTCAACCCCTGATCTTTAATCCTAGCCATTGAAAAGGAATCATGATCCACATTAGTCTCACTCTCGCATGTTATCACACACTTCTTTTATCTTTAAAAATGATAAAAATATGAACACAGTTTAAGAAAATTACAAATATGGCATTTTATTGTAGAAAATGGTCACTTTAATATAACACCTTAAACAATTTAGCAAATGACTCTAGCCAAACTAACACAAAGACATTACATTTTACAAAAATTCTGGTCACTTCCTGGCAGAACTTTGGGAAATACATTGCTAACTACTACAGTGGAATCCCTTTATAACAACTTTGTCCGGACCAACAAAATATGTATGTAATAACAGAAATTCACTATATACAGTACAAACAATAAATAATGAATATAATTGGGGATTGTGAAAAGTGTTGTTATAGATGGAAATTTGTTACTAAAAGAATGGCAAGAATTACCCATAGTCCTATGCTATTGAGGGACTCCACTGTATGAATCATCATCATATGCCATATCTGCCGACATAATAATAAGACTCATAAACCCATCAGGGTCATAGGGGTGTCACACTGGAGGCATCAGCACACAATGCTATCCAAACATCTGTATAGCCAGCCGTTCTGAGGAAAAGTGTAGAAAAATCATGACCAGAATATTTCTGGATGTTTGAATATTTCTGGATGTTTGAATATTTCTGGATGTTATCTATGTAGTATTTTCTTTACCTCCCATTTTCCTTCCACCAATGACTTTTCATTGCAAAATAATTTTAGAAAGTGAGTCATGTCTCGGTACATGTCTGCTATCATAGACAATTGTGAATCTTGACAATTCATCAATTACAGTGCTGAAACTCGTCCATGCCAGAATGTTTAGCTGTCCAGTGCTGAAACCCTTACATGCCAGAATGTTCAGCTGTCCAGTGCTGAAACCCTTCCATGTCAGAATGTTCAGCTGTCCAGTGCTGAAACCCTTCCATGTCAGAATGTTTAGCTGTCCAGTGCTGAAACCCTTCCATGTCAGAATGTTCAGCTGTCCAGTGCTGAAACCCTTCCATATCAGAATGTTCAGCTGTCCAGTGATGAAACCCTTCCATATCAGAATGTTTAGCTGTCCAGTGCTGAAACCCGTCCATGTCAGAATGTTTAGCTGTCCAGTGCTGAAACCCTTCCATATCAGAATGTTCAGCTGAAACCCTTCCATGTCAGAATGTTTAGCTGTCCAGTGCTGAAACCCTTCCATGTCAGAATGTTTAGCTGTCCAGTGCTGAAACCCTTCCATATCAGAATGTTCAGCTGTCCAGTGCTGAAACCCTTCCATGTCAGAATGTTCAGCTGTCCAGTGCTGAAACCCTTCCATATCAGAATGTTCAGCTGTCCAGTGCTGAAACCCTTCCATATCAGAATGTTTAGCTGTCCAGTGCTGAAACCCTTCCATATCAGAATGTTTAGCTGTCCAGTGCTGAAACCCTTCCATGTCAGAATGTTTAGCTGTCCAGTGCTGAAACCCTTCCATGTCAGAATGTTTAGCTGTCCAGTGCTGAAACCCTTCCATGTCAGAATGTTTAGCTGTCCAGTGCTGAAACCCTTCCATGTCAGAATGTTTAGCTGTCCAGTGCTGAAACCCTTCCATGTCAGAATGTTTAGCTGTCCAGTGCTGAAACCCTTCCATGTCAGAATGTTCAGCTGTCCAGTGCTGAAACCCTTCCATGTCAGAATGTTCAGCTGTCCAGTGCTGAAACCCTTCCATGTCAGAATGTTTAGCTGTCCAGTGCTGAAAACCTTCCATATCAGAATGTTCAGCTGTCCAGTGCTGAAACCCTTCCATGTCAGAATGTTTAGCTGTCCAGTGCTGAAACCCTTCCATGTCAGAATGTTTAGCTGTCCAGTGCTGAAACCCTTCCATGTCAGAATGTTTAGCTGTCCAGTGCTGAAACCCTTCCATGTCAGAATGTTTAGCTGTCCAGTGCTGAAACCCTTCCATGTCAGAATGTTTAGCTGTCCAGTAAATTATTTCTATCATTCCCTATCTAATGGACATAGTGTGCTACAACACCTGTATTTACAATCATCATCATGTGCCGTCTCCGCAGTGAAGGTTGGCTGCACAGGTCCTCCAGCGGATCTCTTGCTTTGGTGGTACACGCTGCTGTAACTTGTTCCTCCTACATGTATCCCTCTCCCCAAACAATCTTCGTTCTCAAACTCCTGTAGCAGGATAATGGTCCTACTAGATGTCCAGCAGGATGTGCTCCAGAGAATGGAAATGAGCAGTGTCGCTGTTTCATCTGCACCATTAAGAAATTACACACAATAATGACAGAATGGTCTTTTATTTCCTTCTAAATTTATCCCCCCCCCCCACCATGACATATCTACAGATACACCTCTATTAACAACACTTTTTTTTACAATTTCCCAATTAATTAATTTCTGAATGTATCTGTCCACTGTAGCAAATTTTTGTTATTAATTCATATTCCAGAGAAAGCACATGTATGTAATTAAGTTGTGAGGATAACCAAGTGGAGATGGACGCCACCAGCTAAACCTTTCACCCACTAAAATATTGCTATGGAAACAATACTGATGGGAACCGTTGAAGGTGGAAGAAGCAAAGGACCAAAAAGAGCATGGACATACAATATCAAGGACTGGACAAGGCAAGATGTTTCTCACTCGTCTGTATTGTTGAAGATAGCTATCGCTGGAGGATTCTGTGTGTTGATACATCCAATATGGTACTCCTACTACTCTGATGGGTTACGAGTTTATGGATATATATTTCATTGGTCCCTACCCTAACAATTTGTTATAATGGGATTCCACTGTATAGAATGACCTCTTAAGGCAATATATTCCAAAATATCATATGAAGACTAACCAGCAAAAATTGACAGTAAAATCTCATTATAACAACTTGGACCAGACCAACGAAATATGTATGTAATAATAGAAATCTGTTATATGTGGTATAAATAATAAAGAATAAATATAAATGGGGATTTTGATAACTGTTGTTATAGAGGGAAATTTGTTATAAAAGGATGCGCTATAAAGGGATTCCACTGTACCGGACTTTAAATAAATTTCAGATAATCATTGAACACATAATGATGTAATGTTTAGAGACCTCACAATATTTTATTCTAGCATTCAGAAGTGAAGCAGCCAGACAACCATATCTTCTGTATGAAATAGTCAATTAGTATACTTCCCAAGCAGGGCAACCTTTTTTAGATATGAAGGCTAGAACATGGACTTAGAATCAATGAAAACAGACTGCCACTACAGGAACTTACAGCATGTTAAAACCAAAACAATCAACCTTGTCTCTTGATTGTAAAGAGCACCGCCGAAGATGGATGTGTCAGGTCATTAGAGCAAATAAAACGGGACACAGCACATTTCCATTCTCTGAACTACATCCTTCTGGGAATATAGTAGGACCAATGTCGTGCTACAAGAGAGATTAAGCGAAAGTTTGAGAACGAACACTGAAGAAGATTTCTGTAAAGAGTAAACGGTCAAACAAGTTAACCACACATTTGATGTATCCAATTAACTGCCCATTAGATTTGACCATTAATTTTGTATAATTTTATAGTCTAATTTTGACCATTAGACTACACCAAAACTATAACTACATGACTTTAACGAAATCTTATATAATGGGCTGGAAGGATAAAATAATAAAGCTACGTAATAAAAACAGCGTCACAGCGTATTTCATGCTCCGCTGCAGAAAATTTCAGCCATATCTTCTGTCCACCTTGTCTTCTTCCTCCCTTCTCCGGACATTGTTTGTCATCGGGAAATGTCTCATTACGTGCCTGTACCACCGAAGTTTAATGATTGTTAACAGTATCTTGTGCTGGTTATCAAAGAATAAACGCAGAATTATCTCCGGACTATGTCAGCATTTCACCTGTATAACTACTGTATATTACACACATTTGGAACTTGTAGTTGAAATGCTAACCTTTATACAACATTTCTTATATAGAATTCTTCAATTGTAGATGTGTTTCTCAAACAGATACATTTATTATCCACCTCATGGTAATTGTTTCCCCTTAGAATGTTATGCTGCAGTGTTTGCTGTGATAATGTGAATGAACCATGTCTGTCTTGAAAATCATATCTCCCTGGAATCGAGCTCTCAACCCAAGAATGATAATAAATTACCTGGTGTGTGAAAATTGCTACACATGTCGCTCCCATTTCTGGTATATGGACACCCAGTTTAAAACTAAAAGATCACAAAATATCAGATAAGCTGAGAATTTTATTTTTTAACTTCAGAAGTAGGGGGAATCAGCAAATCAATCAATCAATAAAACCCATAACCCTTTAGGGTCGTAGGGGTACCACATAGGATGCTTCAGCACACAGAGTCCTCCAGCGAATTCTATCCTCAGCGATGCGGATGAGTGTGGAAATATCTAGCCCTGTCCATTCCTTGATGTTGTCTGTCCATGTCTTTATTTGACCTCCTCTGCTTCTTCCACCCTCGACAGTTCCCTGCAGTATTGTTTTTGACAAGGAATCGTGCCTGCATACATGTCCGAACCATGCTAGTTTTCGTCGTTTCACTATTGAAAGCAATGGCTCCTGGACACCTGCACACATCTCTACTTTATTTCTTACGTACACATTGGTCTTATGTTCCCTATAGGAAATTCGTAGAAGTCGTCTGTAGCATTTATACTCGAAAGCCTGTAATCTTCTCTCCATGTCCGCAGTGAGTGTCCAACTCTCACAACCATACAACACAATGGAAAGCACCAGCGACCTATACAGTTTGATTTTCACTCCAACACTGATGTTGCTTTTCCAAATCACAGATAGCCTTGACAAGGACGCTAAAGCCATCTCCAGCCTTATTTTTAGCTCTGCTTTGCATTTACCATCGCTGCATATACTGGATCCGAGGTATTTGAAGGTATTCACCTCTTCAAGCTTATGTCCATTCATCATAATATTAGTCTGGTTTTCTGTGTCTCTGCTATTTACCAAGATTTTGCTCTTATCTGAATTGATTTCCATTCCGTACTTGCTGGTAACTTTTTCTAACTTTGATGTTAATTCTTGCAATGATTGTTCTGACACAGCCATAAGATCAATATCATCAGCGAAACGCAAGTTGCAAATAGGGCAATCAGCAAATACGAATGTAATAATCAAATCTCATGATAATAACTTGTTTTGTGCTGACAAAATATGTATAATGTAATAACAAAAATTCACTATATTCAGTATAAACAATATGTGCGTTCAAGTATTTATTTGCATCCGTTAACTTTCTGCAAATATTTCAAAGGTTTCACTTGATCCATTAACTTTCTGCAAAATATTACATAGGTTTTACTTGCATCAGTTAACTTTCTGCAAATATTTCAAAGGTTTTACTTGATCCGTTAACTTTCTGCAAAATATTATATAGGTTTTACTTGATCCGTTAACTTTCTGCAAAATATTACATAGTGTTTACTTGCATCCATTAACTTTCTGCAAAATATTACATAGTTTTTACTTGCATCCATTAACTTTCTGCAAATATTTCATAGGTTTTACTTAGATCCGTTAATTTTCTGAAAGATCAGCACAATCATTTCTGATAGTATGTCTAGTCACAATTCTTGTATTTACTCTATAAAAATGATGCTGTCAACTTGTTTTTCAATTTACCACCTTTTGTCACCACTACATAAGATGATGGCTTTTGTCACCACTACATAAGAAGATGGCTTTTGTCACCACTACATAAAAAGATGGCTTTTGTCACCACTACATAAGATGATGTAATCCATTCACCCAATTTTCCCTAAAAGTCTTTTCTTAAAGAAGTTGGTAAAACAGGCATAGAGATGTTGCATTGTTTGTTGACTTAGAAAAATGAGTACTTCTTACAACTCACTATCATCATCAAGCACCATCTCCACAACGAAGTTTGGCTGCAACAGATCTCTAATATCCCATGCCTCTTGCCTTGGTGATGCACTCTGCTAGACTGTAACCTGTCCATCTCTTACCACGAATGGGCATATTAAAAAGAAATTTAGATTTTTAAAAGAATTATTAAATTTTCAAAGACCCACCACTTTTCATGGATGTTTTATTCTGATATTTTGGCACAATGTGATTTCTGCAGTTGTTGGTACTTGTATGTTTGAACAGTTGTAGGTACTTGTATGTTTGAACAGTTGTAGGTACTTGTATGTTTGAACAGTTGTTGGTACTTGTATGTTTGAACAGTTGTAGGTACTTGTATGTTTGAACAGTTGTTGGTACTTGTATGTTTGAACAGTTGTAGGTACTTGTATGTTTGAACAGTTGTAGGTACTTGTATGTTTGAACAGTTGTTGGTACTTGTATGTTTGAACAGTTGTAGGTACTTGTATGTTTGAACAGTTGTTGGTACTTGTATGTTTGAACAGTTGTTGGTACTTGTATGTTTGAACAGTTGTTGGTACTTGTATGTTTGAACAGTTGTAGGTACTTGTATGTTTGAACAGTTGTAGGTACTTGTATGTTTGAACAGTTGTAGGTACTTGTATGTTTGAACAGTTGTAGGTACTTGTATGTTTGAACAGTTGTAGGTACTTGTATGTTTGAACAGTTGTAGGTACTTGTATGTTTGAACAGTTGTAGGTACTTGTATGTTTGAACAGTTGTAGGTACTTGTATGTTTGAACAGTTGTTGGTACTTGTATGTTTGAAAAGTTGTTGGGACTTGTATGTTTGAACAGTTGTAGGTACTTGTATGTTTGAACAGTTGTAGGTACTTGTATTTTTTTGACAACTGTAGGAACTTTTTAAGTTTGGAAATTATTGTTATAGAAGAAATGTACGAGGCGTGTTCAAATGAAAACGGGACTTGTTACACCACGCGTGATAGAGCGCACTGATATTGATGACATTTTGCACTAGTAATGAGTATCCAATAATTTACATACGGTCACGTGTTCATCTTCCCAGCATGCATATGTGCTGCAGAAGACTGTTAACAATATGGCGGGTGTGATTCCGAACCCGTCCAAAGTGAATCAGCGTGCTGTGATCCAGTTTCTTTCATTTGAAGGATGTCAAGCAGTAGACATTCATCGGAGAATGAAGGCAGCATATGGTGACAAATGTTTGTCGAGGACCAGAGTGATGGAGTGGGTGCGTATGTTTAAAGACGGAGGTTTCTGCTGGGAAGGTTATGGTGACTGCATTTTTTGACCATGAAGGGCTTTTGTTGACTGATTTTAAGGAACCTGGTGTCAACATCAATGCCGCCCATTATAAAGACACTTTAGACAAGCTGCATAAGGCCATCAAGGCTAAGCGACCAGGCAGACTTTCTCAAGGTGTGATTCTTCTCCACGACAACGCTCGTCCGCACGTCGCAAAAATTGTGCAGGAAACATTGGCAAAGAAGAATTGGGAAGTTCTTCATCACCCAGCCTATAGTCCCGATTTATCCCCGTGTGATTTCCATTTGTTCGGACCGTTGAAGAAAGCACTAAAGGGACAGAGATTCAACAGCGACGCAGACGTGAAGACAGCGGTGACCACATGGTTCAGAGAACAGCCACGCAACTTTTTCTCGGACGGCATTCGACGTCTACCTAAACAGTGGGATGCTTGCCTAAATGCATACGGAGATTTTTTCTGATGAACCCAGGTGCATTCTTATTCACAAGTGGTTGCTTTGTTCAATTCCGTTGAAAATATTAAATTGCGTATGATACTTTTTAAATAAATCCACAAGTCCCGTTTTCATTTGAACACGCCTCGTACTATACCTTGTTTATTAATGATATATAAGTACTAATTTAGCCACATAACTACATCAGCACTCTAGATTACATCAGCATTCTAGACTACACTAGCAGTCTAATAACATCAGCACCCTAACCACTTTATATCAGCAGCAGTCTGACAACATCAGCACTGTAGCCATATAACTACATCAGCAGTCTAGCCACTTGAATATTTCAGCACTGTAATTACATCAGCAGACTAACTACATCAACACTCTAGCCACATTTTTAAACCAGAACTTTTGACTACAACCACACTACTTTACTTCACTAGCATGCTAGAGATAACTCTAGGTAATGCACTGATAACTCTAAAGTAATGCACAGATAACTCTAAAATCTTATAATTATAAGATGTAGTTATACTATTTTTATTGTTTGTTCACTATTTTGTATTTTCTTGAAAAAGACCTTAAGGTTGAAAATGTTTTGTATTCTGTTATTTGTATGTTTCCATACCAATACCACATAGTCTGTTAGTCATCATAAAACTCAGTCAAAACATGTGTTCTGCATAAGTACTATATGTAGCCATAATAAACTTTGAATTTTTAAATTATTTATGTGGAATTAATTGTGCAAGTTTTCTATGTGCTTTATTATTATTTGTGGTCATTTTTACACAAAAAGATGATAATGCAGAGAATGCTGGTTGAAAAACAAAATGGAAGCAGTGATACATATAAAAAACTATGGAGAAAAGTGTTATCCAACTAGTTGGATAGGCATAGAAAGAGAGATCTAATTATAGAGATCCGACAGTGAAACTGAAGGAATTAAAATGAACATTATATATATTTATATGGGAAATTATTCACAAACATATGAATGATTAAATATACATGTATTAAACATTGTACAGGTTATATTTGATTTTGCAATGCAACATTATTTAAAAAAACGTATACAGCAGAATTATCTTGATTTAACATTAATCACATTGGGTGACACCTCCCCAGCGAAGTTGGCTGTAGTACATCTCCCCAGTGAAGTTGGCTGTAGTACATCTCCCCAGTGAAGTTGGCTGCAGAACATCTCAAACATTTCCCCAACTCTTGTCTTAACAAATTGTCTTATCTTAGTGTAGGATGCATGTAATAAATCTCCAACATTTTTCACTCTCCTCCTGTCTAGATCACATCAAACACTATCACTCATCCATTCTCCATCTGCATCTCAAACTCTTCAACCTTATCTTCAAGCTCCTTTTTCACTGTCCCTGAAACATAGAACAATGAGATGCGAGTACACACAACCTTATCTTTAAGCTCTTTGTTCACTGTCCCTGAAACATACAACGAGATGCAAGTACACACAACCTTATCTTTAAGCTCTTTGTTCACTGTCCCTGAAACATACAACGAGATGCAAGTACACACAACCTTATCTTTAAGCTCTTTGTTCACTGTCCCTGAAACATAGAACGAGATGCAAGTACACACAACCTTATCTTTAAGCTCTTTGTTCACTGTCCCTGAAACATAGAACGAGATGCAAGTACACACAACCTATAATAACAACTTATTCACTGTAAAAGTAAAGTGAACTTATAGCATTTATTAACCCCATAGAGTTGTGTGAGATGTTAGCAATCTCACATTTCAGTGGCTCTGCTATGTGAGGGCGATAGCCATCTCCTCTTCCTCACAGTCTTTACTTCCCAGATTAATCCAGCACGCAATTAAGGCTGGGTTGACCTAGGAGCCGTTGCAAACTGAAAAACATTTCCACCTCAACTGGAAAATGAACGAAGGATCACTCATATGTGAAACCAGTGCACTAACCACTGTGCTACTCGGCTCGTCGTCACCATTGTTTAATGTCCCTGTTACGGAAACATAGAACAATGAAATGCAAGTACACACAACCTTCAATGACTTCATTGGTTTCACATCAAATCTACCACATTACTACAAAATCTGACTTATACACAAATGTCAAACAAGTTTCCACAACATATGGTCCCTGCAATGGTCGTCTGCTTACAGCATGTATACATTACAAATTGGAGGAATATTTCAACATGAGTATTGCTTTGAGTCTACTTTCTATGTCATACATCTACTTTCTATGTAAGACTATGTAACACATCTACTTTCTACGTAAGTGTAACAAGACTACTTTCTATGTAACAAGTCTACTTTCTATGTAAGACTATGTAACACATCTATTTTCTAATTGTGCTGAAATATAAAGAAGATTGGAAAGGCTGGTAGTATATATATATATTATTCAAGATACAGTGATTAACCCAGAATCTTTTCGTTGTAGTGATTATCTAATTATCTAAGCAACATACCTACATTCAGTAGAATGCCATTGCTTTATGAATGGGTAGATGCAAAGTTGCCTGCAAAGGGGTTTGACCCCTGCACCACAGAACTGAACACTATTACATAGAAGGTACAGAGCAGACATACACATATTATATTATTATACACCACATCATGCAATGTCATATACAAGGTTGAATACGATTTAGAAAAGTAAGATCTCAGTATTACAGTAAAGATCAACCTATTCAGATCAATGGTGCTAAGTATACTTGTATACGGATGTGAAAGCTGAACACTCAATGCATACACAGAATGAAGGATTCAGTCTCTTGAAAACAAGTCCTACAGACAATTATTAATCTTTAGCATGCTGTGTTTACAATTCAGGGGGTGCATTTCGTTGAAATTGTGTCATGTCTTGATTTCGGAAGAAAAAATCCACCGTCCAGTTCGCTAAACCTAAAACCGAACCCAAAAACCGAACCCAAAAATCGAGATCGGTAACTTTTTGACAGAATGTTTTGCAACACTGAGAAGAAAATGTATCGCTATTTTGTTAAAATGGCATGGATACGATGTCAAGTGATTTTTAAATGGAAATCCAAACAATTTGTAGTCATCTGCATCACAGCGAAGCGACATGGCAGTGAATCGAGTTTATTATACTATTCGTTAATAGTATATTCAGTGAAATCATTGTTTATTCAGCTGGAAAAGTGGAAAATTTGAGATGTAAGTTCTTCAAATTCATTATTTAAAATATACCACGATGTTTCCATTATATAAAATATATAATAGTCAATAGATTTCACAGCTGTTGATCAATCAAAATACAGTACGCCTAGATCTAAATCTGTCTTTATCACTTTCTCACACGTCTCGTATCACACACATACAAACAAAACTTACACCAATATATACAGAATTTAATTCTTTATTATTCTTTATTTATATGTTCAAATATTATTTTATCTGTAAAATCACCAAAAAAAAGTTATCGCAATTTCACAACAGCCACTGACAATTGCATAACATTTCCAAAAAGCAATTCGCGGCAGTCAGTGGCAGGAGAGAAATTGCGTAATTGTAAACACAGTGTGCCTAAGGTTAAGAAATTGTCATGTGTTCTACATATTTGCCCAGCAGCAAATCAACAAACTTGCAGGTTATCAAGAATCATTTTTGGCAGTGATGAAACGGCGTAAACTTGTTTGGTTTGGACTTGTAACGAGACATGACTCACTTTCTATAATTATTGTGCAAAGAACAGTCGAGGGAGAAGGTGAAGAGACACAGGAATGCAATATACAGGATGTCTTAACATCAAGGAATTATTTTTCTATATTCCACGTTTTTTGTGCTGATGTCTACAGTGTGGCTCCCTCTACAACTTGACATGTTATGGATCTTATTATTATTGTTATATACAAGGACATTAATCATATACATTATTTTGCTATTATTCCCTATCAAGGCAAGCTCCTTGAAGTGCAGATGGGTGCTTAGTCCAACAAACAGAGGCTGGAAACTAACACTGGTTGGGCCATCCCTGACATAGGGTAGGCCGAAGAATGGACAGGCGCTGAAGTCTCAGAGATACCAGGCCAAGGTGTGCACCAGTAAATATGGTACCATGCAACTCAGTTAACATGTTTGTATAGACAAAATTGTTTAAATCTTCATGGTGCTCACCCTGTGAAGTCCAGGCAGGATCAGGGCTGGATTCTGAGCCTCAGCAGAATCCCCCCCCTATGCTACTGAAGGTCCCTCTAGTCTACTTTGTGAAGCCAGGAGACAGAAGAAGACACTGACCCACAGAAAGCTATATGGGAACCACGAGGAGCTTTCAAATACAGCAATATTTGTCAAGAAAACTGGACTTGCTGTGTAGACTTATTCAACCAGAATTGCTGACTTGTTAAACCAGTCTTGCTGTGTAGACATGTTAAACCAGTCTTGCTGTGTAGACATGTTAAACCAGTCTTGCTGTGTAGACATGTTAAACCAGTCTTGCTGTGAAGACATGTTAAACCAGTCTTGCTGTGTAGACATGTTAAACCAGTCTTGCTGTGTAGACATGTTAAACCAGTCTTGCTGTGTAGACATGTTAAACCAGTCTTGCTGTGTAGACATGTTAAACCAGTCTTGCTGTGTAGACTTATTCAACCAGAATTGCTGACTTGTTAAACCAGTCTTGTTGTGTAGACATGTTAAACCAGTCTTGTTGTGTAGACATGTTAAACCAGTCTTGCTGTGTAGACATGTTAAACTGTGAATGAGAAGACGCTATAACTCCAGTGGTCAGTGAAATTTCTCACTTTGTTATATCAAACACATCTTAGAGATCTACGAAGATACAGAGCTACGTGCTCACTGTGATACTATCAACAAACCACTTGTTGTTCTGCTAAGAAGAACACAGTATATATGGGGAAACTTGGATACAATGAAGTCAATTCTCTGGCAGCAACAGCAGTAAGTGTACTATGTAACAATTCTACAGTTTAGATCAGGGATTCTCATTTTCTTCAGAGGGTGAGCATGCCCTCATATAATTGTTAGTGCTCAGGAACACTTTTAAAGAGCATCAAGGTGCTCACCAGCACCAGATTGAGAACACCTGGTTTAAATAGACATTTAAGCATTAACAAAATGAATTATGAAATTTTAATGAAAATATCACACGTGGCAGACAAATGAGACGCATGTCAAAACCATGACCATGTCACAACTAATTCACTGTTTCACTAACCCCTCTTTCACACAAACCAAGTAAAAGAATAATCATAAATAAGACACCACTGAGAACAAAAATATTATTGGCATCAGATACCCTGGCTAGTGTTACAATGTTCATACTCTGTTGGTATTTCTCTTAAAAAAGACAGGATGACAAATTGTGGTAGGTGACATGGTGATGGTGCTAACTTACAAAACAAAATGGGAAGATAGAGGGGGTATAATCCTCTGATAATAAGTAACAAGGGAAGATAATCATCTGATAATAAGATAGAGGGGTAGATAATATTCTGATAAGAAGATAGAAGGGAAGATAATATTCTGATAAGAAGATAGAAGGGAAGATAATCATCTGATAAGAAGATACAGGGGGTAGATAATATTCTGATAATAAGATAGAAGGGAAGATAATCATCTGATAAGAAGATAGAGGGGGTAGATAATATTCTGATAATAAGATAGAAGGGTAGATAATATTCTGATAAGAAGATAGAGGGGGTAGATAATCCACTGATATTGCAAGATGTCTACCAGAGATGTATTATATTGTTAATCATGATATATGAAAGTTATCACTACCTCTGCTACTGCTGCTTCGACTGCTACAACCACAACAAATAATACACGGAAGACTATGTATTCACACAAAATCAGTCATGAATGATAATACATTGAAAATTAGTCTAGTTTAAGAAACATATGGCAATAAGTCATTTCTTGTAAAGAGCTTTTGTTTAAATACATGTTACATAAACAACATGAAGACATTATATGCTGCTGTATGTTTATAAACTTGTTCATATATCAGATATTGTTTTAGACTTTGTTAGTGTTGATGTAATCTGATGAAGACATTCAGATGGATATGTTGGTTTCATGTATATTTTGTTTCTCCAGTTTGTTACTCGGGCCAATATGTCCCAAATGTAGCAGGGTGTTTCTATGCCAGAATTAAGACTTTTCAGTCACATCCGTGCACACAAGAGATATTCAACAACACAAGTCTGAAACTGTTGTCACCATCACCTGCGACGGATGGATATAATTATTATTGTTTCTCCAACATAGTAAAAGTTTTCTGTAAGTCTATGTCTATCTAGTCAGTGATTTGAAGAATTACAATCAACCTCTTTCTACACATAGGTTCTCAGTAACTTAAAATAGTTGAAAGCGCTATCTTCAGAGTTATTGCTCTGTATCGAGTTCCAGAAGAAGATAACATCTATATGGTGAGTTGCAGAATGACATTTGTTCTCAAGTGGCAAAAAAAGCTACAAGAACTCATCAAAGACCTCACTGAAAGCCTTTAAAATAGACCAATGTACATGGGAAAACGCTCAATGTAATATAGCTATATGGCACTCTACAGTCACAAAAGCACTGAATCTTGTGACAAGAGAAGAAATGCAGCAGCTCAACTGTGGAGAGTAGTTAGAAAGTCACAGGTAGACAAAAAAACAATCTACAGTGATCATCCCATGCCTGAACTCTGTCCAAGGATATTTGTGGCTAGAATAGGGCTTATTAGCCATCTATGACCTCATTGTCAAGGATGTAATTCTGATATTCAAATGTGGACACAAAAAATGGTCAGTATCATCATGTGATGGAGGAACAATAAACAAACAAGACAATATTCCAAGGAATAAATGAAATTACATTAGGAAACCTTTGCCAGTGCTATGATCTATGTGCTCTGCAGAAGACATCTTCATGTGTGACAAAGAAATCTGAGTACAAAATGGATACTGCATGAGAATACAATGACAATGGTTCTAATATACAAACAAAAACAGCGTTAAACCCGAGAAACAACCTTGGCTAGTCTACTGAACTATGTGAAACTACCCAGCAAGGGTACATCCTCCCCTACTGTGCACACAACTACTGGTGGAAAAGCTGGAAGATCGCATTATTGACAACGACTTCGAAGGTTGGCCTGTATTTGGCTGAGGGTACATGAAGAACAGTAACTGATAAGTGAAAATAACCAAAATATCGGAGGATGTCCAACAACATGTAGAGTGCCGCAGTAACCAGACAAATAAGTGACAAGATTTAACTGATAAGTGACAAGAACCGGCTCAGAAAGAAATGGCAAACTACTGTGATACACACAATGCCAAGACTGTTAATAACCACAAATAAACTTCATATGGAAAATAAATATCGGCATTTGTTATAGAAAGGTCCAAAGAATATCATGAACAGAAAGACTAACCAACACAGACGTCCACAAAAACCTGAACATAGAAGACTGGTTCTGCAAAATTTTAAAAACCCAAACTTACATATTTCGGACATATTAAAATGGTTTAGAAACAGTAGTCATGAAAGGAAAAGTTCCAGGAAAGAGAACAGTCAGACCGAGACTACGATAAACACAGGATATTGAAGACCTTCTGAACATGACACTAGAAGAAGCTGGGCGATTTGCACAGACCCGAAGGACTTACAGAGTGGCAGTGAGGACAACGTTCTGTAATGGACACGTCAAATAGATAGATACAAACAAATAATTATATGAAGTAATGAATTAATTTAACATTGAATATACAAATTACTTTAAAAAAATTGCTGATAATTTTTAGAGACATGTAGGTACAAATACAACATAGCTGCGTAGTACTTTCAACATTATAACAATATTCTGAAAGGCAGCGGAGGAGGGAGAAATACTCTGTTGAGTTTCTTATTCCCTGCTCAGTGTCTGTACAAATGGCACGCAACGGATGAATTATATCAAGGGGAGACAAATTAATATAAGAGTAACAAGGGAGGTAATATGATATTATACATAAGCTAAATAAATTAATATAGAACTATATAAAGTAAATATGACACAATGAAGATAAATGGTTTAGCAAGACATGAATAAATAGGGAGAAATGGTTATAGCAAGACATATGAATAAAAAGGGAGATAAATGGTTATAGCAAGATATGAATAAATAAAGGAGATAAATGGTTACAGCAAGACATTAATAAATAAAAAGGGAGATAACTGGTTATAGCAAAACATATGAATAAATAAAGAGGGAGATAAATTAACATACAATGGAGACAAATTTATATATATGGGGAGTCATGGATGTGTAACAAGGGAGGTAAACATACACCAGTGGGAAACTACAACAGGGTAGACAAACACGAATAGCTTGTATGTAAAACTAATACAAGTCGGACACAAGAATATAGTAATAGAACATGTTATGCTAATTTATATCGTTGCTGCTACAAAAGAGAAATATATAATTGCGACATTGATAATACACAACCCCATAAACTAAGTAATCATTTGTCAGCTTGTGATGTCTCACAAGTAATATGAAAGCATATCTTCAGCTTTTGATATCTCACTACACAATAAGAAAGCATATCTCACTAAATGTGATATCTCACATAATATGACAACATATCTCACTAAATGTGATATCTCAAATATTACAACATATCTCACTAAATGTGATATCTCACATATTACAACATATCTCACTAAATGTGATATCTCACATAATATTACAACATATCTCACTAAATGTGATATCTCACATAATATGACAACATATCTCACTAAATGTGATATCTCACATAATATGACAACATATCTCACTAAATGTGATATCTCACATAATATGACATCCTCTAAATGCGATATCCCACAAAATTGTGACATCTTACAAGGCTAGTATTGAAAGCATCAACCCAACCTTTATGAGTCTCAAAAAAAGAGGACTCTGTTGTCATGAGGTATGCCTTACCAAGAGAGGAGACTGCAATCACTTACCTACTAAATGTGAGGCTCAAATCTCTTACATACAACTTCTTAAATAATGTAATACTTCACTTAAATGTGAAGAGTAATAAAAAAAAGGACATAATAGCAAAGCACTAATTTCTAAATATTATCATTAACAACACAATGGTATCTGTGGCCGAAAGAGATATATTATCACAACAAAATGTTAATTGTTACTAAACAAATATAAATATAAAAACAAAATATCCTAATTCTCCAAAAAAGTTTAAATACAACAAAAATTGATTAGGAAATGGGAGACTACCTATCTCTGAAGTGTTATAGATAGAATGGAGAAACAGAAAAAGAGGCAAAAGCTAGGAAAAACTAAGCTAGACCAGCATTTGTTTTTTTTAAATATTGGGAGAAAATGATATATGGAGTTATAAATAGATACCCCACCAATGCCAACTCCTTGGTGAGGAGAAGTGTTCCCTTTATGGTACAGAGCCGCTCACGTCACTACAAGATACCATCCATGAAATGTACCACTCACGCACATAATGTCCTAGCAATATACCTTTTTTTAGGTAGCTGATACCCAAATGGAAATATTCACTGCTCAAACAACTTCAGATTTGCTCAAAAGAAGAAAATTAGAGGGAACATTGGTTTGGAACTGAGGTGTTTAAGTAGAATCTTCTACACGCAAGCAAGAACACAGTCTGCCATAACAAGTAGAGGTGCTGAAGTCGGAGACAACCAGTCAAGAGGTTGTCAGGATGCCATGCATGTTAACGCAATGGGAATATACTTACGTCTGACATAACTTGAGATATAAGCATGGTACAGGTGAAAGAAGCATGGTACAGGTGAAAGAAGCATGGTACAGGTGAAAAAAGCATGGTACAGGTGAAAGAAGCATGGTACAGGTGAAAAAAGCATGGTACAGGTGAAAGAAGCATGGTACAGGTGAAAAAAGTATGGTACAGGTGAAAAAAGCATGGTACAGGTGAAAAAAGCATGGTACAGGTGAAAGAAGCATGGTACAGGTGAAAGAAGAATGGTACAGGTGAAAGAGAAGACAAAATTGATGATTAACATTTGGAAAGAATAGCTCAAAGATTTGCTAGGTGTTCTCTATCCCCACTCTCAAATCGGACATTCTTAATATTGTCCTGTATATACTCAGTGACTCGATGAGCATGAGCAGTGAAAGTTCATGTCGAGTACATTCTGGAACAGTGGCTGGATGCAGTGAAGAATTCCTGTATGCGTAAAGTGACTTTAATTTTTGTGCCGGGACATGCGGGGGTCCGGGGTAATGAGAGAGCAGATAGATTGGCTGTACACGCTGCTACTATGCCTGTTGGTGGAGTGATGGATCGAGCAGACATAATGTCTGCACTTCTATCTATTGGAATTGGTACACACCACTGAAGATGAATGTGTCAGGCCATTATTGGTGAAAATAAAATAGCGACACAACTGATTTCCATTCTCTGAACTACATCCTGATGGAAATCTAGTAGGACCATTGTCCTGCTACAAGAGATCCAGCGGGAGTTTGAGAATGAACGCTGAAGAAGATGGAGAAATTGGTATATTTCTCTGGGGAAAAAAAAGGGTTGTTACAGCATCTACAGCTATCATTTAAATAGCAAATAGAACAATAGTAAATAGAACAATAGCAAATAGAACAATAGCAAATAGAACAATAGCAAATAGAACAATAGTAAATAGAATATAACCTAGAACACAAACTAAAAGACTGGCCTATGTGCCTTCCTGGTAGCTGCATCCAGGTGTGTACGTTCTACTTGTACAGAACTTTCAAGTTCAAGGCTGTGAACTATGACCCAGATCTCTACACAATGTTCAACTAAACTTGTGATAAGACTTCCGACTTGGGCACTATCTCCTCCGAGGGTGGGCTGTCGATAGCTGGCTCTTCTAAATACATGCTGCGTCTGTGTCTCTCCTGTAGAGCATGAAGAATAGAGAATCCACGATGACTGGCTTCGATGATGCAGGCATCAGCTTCTTCATCCAACAAGTCATGTTTGGAAGGGCTGGACACCTTGGATGATGATCCTGAACTGGAATATTTGGCAGACTTCGGACTGGCACACTTTGATGGAGATTGATTCAAACTCTGTTCCAGATTGTCTAAGCCATCAACAGGGGTGGGCAACTCTGAAACAATATGGCTACCATCACGAGTGGATAAACCAGAATCTTCAGAGTTATCTACACTGTGAGTAGATTTGCTGTTCGGAATCACACTATTTGTTGACGGATGTTCACGATTCCCATTCACTTGGCTCTCCTCACCTGTGACTGCGTTGCTCATGGAAACAATTTTGCTGGTCATATAGTTGATCCGTTGAGCCAAGGAATCCATGAAAGCATTTGTTTTGTCATCTTGTGATGGAAACATCTTCCGCCTTTCTTCATCTTCTCCATTCCCTGTTACACCATCTTTATCTGGACTTGGTGATCCTTGTTTGGAATAACTCCTCCATGGAAAAACAGAAATCAGGTTCTTGGTTGCAACTTCATTCACACTTCGTTTTGTATATCGGACCTTTGGGTCAGACCTCGAGGAAATACCCAGAGCTGGAATTGTTGGCATCGGCGCTGACAAAATATCTCTATTCTTGGCATGACTGGATAAGCTCTGTGGATAGAAAGGGCAAGAAAATATGTAAATTAATGTTTTAATTTCACATCTTCCTTGTAAGATTCATTTTCTGGTCATGTAATTTCACATTCTTCAATAGTTTTCTTTTTTTTGTGTGTGGTTATTATCATATTCTGATATTTGTCAGTTCTTTCAATCTATATGCTGTGGACCTTGTTTGCCTTGTGGTGTCAGGGGTGGAAGAGTTATCTGATGGCCTTCTTGTGTGCTGTTTGTAAGCTTGTTCCTGTGGCTTCTTTGATTTCTGTGATTCATCTTTTACATGGTCTGCCTCTGGCTATAAAGCCGTTATGTCTATGTGTCATGGCCATTTGTGGCATGCTATGAGTCGGTAGTCTGGAAGCGTGTGAATACCACTTGATCTGTTGTCTCTTGATGTGTTCCAATACTGGTATTGTTTTGGTTATCTGTCTGATGTTAGTGTTTCTAATTCTATCTCTTAACCTTTAGCATGCTGTGTTTACAATTCGGGCGATACATTTAGCCCAAATTGTGTCATATCTTGATTTCGGAATGCGAAATCCGCCACCTAGTGTGTTAAACCCAAATCCAAACGAAAAAAGCCAGATTGGTAATTTTTTGAGAGAACGTTTTGGCAACATGGTGTGGACATTTCATCTAACTTACTGTTTCTATTGCTAAAATGGCAATAGAAAATGTCTTGTGATTATGAAATGGAAATCCGAGCAATCTGTAGCCATCTGCATTGTGGCGAAGCGACATGACAGCGAATCGAGTTTCATATACTTTTCTTTCATCGTATATTCACTGAAATCATTATTTATTCTGATTGAAAAGTGGAAAATGTGAGAGGCAAGTTCTTCAAATACATTATTTAAAATATACCATGAGGTTTCCATTATGTAAAATATATAATAGTCAACAGATTTCACAGCTGTTGATCGATCAAAAATACAGTAGGCCTAGATCTAGATAGGTCTAAATCTGTCTTTATCACTTTCTCACACGTCTCGTATCACACACACACAAACAAAACTTACACCAATATATGCAGAATTTAATTCTTTATTTATATGCAAATATTACTTAACAACAAAAAAGTTATCGCGATTTCAAAACAGCCACCAATGTTTGCGTAACATTTCCAAAAACTAATTCAGTGGCAGGAGAGAAATTACATAATTGTAAACACAGTGTGCTAAAGGTTAATGACACTCCAGTATTCTTCATAGACATGTCATTTCTGCTGTCACTATTTTTCTTTTATCTTGTATTTTTTGCATTGTATTTTTCATTGTCCAGGTTGGCACTGGTAGCACAGTGATAGAATAATAATAGTCTTGTATAATGCAACTTTTTTGTCAGTTCTTCGGTACATAATCCCCATGTACGTAGTCATCAAGCTACATTGTTATTACAATATGTATTCATTTGTTCCTATCTTGTTAATGACCTTTTTATCAAAAAGTCAGATGTGAAACCAGCAACAAAACAAACTTCATGCTCCCGGGAAGATATAATATGAACTTTCACGTTAGCTATCAGAGAACCAACGCAGAAGAAGACGAGAATTGTCCGATTGGTGGTCCTAGGACTGCATGCATACCTTCTACAGAATTTTTGTGTGACTTACGACACATTACAAAAGATTTTTAAGATCATCCAGGAAAACATTTTGATAAATATTGTTTCTCAATGATTTGCAATCTAGCTGGAAGAACTCCCTGGCTTATTTTTGGCGGGGAAGAAAACTTCTCACATACGAAAGTCGTGCTACAGAAACTATATCTCAAATTATTTTCTTCCATTATCATGAACTATTTCCATTACCATGAATTATTACTATTACCATGTACTACCAATAAACCCCTTCCCTGTGGAGACATCTTTAAGGATACAATGAAAAGTTATCGCTATTTTACGGACATCTCCTTAAGAATTGATGGGCCATGTATTCATATAATTTATTCCTGAAAGTGTATAAAAGTGTTCAAATACTCTGATTGGCTAATTCAAGCTGTCTAAAGGTCATCTAACAATTGCAATTCTGTATTTGCACATGTTTGGAAGTATAATTACTATTTTCTGTGTGTTGACACAGGTGTCCTTTCTTTGTGTAGCCATTTTTCTTGAGCGTATTATCAACGAGTTTGAAAATTATAAATATTTGGAAGAATTTCTCATGTACATTAGTTTTGTTATTTCTCTCATACATTAGTTTTTTATTTCTCTTGTACATTAGTTTTTTGTTATCTCTCTTGTACATTAGTTTTTTGTTATTTCTCTCATAAAATAGTTTGTTATTTCTCTTGTACATTAGTTTTTTGTTGTTTCTCTTGTACATTAGTTTTTTGTTGTTTCTCTTGTACATTAGTTTTTTTTATTGTTTCTCTTGTACATTATTTTGTTGTTGTTTCTGTTGTACATTAATTTTACTATTCGAGTATATTAGTCACCAGTAACAATATTACATTGTCATGGATATACTGACAACTTGTCACCTGTGAAAAAAGGTCTCAATATCTGACTTTTGTCTTCGATCAAATAATCTCCATGGATTAGGACGAGATACAGAGCAGCGAACAATCCACCCGTATCCTTTTGTAGCAGACTGCAAGGTGATGGGGAATGCCAGTTGTCTCATCACTGTGAATAGGTCAACAAATCTGACAGAAGAATGATGAGGGAGTTGGTCCAGAACTGTGCCTCTGGTAGGACTGGGTAATCCTTGGATACTGGGATGATTTCTTTCGGGGACTTCTCCTTTGCCCACCATGGTCCTGCTGGATTTCCAGCAGGATGTAGTCCAGAAAATGCATTGTGTTGCCATTTTATTTGCATCAATGGCCCGACACATCCGTCTTCAGCGGACTTTCTGGGACTAAACATACATTCATAAAGCCATATAGGCACCACTTACATGACCATGTTTTTGAGACAACATTAAATGAGTCCAGAGGATCTATGTTTCGAGGATCTATGGGCTGTCACGTGATACCTGCTCACAGCTAAAGAGATTATTTCATCATCATCATGTGCCTAGAGATACCCGCTCACAGCTAAAGAGATTATTTCATCATCATCATGTGCCTAGAGATACCCGCTCACAGCTAAAGAGATTATTTCATCATCATCATGTGCCTAGAGATACCTGCTCACAGCTAAAGAGATTATTTCATCATCATCATGTGCCTAGAGATACCCGCTCACAGCTAAAGGGATTCATCATCATCATGTGCCTAGAGCTACCTGCTCACAGCTAAAGAGATTATTGCATCATCATCATGTGCCAATGCTACCTGCTCACAGCTAAAGAGATTATTTCAATATCATCATGTGCCTAGAGATACCTGCTCACAGCTAAAGGGATTATTTCATCATCATCATGTGCCTAGAGATACCTGCTCACAGCTAAAGGGATTATTTCATTATCATCATGTGCCAATGCTACCTGCTCACAGCTAAAGGGATTATTTCATTATCATCATGTGCCTAGAGATACCTGCTCACAGCTAAAGGGATTATTTCCTCATCATGTGCCAATGCTACCTGCTCACAGCTAAAGGGATTATTTAATTATCATCATTATACCAGAAAGTGCAGCAGAAACAGTCCGGGCACATTCCCATTAAAAAAAATATAAGCAGATGACGTGCAAAATCTTTCTCCAAATATTTCTACTCAAAACAAAACAACAACACAAAATCCAGCCAATCGTATTACCACAATCGATTGTGCTGTACCAGCTGGCATAGGAGATCATGAATCTCTCCATTTCTAGTATCAGGATCATTGGTGTCTATCATGATGTAAAACTATCTGATATTTTCTCACTGTCATCCACAGACATCTCATGCCTTCAATCTTTCCTGTTGTAACTATGTTCTCCACACCTACCCTGTTTCATAATATAGTAAAACGATAAAGATTATCTCTTTTCCGATATTTGTGAGCAACCCCCATTTTATTGAACTCTCTTGTTCAGCATCCTCTCATTAGTTCTTCCAACTGTTCGTGGAACTCTCAACATTATTCTATAGAACCACATCTCTCTTGTCTCTATTCTCCCACTCTCCAGCTATTTATTGTCCAATACTCACATTTTATACATTAGATAAATTTGCAAATGAAAGTACATTTTCTAGTGAACGATACACGAGGAAATAAAAAAACATTTGAGAATGTACAATACCTCTAAAGCTCTTGCGGTGTCTAGAGATGCCTGGGCATTCACTGAATGTGCTGAAGACAAGGATGAGTTATCAACTTTCTCCATTTCATTCCAATTTTTGACAGCATTTTCCAGCAGTTCCTTCAGATCATCATCCTTAGCTCTGTCAGAAGCCATTTCTCCTCTCTGTCAACAGAACACATCGATTGTGAAATGACATCAGCATTAGGGTAGATATAATCATTTATAAAATCATGCATAATCTGTATTTTTGTTGATCAAATATCAGGAGAATACTTGTCTCCCTGTAAAGCAACATCAGAGTTGGAGGGATGTTGTCAAACGTGAACACTAACAACAGAATCCAAAAGAAAACTTGTTACAACAGAAATTACTTGTCTACATAGAATCCTTGGAGTAACAATAAGAGACAGAATCAGAAACGAAAACATCAGAAGACTAGCAAACACAATGGCAATCCTGGATTACATCAGAAGACAACAAATTAAATGGTATCACATGCTTCCAGACTACCATCAGACAGTGTCCCTCAAAAAGCATTACTATACAGACACAATGGATATAAAACCAAGGGCAGATCTTGCAAATTATGGATTACAGAAATAAAAGAGTCAAACCATACATATATGAAGCACAAAAAATGGCCATCTCCAGAGAACTCTTCCACTACTGACTCTACAAGGCACAAAGCGAAAAGAAATAAAGAATTAAGGGAACATCAATTTATTACAGAATCTTTATCTATCGGAGGTTGCCCTATCTGAAATTATCGGAGGTCGCCCTATCTGAAATTATCGGAGGTCGCCCTATCTGAAATTATCGGAGGTCGCCCTATCTAAAATTATCGGAGGTCGCCCTATCTGAAATTATCGGAGGTCGCCCTATCTGAAATTATCGGAGGTCGCCCTATCTGAAATTATTGGAGGTCGCCCTATCTGAAATTTTAAATTCGCTGATGATATTGATCATATAGCTGGAACGAATCATCTTGTCAATGGTTTCAAGTGAGGTCTGACAAGAAAGTGAGGTCTGACAAGAAAGTGAGGTCTGACAAGAAAGTGAGATCTGACAAGAAAGTGAGGTCTGACAAGAAAGTGAGGTCTGACAAGAAAGTGAGGTCTGACAAGAAAGTGAGGTCTGACAAGAAAGTGAGGTCTGACAAGAAAGTGAGGTCTGACAAGAAAGTGAGGTCTGACATGAAAGTGAGGTCGGACAAGAAAGTGAGGTCTGACAAGAAGGTGAGGTCTGACAAGAAAGTGAGGTCTGACAAGAAAGTGAGGTCTGACAAGAAAGTGAGGTCTGACAAGAAAGTGAGGTCTGACAAGAAAGTGAGGTCTGACAAGAAAGTGAGATCTGACAAGAAAGTGAGATCTGACAAGAAAGTGAGGTCTGACAAGAAAGTGAGGTCTGACAAGAAAGTGAGGTCTGACAAGAAAGTGAGGTCTGACAAGAAAGTGAGATCTGACAAGAAAGTGAGGTCTGACAAGAAAGTGAGATCTGACAAGAAAGTAAGGTCTGACAAGAAAGTGAGGTCTGACAAGAAAGTGAGGTCTGACAAGAAAGTGAGGTAGACTCTTTGTACAACTCTTCCTCACTTTAATCTTCTTCGCCATTCATTCTCAAACTCCTGCTGGATATCTATTGTAGCAGGACATTGATCCTACTAGATTTTCAGTAGGATATATTCCAGAGAACAGATATGAATTGTGTTGCTGTTTTATTTGCATCAATGGCCAGACATATTCATTTTTTGTGGTACTTGAAATCAAAATCCCCAGTGCAAGTCATTTTTACATCCAGCATCTTATGGACTGCAAACAAAAAAATTCAAAACAAATTGGAGGCTACAGAAATGTTGTTTCTGAGAAGAATGATGAAAATACCATTGACAGCTAAGAAAACTAATGCAGATGTTCTTAATGATGCTCGTGTAAAAATATCAAACATTAGGGGCAGACAGTCAAGGTTTCTAGGGCATGTGCTGAGAAGAACACAGCTTGAACACTTAATAACCACTGGAAAGATCAAAGGGAGAAGAGATAGGAGACGACAAAGAGAGAAGTTGCTAGATGGACTTGTATCATGGCACGGTAGAAGTTCACCAACTGAGCTTAGTAACAACACAAGATACAGAGAGTTGTGGAGAAACATGATCGCCTACGCCATTCGGCATGGTACTTGATTGATCACAAGAAACGTAAATTAATGCAGAAGCTGGACAGTAGAGAGTAGTTAAAATGTCATGGGTAGACCAAAAACCATCTATGGTGGTCATCCCATGCCTGAACTGTCCAAAGACATTTGCGGTTAAAGTTTTAGCCATCTAGAAACTCATAGTCAAGGACATAATTCTGAATTTTAAAAGTGGATGTAATGACCATGACGGGTTATGGATATTATTATTATTATTATTATATCTAAATTCAGGATGGATGCAAAACCAGAGGCAGACCATGCAAAACATGGATTACAGAATGAAAACTCTTCTACCCATGACACTACAAGGCATTAAAAAAAGGGGAAAAGAAAGATAACCAAATATTAAAGCCATTACTTCTGTTTTCTAAATTCTTGTCCTTATGTCATCTTCACACATTAATACACAACTTACAATTGTCAGTTCTCATCTGGAGTATTTTTTTGATTTGTTTAGATGTGAGCTTAGACATGAGTTTAGATTAGTCTAGATGAGAGTTTAAATGAGGTTTTAGATGAGAGTTTAGATGGTAAAATATAAGAAACAAATGAAAATCAGTAATAAAACTGTACCATGCCAGTTCTAGTGGGGTCAGCACCAGCATCCAGTAACAGGCAGACCATCTCAGCATTACCACAGTCGGCTGCCCAATGAAGGGCCGTCCATTTTGTCTGAGAATTATATACAGTGTAATCACTTCATCATTTCATATATTAAAATTAGAGTCATCATGACAATTGATGAACTTATCTTTCATACAATATATAATAGGATGTAATATCCTATCAACTGATACCATCACTTGGTTATCAAAACAACAGCACAACAACTAAACAAATATTAATAAACAGTATTTTTATACCAACATTGTGCTATCAATGTCAAACATGGACCCTTTCCACAGCACTAAATAGTGGACCCTTTCCAAAGCACAAGAAAGTGGACCCTTTCCAAAACACAAGAAAGTAAGATTACATCATGTTTGAGAAAGATTGTCGGCATCACAAGAATAGATAGAATGCGAAATGATGACTCAAAGAAATCATAGGAACTACACCATTCAATGACTACATCAAGAGACAAGAAATCAAATGGCTTGGACATTTACTGATAATTAAGCCTGATTACCTCCCGTCGAGAATGTATAACAGAAGAATATCTGGGATGAGGACAATGGGAAGGCTAAGACATAAATGGATCGACAATATCAGAGATTCTTAATCAAGTTACTTAACCTGCAGAAGCCTTATGTTAACAATTTTCAATGTGTATACTCTTTCCATAGGTGCCTGATAAGTGTATCCACCATTACACTTCTACTGACAGTACCGGTTCTCTGCTGATTGACCGTCATTCCTCTGTACCCTCCAAAATGTTCACTTTTAGCAACACTGCATTTCAAACCCTGATCTTTAATCCTTGAGACTAACGGGAATTTAACCAGTCCGTTCAACGGCACTGAACGTTGAACTGACTGGCTCAATTACCATTAGTCTCAAGAATTTGTAATTTATCCTCTGGCTTCCTTCTTGAATTTACTTCATCTTTAATCTTGAACATTAAAAAAGAATAATCATTCACACTAGTCTCACTCTCTCGTGCTATATCTTTTAAGGAGTTCAAAACATCAGCCCATCGCCTTGCGCCATAATCGTGCATGACGCCAGGTGATCTGCTCTTTCATTGCCTTGAACACCTACATGTCCTGGCACGAAAATAAATGTAGCTACTTTCAAACTTGCCTTTCTCAAGGCCTCAAGTCCATTGTTCATGAACGAGACACACTTGTGACCTCCTAATCATACTCATTCATTGAGTCACTCAAGATACAGATATCTTCTGTGTGCCTACCCACTCAAATGCCCTGGTCACTCAATTGATATGTGATTAATTAAACTAGAAATTGATATCTAATGATAAGTTGACACATAGTTTCAAACACAGACACATTTCATAAAATATTTTTCTAAACCTAATTCCAAAGTCAGGATTTAATATGTTTCAATTCAAAAGGACAATAACTACTTACATAGCAGCTGGCACAGTCAAGGTCACAGTCACCATCAATGAAGGCTGTGGCTACATCCTGGTGGTTGTGGTACGCTGCGAACATCAATCCTGTGAAGTTTGCCTGTGATGTGGATGACAGCAGGGATATATGTCTGTTAAAAAAGTATCTTACCTTTAATCTATCTATCTATGGATGTCATTTTCACTTCTTCTTCTTCAGCGTTCATTCTCTAACTCCTGCTGAATTTCTCTTGTAGCAGGGCCATGGTCCTACTAGATTTCCAGCAGAATGTAGTCCAGAGAATGGAAATGCGTTGTGTCGCCGATTTATTTGCACCAATGGCCTGACACATCCGTCTACTGCAGAATTCCCACTTGTGATATTAAGTGCCATGGAGGAAAGTTGGAGTTGTCTGTCTTTGGCTGCATTGGTCATGGTCAGCCAGTGCCTCTTAAAGGTTTCTTTGCTTGTCTCCACTCATCTAGTTCTTGGTCATCCTTGTAGCCTGATCTTTGGTTGTATACATGAATGGCTGGTTGCATTTATTCCATTCTCATGATGAGAACAAACTACCAAGTTTGTTGTCTCTCGGTGTAGTCTGACTGGAAATAGTCTTTTATGTCTTTCCTGATATATTCATTTCTCCGTCTGTCTCTTCTCATGTCATTTATAGCTTTCCTCAAACATCTAATTTCACACATTATGATCTTTTTCGCGAGTATCTTTATCAAGAGCCATGTTTGACAATGGTAACATAGAGTTTGTATAAAAATAATGTTTATCAATTGCCGTTTTGTAGCCATGAAGATTGATGGGTGTCATAACCTTCGATAACAGTTACCATGTTGTTCCAACGGGCTGACATTGTGCTTGAACTAATTACGGGTATGGTGTGGGTGGGTGGAACAACAAAGAAACTTGTCGCAAGGGTCAGAGTTGTGCCCTGATGTCGACGTCTGTTTCAGTGACATTGGACTCGAATCACCATCGAGTCGGACCACTTATGGGAATGCCCCACGCTGTGAGGCCAGTTTCTAATCAAGAATCAAGATAGGTGTTTGAATATTGGCAACAGCATTGGCTTTCTTACATCTTTCTTCTTCTGTGTTCAGCATCTGTGGTCATGCTATACCGTCAGGCCTGTCATCAAGACGAAGTCTACTGTCTTTCTGACATCTTGTTTCAATCTCTCCATCGAGTTTAAAATTTTCTGTAAAAAATGCTTACTACATATTTCAACTCTGAGAGAAGCTTTAGTTTTGTACAATTGACTGATACATTTAACCGTCTGGTTTTCTGCTCATGTCTTCATAGTCTCTGTTTTATATATACCTTTGATATGGTCTCAAATACACTTATTTACCTGGAGACCATCTGAAGATTGAGCGAATTACAAGTACTTCCCTTGAGAATACAGTGAATGCTTCCAATGCTCCTTCAATGCTGGACGAATTTCTGCGAAGTCACTTTTGTAATTAAATACAGCTGCACATTAAAATTATTTTGTTTTTTGGTAGCATATCCTATTCAGGACATGGCTATCAACCCATAATTTTTTGGCTGTAGTGATTAACATTATACACAATGTAAGTCCTGACTCAAATTAGGGCCCTTTAACCATTCTTTTGCTGTGTGTTGCGAGAGCTCAAAAGCGAAGGAAAGAATAGCAGCACTTTTCACCTTTCATGCATGTCGTAAGAGGGAATCAAGGAAAGAATAGCAGCACTTTTCACCTTCCATGCATGTCGTAAGAGGGAATCAAGGAAAAAATAGCAGCACTTTTCACCTTCCATGCATGTCGTAAGAGGGAATCAATAAGTTTATGGAGTGGAGTTTTCCGTCCTATTCCGTATAGGGTACAGTGACCTAGAAGCCATGTTTTTTTCTTTTTCTTCTCATTCGCAGTTGAATATTTTTACACAGCAAGTTTGTTGCGAAGACGTGTTGTCTGGTCGTTTTGCGTGATATCATGGATGCTTTTGTTTATCTTGTCCTGGTATCTCCAACATCAGCACTAGTGCTAGCTTGGGCAGGACTGTGCTCCCACTTGATATCAGGGATGGCCTAACTAATCTTTGTTTCCAGCCTCTGTTAGCTGCATTACGTCCCATCTCCACTTCAAAGAGTTGACCTCGATGGGAAGAAACCATGCTGAAGTCAGATGTGTCTGGCTGAAAGGCACAGATATCTAAGCTGTAAACTATGACACAAAACATTCCGTTTTCCGGAACGCATCCTGCCAATCTGCAAGAGTTTGAGAACGTAGAAAAAAAAAACATCCTCCGTTTGGGAAACCGCTATAGCTCACATGAAACCATATCACAATAACATGGACAGTTGCAAATCAGAGGAATATTGTACTTGGTCAAAAAAATAGATATATAGAATGGGTATGTCCCTTGTGATAATTGGAAATGAACAATTTCCTTGAAATCCTGCAGTTTGTGACCCACAGCTTCACAAAGATAAGTGATGACCTCCAGACAGTACTGTCTGTAGCTTTGTCGTGTGAACTCATAAAGCACAGCGCAAGAGAAACCTCTGACTTGTCTACTGGTGTCAATATAAAATGAACATGAAAATAAAATGAATAAATAAATCACTTTATAACAAATAAATACAACATAAGGCAACCAAATTATAACACATGATTTTATTAAACTATTACTCTCCACCAGAGTGGCAACCATTGCCAGAACTTCTAGTTCAGGTTACAAATATTCCCTGTCATACACTGTCTTCTTTCCATGCATGTCTTAAGAGGCAACTAAGGTAAGTTTGGGAATAGGCTGACCATCTGTCACCTGGGAAAAATTCATTCTCACTGCATGTCCTGAATCAATTTCTGACTTTTGTCTTCTGTGAAATGGTCCATTTGGAGGATGGAGAATTGCAAGACAGTGAACATTGCACCTTTGTCCTTTTATGGCAGACTCCAAGGTAGCAGGGAATGCTAGGTGTGCCATCATTGCAGATGGGTCACGAGATCTGACGGAAGAATGATGAACTAGTCGGCCCAGACATTTATGCTGCATTCCTGGAAAGACGTGATGTTCCGGGGGATACTTGCACACTCTTAACATAACAATGACCTTGAGATGACAAACAATACGCGTTTTAGTGTCACCTCGATTACTCAACTGAGGAGGACCTATCCTTTTATCAGAAAGGCTTTGGGCTGTTTAGAGCTACCTGCTCACAGCTAATGGGATTATTTCATCATCATTAAATTATTACACCTGCCAAGTATTTAAATTATTACATCTGCCAGGTATTTACCTCTCCCAAGTCTGCACATTTTAGGTTGACATCACATCCTGCCTTGATCAACAGCCGAGCAATCTCCCCGAGAACATTCTCATCTTTGTAGTTTTTAGATCTTGCTGTCTCTACCAGAGCTGACCTCCCATCCTGTTAAATAACAGAGGGTATCAATCAAATAGAGTATAGTGTTCATATTAATTATTTAAATCTTATGTCTCAATCTTTGGTTCTATGAATTTTTTTATATAGTTTTGAGACCTGGACTAACTGCAGACTTAGAGAAAAGAATCCAGGCGTTTGAAAACAAATGTTGTAGACGTGTGTTGGGTATATCTTACTGGAACATAAGACAAATGTCTACATGATAGAATTAATGTATTAACGTGTCAACAAGAACCAGTTTTGATAGTGGTGAACCTCTATAAACTGATTGTACAGGATACAGTAGAGGATAGAGATGTGTGGAGATCTTTCTGCACTAAATGTCTCAATGTGATACACTTACGACCCTTACGGGTTATGTCTCATGTGACATACCTAAAACTCTGACGGGTTATTCTCAATGTGACATACCTACAACTCTGACGGGTTATAGGTTTGAATATACTATTATTATTATAGTATTAAACAGACAACTGTAAGGATTTGGTTTAGTTGGGGTTATGGTTATGATAGCTGATATTGCACTCTGGGCAAATCCATATCTCCTCATTCTCCCCCAGCAGATGATGAAGGGTATGCATGATGATGATTCCCATGGCTCACTGATAAAGCATTCTTCTCATTCCTCTCAGTAAGGTGCCCAGCTTTACTACTACCACACCTAATAGAAAATACTGCACAACTCAGCCTCTATGTTTCATCGATAGATGTGCCCTCACCAAGCAGATGCTCATGAAGCAGTTTCAGCATGATGCTCTTATCCATTACCAACTCCTGATCTACTGATGCCTTAAACTAGGGATAGACCACCTTTTTTGGTGTGAGGGCCATATCCATAAATACACACAGCTGGTAGCAGACCGGATGAAAAACAGGGAGTTTGATATGAAAGCTTAGTTACCTATGTTGATGTTCCTAAATATACTTTTTTAACATGTTAACTAATGTACATGTAACATGTGTTAACTAAAGTACATTTTCGGATGTATATTTGAATGAATGAATAAAAAACCCGTCACTCATCAGGATCGTAGGAGTACCACATTCGAGGATTCAGCACACAGAGCCTTCCAGCAATTTCTATCTTCAATGATGCGGATCAGCTATGGAACAATTGTATTTATAAAACTATAAATTAATACCTAATTTATGAAAATAAAAATGTATATCTTCATATTAAGTTGTTCTCGAACTCATCCAGTGGGCATCTGTGGCGATACAGATGCAAGACAGTGACAAAAAGTCAAGCACCCGAGACCATGATTAGCTTTAAGCATGGTGACCATCCTGTAGGTACAAGAACTAGTTCTCTTGTATGGTTGGCCAGCTACTATCAACACGGTTACAGACATGGTTCAGTGAAAGTGGTTAATAACACTGAATGTTTTAGTTATCAACCTGAAGTCAGATGTGTCATGTCACTGATGCAAATAAAACAGTGACACAAAGCATTTCCATTCTCTGGACTACATCCTGTTGGAAATCGTGTAGGACCATTGTCCTGCTAATGGACATTAAAAAAAGGTCCTACAAATTATCAGGATTCAATCTGGAGAATTCAATTCATTGTGTTATAGTTTACAGCTTAAGTGTGACATATGCATCTTTTGACCCAGCACATTTGGCTTCAGCTTCACCTTTGGGTCACATTCACCTGTATGGAGCAGCGAATTCATATCAAAATGACCTGAGTCACCTCTTATGACATAAATGACATGTTAATGTTACTACTCTCTTTGCTCCCATTGTGGGCTCTGGCAACACTTAGAAATATATCTACTCCTAGTGAAAAACTCTCACAAAGTAATAACTTGTTTACTCTGACCTTATTGAGAATACTAATGTCACAGTTATTTCTCAACAGAACCTCCACTGCCTTGACATGGGCATAGTAAGCAGCACAGTGCAAGGGTGTCCATCCATTCTGTAGGGTACAATCAAATGAAAACAAGTCAGAGGACAAACAATGAATATACTTAGCTATATTATTCCGGAGCTCATGGTGGTTGGATTACCAGAACCGCAATCTCTACTATTTTTTAATAAATGTAAAGCATAAAGAAATTTAACTAGCACCTGTAGTTGAAAGGAGCGCACCTCAGCATAAAAGATAATAATAATAATACGACCCATAATCTGTCAGGACTGTAGAGGTGCTACACTGGATACATCAGCACAGAAAAACTCTCCAAATAACTCTATGCTTAGCTATTTGGAAGATTGGCGAAAAGTCATGCCGAGACCATTCCTTGATGCTATTAATCCAGTATTTTCTCCATTCCTCTCTCTTCCTTCAACCCTGGACCTAACACATACCTGCACTCTAACTACATACCAGCTCCCTAACCACACACCACCCCTCTAACCACATACCAGCTCCCTAACCACACACCAAGCCTCTATCTAACTACATACCAGCATTCCAACCACATACCAGCTCCCTAACCACACACCACCCCTCTAACCACATACCAGCTCCCTAACCACACACCAAGCCTCTATCTAACTACATACCAGCTATCTAACCACATAAAAGTAAAGTTACCCATAGCATTTATTAATGTCGTAGGGGCATGAGATGTAAGCGATCTCACATTTCAGTGGTCCTGCTATATGAGGGTGGTAGCCATCTCCTCTCCCTTGCAGACTTTACTACCCGGATTAATCCGGTACCCATTTAAGACTGGGTCGACCCGGGAGCCGTTGTGATCTGAAAAATATTTCCACCTCAACTGGGGAATGAATCCAGGACCACTCATATGTGAAGCCAGTGCACTAACCACTGTGCTACACTGCCCCCTAACCATATACCACTACTCTAACCACATACCGGCACACTAGTCAAATACCAGCACTTAGATACAAACCCCAACCACATACCAACCCTCTAATCACATCCCTCATACCCTTGATCTAGACAATACATCTAAGCCCACAATAAAAATGTGACCTTTAATCCACCAACAGCTCACCTCACATTCGCTAATCATCAAACTAATTCCCTCATACAAGCAATGATCTGCAGTGTATTGAATCCACCAAATGAGGTTCAAGCAAATAGTATTCCACACAACCTTCCTTAGCTGAAATTGACCATTTCTCTCTTCACAACCCAATCTTAGCCCTTTGATCCTTGCGCGATTTACTTTCCTTTGATCATTTCTGTGCTTATTATGAATGAAACTTCTGTGGATTGTAAGCATGTAGTCTAGAGCTGTTATTACCATTTTGCCCATGCTACCATTTCTGGGATAAATTTTCAATTTTTCTTCCAATATTCCTCCCACAAGAGCATAGGCTTTCTTGAGAGTTTATGATTTATCAATATATGTCTGAACATATCAATATTTGTCTGAACAAAACACCTGCAGATCAGCAGTATGTAGTCCAGAGAATTGAATGTTTTCTGTCACAGTTTACAGCTTTGCTGCAATATGTGCACCTTTTGGTCTGAGAGATCAGACTTCAGGATGGCTTTCAGATCATTCTGACCTTAAATGAGATGAGACAGCCAACTTTACCCTATAACCTTCTTAGTTGCCTCTTACAACATAAATGGAAGGTAAACAGTGTTGCTATTCTTTGCTCCCCTTTCAGGCCAGGCAACACTGTGGTGTCAGTAATATATTATTTCTGTTTCTAATGTCACGAAATGCTATCAATCACAACAAATGTATTACTTATAGACAACTCTACAACGGGGTTGCCAGATAGTTGCAACTGTTTATGGTCAGATTTTAGGTAAAACATTACCAAACTCTTAAACTGTATATAAAACATACAGAAAACATAATGAAACAAGTTTAATTCAGCGAAACTTCATTCAATGATCTAATTCTAACAACTGTGTTGAAGCTTGAAACTGGTTATTGGTCAAGTTTTCACAAAAGTTAGAAGAGAAAAAATCCTACTAAAAAAACAACTTGAACATGAACAAACTTTCCATGTTTTTCAATTTAAACAAGAAAATATGTACAAACTGGTATATTTTCCAAATTTGTTGAAGATAATAATGGCTATGAAGATTTAATCCCTTTATCTTTCAGCAGATAGAGACAGCCCATGGCCTTTCAGACAAAAGTAAACCTTCTAAGTTGTGTGACTGAGGCAATACACCGACTCAAATAAGGTTACAAATGGATGGTTGCATGTTTAGTCCCCGATAACAGGCACAACAGTTTGCCAGTATCTAAAGATTACCACATCCTGTCAGGAGCACATCATACAATTGTGTGCCAATTATCATCATTCTTTGCCAGATTTTTTTACCCATCAACAGGGGTGTCATATCTAACATTTCCTGCACAAAAGGACAAAGGTAAAATGTCTAGCGGCACAAATCTCTATCGTCAACCATGAGGATTATTTGATAGAAAACAAAAGTAAGAAATTGAAACACGATGTGAGGATACTTTTTTTCACATGTGACAGGTTGTCAGTCTATCCCCATCTTTCCTTAGTCGCTTTCTACGATATGCCTGAAAATAACATACATCTTATGGCTAGTAATATTTTAAATGGTAAAATGTAACAAATTTGGCTGTGAAATTGCCAATATATCAACTCCACTGTACAACAGTAGTTAAGAGTGCATGTCTGCCAATTTCATAATATTCAGTTTTTTTCCTGCCTCTAACTATACACACAAAATATGGAATGCATACAGTTTTGATATCTGCCATCATAAGAAAACAAAAAATATGGAATGGATACAGATTTGATATCTGCCATCATAAGAAAACAAAAAATGACTACAAACTCATTTTCGTAACCATAAAAACGTGTTAATTTAATCAGCACAGGGGAGATGATCAATTAATGTGACATCTGCTGCAGCTTATGTAAATTGTCTATCACAGCTTACCTTCTCCTGAGTATTTATGTCAGCCCCTGCGTCTGCTAGCATTTGAATGATGTCAGCATGGCCCTGCATGGCTGCATGGTGAACAGCTGTGTTTCCTCTCTGAGAAGAGAGAGTGAAATTACAGAGAGAGCACATGTAACAAGGTGAGGGAGAAAGTATGCCTCCCACTGACCTTGTGAGGAATTTTACTGAATGCTAATAGTGGTATTATTAACTCCTTCAGAACTGGAATTTTTTAGGTTTAAACCAAATTAGTTTCCAAGTGTAGAAAAACTCCTCCGCGTATTTTTTGCGTGCAGTTCATTAATTTACATCACAATCTTGATAAATAGGGCGCATATTATGTAAGAATTGAACAGGAAAATGGTTGCAGAAAATACAGATATCAGTCAATTGCTGCCAGTAGAACAACTAAATAAGGACAGAGTAGGACATCACTATCAATGAAGACTGCCAGTAGGACAACTAAATAAGGACAGAGTAGGACATCACTATCAATGAAGACTGCCAGTAAGAGAACTAAATGAGGACAGAGTAGGACATCACTATTAATGAGACTGCTAGCATAACACAACTAAACAAGGACAAAGTAGGACAACTAAACAAGGACAGAGTAGGACAACTAAACAAGGACAGAGTAGGACAACTAAACAAGGACAGAGTAGGACAACTAAACAAGGACAGAGTAGGACAACTAAACAAGGACAGAGTAGGACAACTAAACAAGGACAGAGTAGGACAACTAAACAAGGACAGAGTAGGACAACTAAACAAGGACAGAGTAGGACAACTAAACAAGGACAGAGTAGGACAACTAAACAAGGACAGAGTAGGACAACTAAACAAGGACAGAGTAGGACAACTAAACAAGGACAGAGTAGGACAACTAAACAAGGACAGAATAGGACAACTAAACAAGGACAGAGTAGGACAACTTAATAAAGCCTGAACATCTGATGAACAGCCAGAAAAAAAAGTCTACATGAAAACAGAAACGCATATACCTTTAACTGGAATAGGCCTCCTCTATCCCACCCGCTTCCTTGGTTCCAACAGCATTACAAAACCAGGGCACACATGAAAATGTGATGGTGAGCTCTCCTTTAATCCCAAGTTATGTGGGTCACAATGAATAAAGGTAGTGTATCATATTTTGGATATGCTCCCAAACAAATAGAGCTCTGTACATGGCTACACCACACATACTTCTAGATAAACATGGACTTAGCAGGGGGCGCCACAGAATGAGGTAACTGTTACTAAGAATAGCTGGGATTTCACATACAATATTTACAAAGTCCTTTTCTATAGTTGTTCTGTGTGCTGATCTCATAGCATGTCACTCATCTTTGCCGGAGATTAATTATTTGTCACTTTGTGTATACTCTGTGCTGCCATCCAATGAATCATCATTTTCCACTTATGCCAAGCTTGGCACATAGGGCAGATGTCATAGCTCTCCATACTTGTCGATCCAAGCTTGGCACATAGGGCAGATGTCATAGCTCTCCATACTTGTCGATCAACAGCCAGTTGTTCCAGATCATTAATTTTCATACCAGCTGGTGGGATTTCTTTTTTGATAGTTCTATTCAGTGTTGTTTTTGGTCTTCCCCTTTTTCTCTTGCCACTCGGTGACCATGTAAAGACTTGATATTCATCTTCTTCTGCGTTCGTTCTTAAACTCCTGCAGATTAGCAGGATGTAGTCCGGAGAATGGAATGCGTTGTGTCATGGTTTACAGCATTGCTGCGATATCTGCGCCTTTTGGCAATACACGTTCTACAACACAGTTATCAATACATGTTCTACAACAGTTATCAATATTAGTTCTAGATCTTGGTTTCACTTAGTCGGTCATCATTATTTTTATATTATTCATATTAAGAAACAAATTGTAATCATGCTTATATCTCGCTCATTTGCTGTTAGTAGAACTGTGTCATCTGCATATCTGATTTCTGGAATCTGTAATCCTCCGATGTTTATGGGTCTCAATAAGTGTTGTAACATATTGTGTTTCACATTTCTCATTATATTTTCTGCATATATGTGAAATAAGTAAGATGTGAAATAAGTAAGATGTGAAATAAGTACGGTGACAATGTACATCCTTGTATCATGTGTTTAGGTAGAGCTAAATGTAGAATGAATCAATCACTGATGTTTTGCATTGATTTTGCTTTATGTGAATGTCGCTTGTATTCTAGATTATCACTCAAAGTTTCTCCAACTTTGAGCATTACCGACCTCCATTCACCATGGTGCATGCTATGAAAGATAAAAATATACTGCATGTAAAAATAGAAAGATGCATGCAAAGAAAAGATTGGGTCATGTTAATCAGCAACCCAGTTGTCCAAAGTATTACATGGGTATACTGCCCTGGTCATGTGGGGGTTAGAGGCAACAAAACAGAGCAGACTCATTGGCGGGCAATGATGTGGTTGATGGCAGTGTTGAAGAGAGATAGGGCCAACCTAATTGATTTGGACATAGATATACTACAAAGTGAAGAAGACGATGCTGGAGGTGATAACTTGTACATACAAAGAATGACAGAAATGGGAATAACCAGGGGTGAGGGAGAAAGTTTGTTCTCTTTGGAAAGTTATGAAGATCACATAATCAACATCTGACTAGGTCTTTGAGTCTGCAACAATATCAATGTCATCATTTAACCCATACTCCTTCAGGGTCGATAGGTACCACATTGGATGCTTCAGCACACACGGAGTCCTCCAGCAATTGAGTCTGCATACTCTTGCATGGTTGCTGGAAGGAAGAGCGGAGCATTTATTCAAGAATCATACAGAACTGTTTTGGAATCCACAGAATAAGAGGGGACACTAAGAAACACCTGAAAAAAAATTAGACATGTGGGCAAAAGAGATAGGTATGGTAAGCCAGGAAAGAACTGGAAGAATATC
The DNA here is from genome assembly GCA_034231615.1 of Meghimatium bilineatum. NCBI lineage: Eukaryota > Metazoa > Mollusca > Gastropoda > Stylommatophora > Philomycidae > Meghimatium > Meghimatium bilineatum. The sequence goes on from CM067306.1 coordinate 2,761,489, forward strand.
TAGAACTGGAAGAATATCTAATGGTATTATGCAATTTTCTGTATACTGTGTTTGCCTCTTGAAAAAGATCTTTTGGTCAAAACATTAATTTCATGCGTTCAAACCTTGTAAAATTGTTATTTAACCCACTTTATATTTTTAAACTTTGTTTACAAATTACACCTAAAGACAGAGAGTGATGAAAGTGGTTTACTGGAGACCTATGCTCCACAGGGAGTTTGGTTATGTTGCAGAAAGACTGAAATAAGAACAACAAAGAAGAAGAACTAGCCTAGAACTTACCGAATCCACAACTGTCAGGTCACAACCAGCCCCTATCAGTAACTGTACAACCTCTGGCTTTCCTTGAGACGCAACATGTATTGGACTGCAAGCATGCTGAAAAAACACACACACAAAACAATCAGCTACGATGGGCATTTGATTTGTTCAATCTTACATACGTATGTCAAGCAGCTCTTTCTTGTTCTGAAAGTGAATGCTGTGTAGCATTGACTTCATGTCTTTTACCTGTTCTGAAAGTGAATGTTGTGTAGCATTGACTTCATGTCTTTTACCTGTGCAGAAAGGTTAAAACCACTAATATCTAATACCTATCTTGTCTGGCTCTGGTAAAGAGAGGTAAACATTGTGTCTGTGATGGTCACGGTACAGGGTTCAAATTCTTCTGCAGGCAATTCGGACTGCCTCCAAACTGTTCAAAACAATGATAATATGTACTCACTGCAGAAAACTGAAATTCAACAGGCTAAACTTATAACAGTGTTAGGAAGTTTTGTTAATCACTAGAAACACACATAATAACACACAAACTGGCATTTCGACCAAAAGGCCTTTATCAAGAACTCACAACAAAAACGACAAGTAAGAAGGGCACTACAGGCATTCACATGGCAGTGCTAAATATAGAAAAAACTCCATGTTATATGTGCATTTCCAGTAATTAGCAAAACTTCAGTACTCTATTCCAAGCTTCATCTGTCTGAAAGAAATGGTAAACTACTGAATAAACTTATATTGTTTAGAAAATCACTACAGCCAAAATATGTTGGGTTTATGGCCATGTCTTGAATAGGATATGAAACCAAATGAGATCTGGATAACATAATTACAACAAGCAAGATAGAAAAAAAGACAGATCGAGGAAAAAAATGAGAGAAAATATTAGTGTCATCATGGCATGACAAAGAGTCAACAACGATAGTGATAGAATATACTGCAAATAGAGTTGTGGAGATTCATGATTGCCTACGTCAGTTGGCATGGCACCTGATGATGATGATTCAGGTTCCTTACTTGAACAAAAGGCTTTAGAAGTTAGTGAAGAGTTTAAGCCTCTTGTACTTCTCCATTCTCAAACTCCAGTAGGATCTCCCTTGCAGCAGGACAATGGTTCTACTAGATTTCCAGTAGGATGTAGTCCATAGAATGGAAATGTGTTATGTTGTTGTTTTATTCGTGTCAATGGTCCGGCACATCCATCTTCTGATCTCTTATACTAATTTAAAGATATCCTGTATAGGACATTGCTCTTTCAAACCTGGTTGAATTTCTAGGCACCACCTGTGTGTTGTTGTGTCAGAAAGGGCAGCATAGAATATTGACACTGATACCTCAAGAGGTAACTAAGGAGATCATGGGGTGGAGTTGCTGTACAATCTCAACAACTAGAAGCCATACTAAAAGTCAGATCTGTCAGGTCTAAAGACGCAGACATCGCAGCAAATCTGTAAACCATGACACAGCACTTTGTTTCTCATAACATCCTGTTAATCTGTAGAGTTTGAGAACAAATGGAAAAGACGAAAGAACAGTCTGAAAACTGACAACGAAGCTATTTGTTCATCTTTCTCCTGTCATGTCTAACCTCGACGTCAGCAACCAACATGTCTAACTTAGCCTCAAAACTGTAAAATGCAGATTATTCCCTCAGAAATCAGTTTTTCTCTTCCCCCGGGATTTAACTTCACCATATCAAATCTTCCATCCATTATTGATCCTTCTAATGTTGTTGTGATATCATTCTCCCTAAATGTGATTTATTCCCTGTCCATGGAATGTATAATCTCTCCAAAAACTAAATCTATGCTGTTTTTTTCTTCATATATTTGCTCATGCAAACACACTGATCTCACTTATAAAGATGATGATTCGACATTGTGTCACGTTGCCATACAGGGTTTCTTCACTCTGGTAAATCAGGGGGGGGGGCGAGTACAACTCAGCATTTACTCCTAAGCATTTACTCAAAGCTAACTGTTTTTTAAGAGGATGTCCCTGGCATAGTGGTTATGCTGTTCACTTTGTGCTTAAGAGATTGATGGTTTGAATTCCGCTAAGATGTCAAGCATTATAAAGTGGAATTTTTCTGAGATCCTGAGGATTATCGCTTGAAGCTATGAAGTTACGTGCTATGAGTGGTACTCTCGGCAGGTGACACTCTGCTGTTAATGTTGGGTTAAGCTCTTCGTCCTGAATAGGATATGCCAACATTTCTTTAGCATCTTTCCTTTAACAACAAATGGCACAATTTTTCATCCACATCTGTTTCCACCACCTTTCATCCACATCTGCTTCCACATCTTTCATCCACATCTGCTTCCACCATCTTTCATCCACATCTGCTTCCACCATCTTTCATCCACATCTGCTTCCACCATCTTTCATCCACATCTGCTTCCACCATCTTTCATCCACATCTTTGGGAAGTTTATATGCCTCCTCATATCTATGTATCATCCAAACAATGGTCGGACTTGAAAAGAGTGCAAACAGTAGTAACACTGACCAGCCATGTATGTCATAAAAGGCAACTAAAGAGGATTGGGCATGGTGGTGACTACCTCATGTCATAAAAAGTTGAATTATTACACAAACAGCCATATTAAATTCAGTTTTATCAGACCAAAGAAGCATATGTTGCAACCAAGCTGTAAACCATTAAGTATTAGGTATTTTGATTATCCTTTTCGCACACCAGACACGTCCATAGGTGCTCAGATCTCCGCTTCATTAAATCTCTCAGGGTATAATGGCTGATGGTTCCGGTTCTATGTTGGTTCACTGCTGTTTTTGAAATCTTTGTCAGTGGTTCTCTACGGGCCACACCCATCCTCACTCCCAATTCGTGCATTCTCGATATTGACTCATGCTCATTCGTCTCAAAATCCTCTGATCGTGAGAACTCATGAAGAGCAATGAGTATGTCTGCTCGGTCCATAGGCTGACCGTCTGTTGTGGTGGCGAGGCTAGCTAATTGGTCAGCTTGTTCATTTCCATCAACATCCGTGTATCCGGGGACAAAAGTAAGCGTGAGTTTTTGTAGTGTTGCTCGCATTTTTTCTCTCTCTAATGACTTCACCCATTCCCTACGTACATCACATGTTTTCACTTTCTGAATCATATTCAGTGAGTCACTTAGTATGCACGCATGGGAATAGGCTTGCAATTCCAGCCAGTTAAGTGCCTGAGTTACTGCGAATACTTTCATTGTTAGGCTGCCTGTTGGTGCGGTAAAGGCACCACTAGCTTCATGTACTGTTCTTCCTTCTGATCTGGCAGTAAAGGCCCATGCGCATCGGTGGTGACGGATGATGAGCCATCCGTGTATATCACATGTAAATAAATCATGTGTAAATCCGTGTGTCATCGGTATTCTCGCAGATTAGTGCCTTGACCTCAGCACCTATGCTCATGGGGCTGAGTTCCCTGCACTCTCTATTGAGTGTAATGACAGTTTTGACTGCCTCCTGAAAGACCGTGGGAATAGTTATCCATTCCTCACCAAGAGTTATGTCTTATGGGGCACAGATATCTTTAACGGTATCCTCGGCCCGACCCATCCATGATTTGCCTCTCTTGAGCCTGCTTCCCTTCACACATGGGAGCTCACTGTGTAGTGGGTGGTCTATATCAGAACTCACTCTAAGGTATGCTCGGGCATGCCAGATATCAATATCAGATATGCTCAGAAAAAAAGGAGAGCTCTCATGGCTACACAAGGTGTATCCCTTGTGCAACCAAGGATGATCCGCATCGTATCGTTTTAAATTCTCTCCAGCCTCTCAATCTGTGTGTGACTGGTGGTGATAGTGGAGCATGCATATTCAATAACAGGGAGGACAAGAGTCTCATACAAGCTGTAAACCATGTTGCTACCTATTCCTAGACTATATTTAGTTCAACGACAAATGTTTGACAACAAAAACATTAGAAAAGATGATGATGGTGAATTAAAAAACAAGAATTTCTCATGTATATTGCAGTGATCTGAGATCCGCAGTAGTTTTTATTTTCATATTTTTGCTCAAACATACAACAATAACAATTTTGTTATCAAACTAAACTGGCAACTACCCAGTTATATAGCAAAAATATTATTATTCTTCGCATGAAATGTCCAAAAACTGCATACAATGCAGGAGATATAGATGATTTATGTGATGTCAATGTGGCTTGTATGACAGAGAATTCAGGGCCCAAGTAAACATGGAAACAACCCACAGGGGAAATTATAGAATCAAGCAATTGATTTTATTGATCATATTTTGTGTGTCCTGTCTGACAAGTTATAGATTTGGCCTGTCTAAACTTAGACCAGGACAAGGGTAGGAAAAAAAATATGAGAATGAGAGAGGAAGGTCATTGCTCTGGGTCGAGGGGAAAAATCCAAGTGCTGCTGGAGCCATTAGTAAGAAGAAGTAATAAAAATTGTGTTAGCAGAGAAAATATGAGCCACAGTGCAATGGAGCGTTATTTGACTAGCGATTAACTGAACCGACAATGGTACATTCTGGACATCCCCGTAAGAGTTCCGTCTCTTTGAGGCGATGGTGAAGGGCATGTGTGCTGATAGTCCCCATATTGGCACATTGATTTTATATTTTACTAGTCCTACCTGTTAATCGTTCCCCTCTTATCTCCTCAAGCAATTCCACACTCTTTTAATCTCCTGATTACAATCTCATCCATCATGGTTTTCACATCCAACAGGTACCCCCCCCCATATTGACATCTGTCCTGTTTTCACATCCAACAGGTACCCCACCCATATTGACATCCAACAGGTACGTAATTTACAGAATGTCTTCTGCCTTCCCTCCCCCCCATTGACATCTGTCCTGACAACTGCGTATATCAGGAAGAGTCTGATTCCTCCATGGAACATACTGTATGGAAAAAAGTAACAACTGACAAACACCTGCGCATATCTCTACATGACATTGGGCAAACATCCATGAACCACTGGGTCACAAAAGAATAAAGCTGGTACTCTCTGCTCCAAATCAAAATATTCATTGCTACCTTTTTTAATTTATCCTATTCAGGATGTAGAAGTTAATACAGCAATTATTTTCTAGGCAATATATACATTCAGCAGGTCATCATTGCTTTCTGAACAATTTTGGTGTACAACTTCCTGGAGTGGAAATTGAACATGGTCACTTGGACATTCCTCACTTTACCCCTTTAACAAAGATCCAGACTCCTCTTTTCACCACAGATCCAGACACTTCTCATTTAGACACCTCTCTTCACCACAGATCCAGACACTTCTCATCCAGACACCTCTCTTCACCATAGAGCCAGACAAATCAAACGCAGACACCTCTCTTCACCGTAGAACCAGACAAATCTCACACAGACACCTCTCTTCACCAAAAAACCAGACACTTCTTTGAAGGCACCTCTCTTCAACCGAGAACCAGACAATTCTCTTGCAGACACCACTCTTCAACACAGAGCCAAGCACTTCTTTTGTAGACATCTCTCTTGCAGGCATCTCTTTTAACCACAGAGCCAGACACCTTGCATCACCACAGAGCCAGACACTTCTCATGCAGACACCTCTCTTCACCACAGATCCAGACACTTCTCATGTAGACACCTCTCTTCACCACAGATCCAGACACTTCTCATGTAGACACCTCTCTTCACCACAGAGCCAGACACTTCTCTTCACCACAGATCCAGACACTTCTCATGCAGACACCTCTCTTCACCACAGAGCCAGACACTTCTCTTCACCACAGATCCAGACACTTCTCATGTAGACACCTCTCTTCATCACAGAGCCAGACACTTCTCTTCACCACAGATCCAGACACTTCTCTTCACCACAGATCCAGACACCTCTCTTCACCACAGAGCCAGACACTTCTCTTCACCACAGATCCAGACACTTCTCATGTAGACACCTCTCTTCATCACAGAGCCAGACACTTCTCATGCAGACACCTCTCTTCACCACAGATCCAGACACTTCTCTTCACCACAGAGCCAGACACTTCTCATGCAGACACCTCTCTTCACCACAGATCCAGACACCTCTCTTCATCACAGAGCCAGACACTTCTCATGCAGACACCTCTCTTCACCACAGATCCAGACACCTCTCTTCATCACAGAGCCAGACACTTCTCATGCAGACACCTCTCTTCACCACAGATCCAGACACTTCTCTTCACCACAGATCCAGACACTTCTCTTCACCACAGAGCCAGACACTTCTCTTCACCACAGATCCAGACACTTCTCATGCAGACACCTCTCTTCACCACAGAGCCAGACACTTCTCTTCACCACAGATCCAGACACTTCTCATGCAGACACCTCTCTTCATCACAGAGCAGACACTTCTCATGCAGACACCTCTCTTCATCACAGAGCCAGACACTTCTCATGCAGACACCTCTCTTCACCACAGATCCAGACACTTCTCATGCAGACACCTCTCTTCATCACAGAGCCAGACACTTCTATTGCAGACACCTCTCTTCATCACAGAGCCAGACACTTCTCATGCAGACACCTCTCTTCATCACAGAGCCAGACACTTCTCATGTAGACACCTCTCTTCACCACAGAGCCAGACACTTCTCTTCACCACAGATCCAGACACTTCTCATGCAGACACCTCTCTTCACCACAGAGCCAGACACTTCTCTTCACCACAGATCCAGACACTTCTCATGTAGACACCTCTCTTCATCACAGAGCCAGACACTTCTCTTCACCACAGATCCAGACACTTCTCATGCAGACACCTCTCTTCATCACAGAGCCAGACACTTCTCATGCAGACACCTCTCTTCATCACAGAGCCAGACACTTCTCATGTAGACACCTCTCTTCACCACAGAGCCAGACACTTCTCTTCACCACAGATCCAGACACTTCTCATGCAGACACCTCTCTTCACCACAGAGCCAGACACTTCTCTTCACCACAGATCCAGACACTTCTCATGCAGACACCTCTCTTCATCACAGAGCCAGACACTTCTCATGCAGACACCTCTCTTCATCACAGAGCCAGACACTTCTCATGCAGACACCTCTCTTCATCACAGAGCCAGACACTTCTCATGCAGACACCTCTCTTCATCACAGAGCCAGACACTTCTCATGTAGACACCTCTCTTCACCACAGAGCCAGACACTTCTCATGTAGACACCTCTCTTCACCACAGAGCCAGACACTTCTCTTCACCACAGATCCAGACACTTCTCATGCAGACACCTCTCTTCACCACAGAGCCAGACACTTCTCTTCACCACAGATCCAGACACTTCTCATGTAGACACCTCTCTTCATCACAGAGCCAGACACTTCTCATGCAGACACCTCTCTTCATCACAGAGCCAGACACTTCTCATGTAGACACCTCTCTTCACCACAGAGCCAGACACTTCTCATGCAGACACCTCTCTTCATCACAGAGCCAGACACTTCTCATGCAGACATATATTTTCACCACAGACCCAGACACTTCTCATGCAGACACCTCTCTTCACAACAACACTAATGCAGACACCTGTCTTCACAACAACACCAAACAGCTCTCTTGTGGACACCTCTTTTAACCACAGTGCCAGACACCTTGCATCACCACAGAGCCAGAAACGTCTCATACAGACACCTCTCTTCACCACAGAGTCAATCACCACTCATGCAGACACCTTTATTCACTATAAAGATAGACAATTCTCATGCAGACACTTCTCATCCAGACACCTCTCTTGCATACACTTATCTATACCTCACATCCAGACACCTCTCTTCACCACTGAGCCAGACACTCCTCATGCTGACACCTCTCTTCACTACAGAGCCTGACACTCCTCATGCAGACACCTCTCTTCACCACAGAGCCAGACACTTCTCTTGCATAAACTTATCTTTACCTCACATCCAGACACCTCTCTTCACTACAGAGCCCGACACTTCTCATTCAGACACCTCTCTTCACTACAGAGCCCGGCACTTCTCATTCAGACACCTCTCTTCACCACAGAGCCTGACACTTCTCATTCAGACACCTCTCTTCACCACAGAGCTCGACACTTCTCATTCAGACACCTCTTTTGCATACGCTAATCTTCACTTCAAAGCCACACATCTCTCTTCCCCACAGAGCCAGACACTTCTCATTCAGACACCTTTCTTCACCACAGAGTCCGACACTTCTCATTCAGACACCTCTCTTCACCACAGAGCCCGACACTTCTCATTCAGACACCTCTCTTCACCACAGAGCCAGACACTTCTCATTCAGAGACCTCTCTTGCATACGCTAATCTTCAGTTCTTCTTCAGCGTTCATTCTCAAACTCCCGCTGGATTTCTCTTGTAACAGGACAATGGTCCTACAAGATTTCCAGTTCAATATAGTCCAGAGAATGGAAATGCGTTGTGTTGCCGTTTTATTTGTGCCAATGAACCAACACATCCGTCTTCTGCAGTTTCTTCACTTCAAAGCCACACATCTCTCTTCACTACAGAGCCTGACACTTCTCATGGCAGAAGGGGGAAATACTAAGTACATTCATCATCATCAGACTTATAACAGGGGAGTAGGGGTTTCACTCTGGAAACATCAGCACAAAAATATTGCCATGCCTCTCTGTTCTCAGTTCCTTATTTAAGTGGAGAATCTTAATCCTGTCCAGTCTTTAATATTACTGACACATACTTTCTTTTGTCCACCTCTTATTCTTTCACCCCCATCTGTTCCCTGTAGGATAGTTATGGAAAAGAAATTGTGCCTCATCATGTGGCCACACCACAAGTTGGCGATATTTCACCGCTGCCATGAGATGTTTTTGTTGACCTGCAAGAGTACCCATTTTTTTCTCTCACTTATATATTGGTTTTATGTTCTGTATAAAAAAAACCAGGGTTTGAAAGTACATTACCCGGGTTTGAAAGGAAAGTAAAACATAATAACAATATCGGATGTGTCCTGTCCTGATGTCGTAAGAGGCGACTAAGGAACTTTTGTCAAGCAAGATAGATTTTAAATGTATAGAACCTTTGAATACTGGATGTTCTGGGTCAAATAGCACAATTATCACAGTTCTGCTGTCAACTAACCATATAAAACATTCTCAGTTTGATCAAATCAGAAATTGGAATCCAAGTGACTACACTAGCACTGCAGAAAAACGTGATAAAATGTAGCTGTGGTCTGAGGGGGGATACACCTACAGTCTGCTCATTAAGTCAGCATCTTCTTCTACTGTGCTCATTCTCAAACTCCTGCAAATTAGCAGGATGTAGTCCAGAGAACAAATTGTATTGTGTTATATTTTTTTAATGGACTTTTTTAATGGACTTTTTTAATGGACTCATATTTTTTTTAACATGGACTTTACAACTTTGCTATGGTATATGGCCATTCTGCCTGACACATCCAACATCATCATGGCTTGTGAGTCACTTTAACTCTATAAGGGATAGCCAACTCCACCCCATAAGCTTCTTAGTTGCCTCCTAGTCTTATGAAACATGTTATACTGTTTGCTTCAGAACTGACACAGGGAACTAACAAAGAACTAGCACAGGGAACTAACTCATATTTACTATTTAAAGAAAGTTGATGTTATTGCTATGTGCAGTACACAACATAGACTTATTATTGAAGACAACATTGACATTTATGTCATGCTCAGTCATACAGAATCACTAGTGAGAAAATATGACATTTATTCAATCCTCTGCCAAACTTAATTATTATTGATTACAAGTGGCATATATGCTATGCTCAGGTCACACAAAATTACTATTGAAGACAGTTGATATTGATGTCATGCTCAGTACAATACACAGACTTACTATTGAAGACACCCAGTTGACATCGATGCCATGCTCAATAAATTTCTGGACAAGATGAGGCCGACCAAAACCACAAGCTTCCCAAAACATTTCCTGTTTTGATCCTGCTTGACCCATTTTAATGTCAGTCAAGGATTAACTGCAAGTGGATAAAAAGATCCATAAATATACAGATGACAGCTGGAGAGAATGTAAGAACTTTAAAAATTGAACTGCTTGACGATGGTTTATTAATGGCATATGCATCCCCATTGATAATGGTAGAAAAGAAGACAGCACAGTTCATAGAAAAAGCAATGGTAAAAAATACATATCCCAGCAGATAGTAACTATCTCAGAAGATAAAAGTACCAATCACAGAGGATAAAAGTACCAATATCTGAGGGTTCTTAATTAGAAACTAGCTTCACAGCACGTGGGACATACTCTTGAGTGCTCTGCTCCAGCAGCTATCCCAGTGTATGTAGACTCAAGAGTTCTGGTCAGGTGTTGATTGCATGATCACCTGGGCCTTCCAAAAAAATTAATTTTCATTCCCTTCCCTCTAGAGACTCCCATTTCTAACATTCTCTGTATGTGTACGTTCTCAGCCTCATTGACATCATCTTCATCTTGAAATGAATTTAATACTACCTTGATCAAGTCTTCCGCATTGCTTGCCAATAAGTCAGCTCTCTTGTTTCTTCTGACCCCAGCATGACCAGGGCAGTATATCCTTGTAATGCTCTAAATGATTGAGTTGTTCAATAAATCCCCACCATTCTTTTCTCAGCATGTACTTTTCTTTTTTGCGCAGCATGCTTTGGGAGTCTGTGAGTATTACCGAGTGTGTTGATGTATCAGTTATCAAACAATTAAGTGCTACTGTAACTCCCTATATCTCCATTCTCATGCTCGATGTGACTGGGATATGATGAAGATTTCTCAACCAACTTCACGCCATTTCTGTAGGCAACAAAATCCCAACCGTTTTTATTTGTATTTCTGTTAACTGAACCATCTGTATATACAATTATGTCTTGTGGTTTCGAGTGTAGCCTGGGCGAGTTCATGCACTGTAACCTGGGCCCTGACACCCATCCATTTTCGACATGCTTTATCTAGTTGTATTATTACTTTAGTCAGTGATTTCTTTTCAGTGTCTACCTCCACCCATTCAATGCATTTTCCTATTTCTTAAAATTCATATACTCTTCGCAGTGTGTCTTCAGCCTCTGCCATCCAACTTTGACTCATCTAGACATTGGTGTAATGAGTGGTGGCTGTATTCTGTCACTTTAACCTTCACCAAGCCTATATCAATCCTGGCCGCCGAGAAACAAAATGGCCACACGCGCATTTGGCGGCCCGACCCACCCAGCGAGAATATCGTGAGATTTACACGTACCACAGTCCGTGCACATAGCTGGGGACATGCGCAATCGAAGCCGGTACATCCCCCACTTCCGAAATGATCGTTTTTGAGAATGGCTAGCTATTCGTAAAAGTTTAAGAGCAATTAATCTGACCACATCTGCACACCGGTACGATGCAATGATGGTGGATCGGTTTTATAGACCTTTATTTCATCGTATTTCGAATAAAATAACATTGAATCGTGGCTTGAATCATGAATTATTAGGTTATTTAGTATCACAGCAGTGAATATACAGAATGCCGTGTTGGTTTGGGGACTTGTACGTTTGATATCGAATATTTTGAAGTGGCAGAAAAAATAACTCTAGGCCTAAGCTCAAAAAACGATTTTACAGCAAATCTACAAGTTTTATACTGTTCCGTCGGCTATATTTTGATAATTTCGCAGTGAAAGAACATAAATACAACAGATTTGCGTGATTTAGTTTACAGTGTTTCCAAAGAATTCGATATGTAAGGTAAGTTATTTATTTACTTATTTTTTTCCTCTTTATTTGTTATAAAATATATGTTTTTTGTGAAAAACGTCTTTACCACTTTCTCATACGTCTGGTATCACACACACACGTACATAAATTACACCAATATATGCATAATTCAATTCTTTATTTATATGTGCAAATATTATTTAAATATCTCTAACAACCAAAAAATTATCACATTTTCAAAACAGTCACCATCAATAACGCAAATTTTCAAAAAAGAATCCGGTGGCAGGGAGACATTTTGTATTTTTTAATCTGGCTTGCTAAAGGTTAAGATTATCTCAGAAGATAAAAGTACCAATCTCAGAAGAAAGTACATATCTCAAAAGAAAGTACCACTCTCAGAAGATAGTGCAGTTCTGTCTTAGTAGACACCAATACAACGTTCAGGTTTTTAATTTCCCTTTTTAGATAGTCACTGCGCATGACAATACACTGGTATTAGTTGCTACAAACAATAACAAACATGGTTGCTGCTAACTCAAACATGACAGTTTGAGTCTCCCCAGAAATAAGCAGGAATTGGTTGGGTTTCTGCAAAGCAGAAAAAGTACTAACTGTTGATAATATCTGTACTCTACATTCCTTCAGCGTGCTATACACTGGGGGTGAGGGGTTCTCTCAGTGTTTAGCGCACAGAAATAATGAGTGTGCAGTACAAATTATTGCCATTTTACTATCTGTGCATTACGGAAGCACAATGAACCAATGGTGCTTTGCACATTGCACGAGTGTGGGGTAGCATGGAATGGAGAAACAATACACACCTTGTCACATCTTAAAAGTTATCATATAGAATTTATGTGAACATCAAGGACAACAATCGCAGACAACACATCTCACGCCACTCTCTCTCTCTCTTATGCAAGATTACTTGTTCCAATACAAGTTCTTGTATTATTTCTGATTGTGTCCCTTGTATAATGTTTTTATGTTCCTTTGTACCCTATTGCTGTTATAGGCAAACTTTGTTTCACTAAAGTTTGTTCCATAGTAAATAGTACTAGAAAGTACAGAGAGAAGAAAGTACTTACCTCAGAAGATAAAAGTGCCTATCTCAGCAGAGAGTATCTATTTCAGAAGAAAGCACCTACCGGTATTAAAAGAAAGTTGCAATATCAGAAGAAAGCACCTTTTGTAATGATATTAAGAACTTAGACCTACTAAGCTTCCAAGAAGAGAACAAATCATACAGTACAGTTATTTTAAAAGTTTAACAATAACCCTGCAATATAAAAACTGAAAATATTAGATATGGGAGAGTGATCGAGGGTGGAAGAGGGTGAGAGAGTGGGGCTGTGAAGTCAAGTCCATTTTCATTAAAATAGAAAATCAGATGTAATGCTGCAGGAACCAATAATAAGAAAAATAAGGGTCGAAAATGTTTATTTTAAGACAAGATTTCATCAAAAATATATAAATATAGATTATGTGTGCAACTTTAAAGGGTATGTATCAGGCCCAAAGATAGAACTAAGGAGGGGTGTGTTAACCCCCCCCCCTACACTCCCACCCCTTTCTAGCAAATCTGAACATGGCTTCTAGTACTAGAAACTTAACCCAATATGTCAGCAAAAACCCCCACTCACAATGATTTTTCCACAAAAAATCTTCAAATTTCCCATCTAATAGTCAAATTTACACATGAAAACTAGCAAATTATCTTTCTTTTTTAGGTAAAACCTCCTCCTTGGGGTAATCATATAAATATAAAACCTAGTTATGTGTGTATACATCTTCAAAGATAGGTGTGTATACAGTGTATACACACACACACACACATCAATATATATTACTACTTTCATGTGGTTATGAAAAACAAATAGTTAAAATATTTATCTAATAAGATAATATATACCTAATAAGTATAGACTACTGCTAAGTATACAATATACATAAGTAACAGACTAAGCACATTGCTGATAAGATTACAGTGGTTGAGTTTCTGGTTGTTGAACTTTTGTTTCAGTTAAGATAACAGTTAACAAGTGTACAAACATGAAAGGTCAAAAGTGACTCCTGCACAATCCATGCATTCCATTGTAATTCTGGAAGAAAAGGTTAAAAACTGTAATCTCGTGACTCATTTTAATTTCAACTACTCACTCTTAAAGTTAGAATATGTTCCGCTACTTTTAAAAAGCCTTCTAGAACGTTTGATGAAGATCATGCAAGTACAGATATAAAAGAAAACAACTGTAATTTTATGTAATCCAATAAACGCTAAGTAAAAGCCACCCGGACTATATAAACGAGGCTAAAAATAGACAATACATGAATGCACGGCAAAAATGTACTATGACTCAACAGAGACGGGTCGAGTATCTACCCAGTCATCTGATACGGAAGCAGATTGATTTCATTTTCTAATGAATGACTCAATGGGCGACAACAATTCACAAATACAAATTTAATTAACTAATTAATGAACGTGTGGTCGAATCAATAGATCGCATACTCCGAAACTAAACGAATGTTATCCTCTTCACTTTTTCCATGATTTCATTTTATAGTAAAAGTCATTCATAACTAACCCTCGCACTTTCCATCGCCCGTGGCATAGTCGCAGATATTTACCACTCACCTTTTTTCTTATCTGCACCTCAAATAGCTTCAAACTGAATGATGAAGTCAGAATATTTACGTCTCTGACTAAATCTTAAAGTATACATTCATGCTGTTAAAATGTTGATAATAAAATACTTCCGAGCAGAACTTAATAAATACGCGCAAACTGTTGAGTGAACACAAGACTGCATAAATTTTCTCTCAATGATAAACAGAACCGGAAGTACAACACATAAACAAAAGGATTACGTAAAACATTGTATGAGCCGGTTCAAATTGACAGCGAAACAATTATGCAAAATAAAGAATTATATATAATAGTGCAAGTAGGACATGGCGAACTATCGACTGTCTAGATACAGATTATCTTGCATGCATATGTATCTATCTATATATGTCTCTCTTCCTTCAGCGCAGAATACGGTGTATGTCAGAAACAAGAGCTCTCCAGTTCTTGCGATGTGATGCTACTGTGTTCTTGCTGGTTGTTGAGACACAATACTCTCTTCGATGGTTTATTCTGCAATATCTTGGTCTTCCTCTTTTTTTTAGGTGCTATCTTGTACCCATTTTAATGCTTGTAAGTTGTAGTGGCTGTCTGTTTTCGTTCTTTCTAAGTACATGTCTGATATAGGCCTACGTCTGTCGTTTTCTTCTTATTGTTGTAGAAGCATAGGCTTATTGCTGTTTGATATTGTGCGTGCTTGTTAGGTAACATGTAGGCCTCTTACAGTGGCGTTCAGATGGTGGTGCGGGGGGGGGGTTGGTGTGCTGCTTCACCGGGCATCAAGACTTGAGGAGCATTCAAAATTCCCCTCAAAATAATGAAAACTTTGAAATGGGGTTTAAGTACCTTTGACGTGCCAAAGTTGATGCCCCGCACCGTTAAAAAAATCCCATTTTTTTCTTGTTAATCACAATTATTTGGCGATTATGTAATAGCACATTTTGTGGCACATTATTATGAAACATATTAAAATTAATTAATAAGTAGAACTAGTTCCTCTCGAAACAAGACACTCCCACTATTTACTTCAAAATTCTATTTTTAGCTTATAAGAACTAAACGACAGTCATTAATGACTTCACTAGTCAAAAAGCGCGCAATTAATGACTTCACTAGTCAAAAAGCGCGCAAAGTGAATTTATAATTTTAAATTTATTTTTTTTAAATTTAGTTCTATCATTGTTAAATGTGGATATAATCGATAATAATAATAAACTTGTAAAATTTTACTCGAAATTATTTAAAATTAATTTCGAGGGTGGTGGGGCATCAAAATCTTCACCGAACCGGGCGGCAATTACCCGAGGTACGCCGCTGGCCTTTAGTATGAGGTATGCTTCTTTCAACCGCGTACGTTAGTCCAGTTTAGTTAAGGCTATCAAAACTTTACAACCATCAACAAATAGTGGAAGTAGCTGTTCTGGAAATCTAGGCACCACGCCCTCCGGAATATTATTTCGAACATTTATATTTGTCTGCAATGTTTTTTCCACTATTGTATCTATTGTTTGCTTATTTGCAGATCAAATTGTGGGGAGCTTCAAGTCTGTAAATTAAACACAGGTAGAAGAGGTTATGTGTTTTGGGATACAAATTAACCGCCCCCCCCCCAATTAATCACAACATGACATTTAGTACTAAGAAACAAGCCAAAATATGATTACTACTTTCCACTTGTGTCGTTAAGAGTCATGGAGGGGTGAGAGAATTGGAGTCAGGCCCGTAGATAAGGGGGGAGGGATGTTCCTTAGATACAAGTGCATGTCTCCTAAGACGAAAGAACCCATCTCAGAAGAAAGTACACAGAAGAAGAAAGTACTTATCTCAGACGCTAAAAGTACCTCCTTAGCAAATCTGAACATGACGTTCAGTACTCGAAAATTAGCACAACGGCCGGTAAAAACTCCTCCCTTAGCGATTTTTCACAAAAGGTCTTCAAATTTCCTGTCATATAGTGAAACTTACAAATGAAATCTGACAAATGACCTTTTATTAGGTAAAAATCCTTTTCTTAAGGTAATTATATCTACGGCCCTGGTTGGAGTTATATATCTTTGATAATTTGGGTAACATTGGTTATGGTCAGCCGTGTCTCTGGTTAATATTTATTTTATTGTCTCCACTTAACTAGTTCTTGGTCTTCCTCGTGTCTTGTTGCCAGATCTGCTTTCATATGCACAAAGGGCTAGTTGCATTGGTTCCATTCGCATGAGGTGTCCAAACTACCAGATTTTCTGTAATCTTAAATAGATGTGGTTTTTATTTCTTTTCTGATATACTCATTTATCCGTCGGTCTCTCTTAGCTTTCCTCAAACATCTCATTTCACACTGGGATATATTTGGCTAGTGTCAACAGCCACGGCAGATCATGCATAACAGAGGCTAAAGACACACTGCAAAGAGACACTGCGAAGAGACACTGCGAAGAGACACTGCGAAGAAATAAGAAAGAGCAGTGAATGTGTGGAGGTAGACACTGAGAAAAAAAATCACTTACCAATGTAATAATTCAGTCTTGTCCAGTCTTTAATATTATAAATCCATACTTTCTTTGGGACTTTTCTTCTTCTTTCACCATGAACTGCTCCATGTAGAATATGATTAGAAAGGGAATCGCACTTCATAACGTGGTCAAACTTCACAAATTTGTAACGTTTCAACACTGCCATGAGAGACCCTTGTTGTTCCGCTGGAGCATTTGTTTTGTTTTCCACGTTTAAGGGTATTTTCAAAAGCGTGTTTTGACATCTCCATTTCTTCTGTAATTATTCAATTCTCATATCCATACAAAATAATAGGTCTGAGAGGTTTATATAGGTTTATTTTCAAACAAAATAATAGGTCTTAGAGGTTTTTGTAGGTTTATTTTCACTGTTGTATTTATTCTACCCTTCCATATGGTGTTTAAGGGGCTAGACCTACCCGGAATAAGGGATACTTGCTATTTATTTTGGTAAAAAAGTCAATTCTGCATATATTCAAATACAATGTTGCCACATAAGAGAATATAATCAAGAGATAAAAGTTCACATGTCGGGTATCAACACGAAACTGGAAATAGTGGCTGAGGTAACACAGGGCAAATATCAAAATGAACAGAAATATGTATTTGTGTTACATAAATAAAACGATAAAGCAACCTAACGAGACACAGTGACGAACGTTTCGACTAAAAGGTCTTCATCAGGACACAGACACGCAATAGGAAATGTATGTTACAAACAAAAAGTCATAATGTAATAGAAGAGGAAATGAATAGTACGAGAGATCAGATTAGAAAGCGAGAGAGAGAGAAAAATGAGGTAAATACGGTAGGAACAGAAGAGAGAAAGGCAAAGCCACGGAGCACATATAATCAAACAAAAGGAGGAAAATAGCGGGTAGTGAAGAGAGGCGTCATGGGAACAAGTTAAAAAGAAGAAAGATATACAGTGATGATACTGGCAGAATAGAAGAGTGGCGTGGGAACAAGTAAAAAGAGAAAGAAAATAAAGTGATACGAGCAGGTGTGTGTCATGTGACATATTCCTTCCAGAACGTTGTCTTCCCAATGAACTCTCTGAACCACTCTCTGTCTTGGACGATGTGGCTTGCATTTTCTAGCGATGTATTCATGTTATCTTTAATGTCGTCAGTCCATCTTCTTCTTGGTCTGCCGTTTCTCATCCTCCCAGGTACTCTTCCCTCCATTATTTGTCTTTCTAAACAGCTGTGTCTCTTTATATGACCAAACAGGCGCAGTTTTCTTTTTGCTATTGTGTTTAGTAACCAACACTCTAGAATATTCAATGTGTTTATAATATCTGAGTTTCTGATTTTTTTCCTTCCATGATATTCTAAGTATCTTTCTGTAGCATTTCATCTCGAAGGCGTTTATCTTCTTTGCCGCTTGTTTTACTCAGGGTCCATGTTTCACAGTCGTATGTTGCAACCGGAAAAATAAAAGTTCGTAACATTAGCACTTTCGTTTCTATTTTGTTGTTTTTCCATATGTTTTTCAACCGTGTTATTTTGCAATATTCCATTGTCAATCTCTTCCTTTAACGAGCAGGTTAATGAGCTAAATATTAGTAATTAAATGTAACTTTTCGGATCGTCTTGTCCGCCTGAGGTACTGGAAGCGAATGTGACAAAACTCAAGGTCAGAAGTAGAAGAATGTGAACTAAGGCAGAAAAAGTAGGTCATAGTGGGGAACACAGCTCTGTGGTCTAACGCAAGACAGGAGCGGGAAGGGGCAGACACTAGCGTGGTCATAGCAGGGCCGTTCATCTAATAAAGGAGGGGATCTTAAGGTGGAGAATACCAATTTCAGTCTCAGGTTGTTAGCTGATACCGAAATTAATATTGAAAAATGGATAGGCCAGTAAATAGTAGGGCTTGATTATATGTGCTCCGTGGCTTTTCCTTTCTCTCTTCTGTTTTTACCACATTTGCATCTTTTCTCTCGCTCTCTCTCTCTCTCTCTCTCTCTCATTCATTGCCTGTTGCTTGTTTGTGATTGATGAAGACTTTTTAGTCGAATCGTCACCCGTCACTGTATCACATTGTTATATTGCTTTGTCGTTTTATTTTGGTAACACGAATATCTATTTCTGTACATTTTGATAGTAGAATATATAGGCTTACTGGTGACTTAGTAAAAATTATCACTGGCTAAAAAATCATGGACTAATTAGTTCAAATTAATAATTATGTAGTTAAGACAAATGTAAACATCCGAATGCTGACTTGATTCTACACTTCAAGTTAATCTTTTTTTTTTAGTTTCTAGTATCACAATCATGTAATTAAGTTTATATCTGATTTATCTGGATCTTGAACCATGGACATAACTGTATGTGCTAAACTTTTCTCAAAAATTACGATGAAAAATTACCCCAAAAAATTCAGATTTTTATGCATGAATAGTATTATTAATGTTTTTCTTTCAAAGTAAACACAGTTAAAATGACTTAGCATCCGACTATAGAATATATGCACATAAACTGAACATTTCATGTCAGCTTACGAAATGTGGAAAATATGATGTAAAAATCACAGAAATATGTCATTTTTTAGGGCAAAAATATATCATGCAAAAATAAAGACTATAACAGTTATTTCCACTGATACCACTACCAATTTTTAATCGCTGTAACACAAAAACTATAGCCAATAAACACCAATTGTAAATTGTGTAAGGAAATAGATACTCTGCGATTTATGAAAATGTAAACTGTTTTGGTAAGCATAAAAATGTGATTTTTTAAAAACAATTCTGGCTAGGTTGTTATGTGAAGTATTATCTCCAGAACGTTGTCTTTCCAATGAACACCCTGAACCCTTCTCTGTCTTGGGCCATGCGGCTTGCATTTTCCAACGACGTATTCATGTTATCTTTAATGTCTTCAGTCCATTGTCTTCTTGGTCTGCCCTTTCTCCTCCCAAGTTCTCTGTCCTCCATTATTTGCCTTTCTAAACAGTTGTGTCTCTTTATATGACCAAACAGATGTAATTTTATTTTTGTGATTGTATTTAGTAAGCACACTCTGGCATTTTCTTTGTGTTTATAATTTCAGTTTCTTTTTTTTCTTCCATGATATTCTAAGTATCTTTCTGTAGCATTTCATCTCAAAGGCGTTGATCTCCTTTACCTATGTTTTACTTAGTGTCCATGTTTCACAGACGTATGTTGCAACTGGAAAAATAAGTTCCTAGCAGTAGCAGTTTCGTTTCTATTTTATTGTTTTTGATTTTGTCCATTCCTCCGGCCATGTGCCGCTTTCCCATATTTTGCAGCAGAGTTTGTGGTAGATCTTGATTCCTGCCTCGCCCCCTGCTTTATAATTTCTGTTGTTAAACCATCGTTGTCTGAGGATTTTCCTTTCTTAAAATTTTCTATTGCGTATATCACTTCTCCCTCTGTAGGTTCTGGCTCTTTTTCATATTGATTTATTGATCTGTTTTTTGTGTGTTTTACTTGGGTCATTGTACATCTCACTGCCGTATTTGTTCCATCTATGTAAGACAAAGTAGGTCTGGGTGGGTCTAGCCCCTTAATCTGGACACTGCAGTCGATGCTATTTCAAGTAGGCCTAGTCTTTATTTCTTTGTTATTGTTTCCATCATTGCTCATACCATAGGCCTATCCTTTGTATTTTTAAACGTATCAACTTCTTCTAATTTCTGGCCATTAATCCAGATGTTAAAAGGATGTTGAAAATTTGTTCTATAGAACTTCTATTTGTATGAAAACATACTTTGTCTTCAGCTAGTATTTCTTATATTTGTTTGAATCTGGTACTAGCACATAGGCCTACAGCACAACAATACAATTAATTCATTCATTGGTGCCATGCTTCCGGTGTAAGCGATCATGTCTGTCCACAGTCTTATGTTTGTTTTACATTTAAATATAGTTTCTGATGATTCTGAATCATGCTATGCTGTCAAGCTATCCAACATTTTCTCACGTTGTCTTTCTCTGTCTCTCTTACCCTCGATCTTTCCAGTTGTTACGATGTTTTCCAGCCCACATCTTCTCATGACATGACCCAGAAACTGTGAATGTCGTCTTCTAATAGGGTCTACAGTTAATAAGTTCTCTATTTGAGCTGACGAGTTGTAGAATTATAGCATTACTCTTTTTAGCTGTCCATTATATTTTCAACATTCTTCTATAAAACCACATCTCTGTGGCCTCCAGATGTTTTCTTGCAATATTGTCAATTGCCCATGCTTCACTACCATATAACAGTATGGGCTCTATGTAACATTTTAGTATGTTCTTTCTTACTTCTATTGATAGTGAATTATGACACAAGATGTTTCTCACCTTCTGGAATGCTGCTTTTGCCTGTGCTGTTCGACTTTTTTTTTTCTATCTCAGTGACGCATCTACCATCTGAAGTAATAATTGTGCCAAAATATTTAAATTTGTCTACTTGTTTAAGAACTGTCCCGTTGACCTTGATGTTACATTTAGAAGGGTTAGATGTTTTAGACGTAACCATTACCTCTGTTTTCTTGGTGTTCAAGCTGAGACCTTTGTTTGCGCTTTCTTCTACTACAGTTGTAATCAATTGTAGTTCTTTTTCACTCTTTGCTACCAGAACCGTGTTGTCAGCATATCTCATGTTATTCCCATTATACCCACCAACAGCTATTCCTGGCATATTTTCTATAAATCTAAAAATTATTTCACTGTATAAGTTAAACAGATCAGATGATGGCACACACCCTTGTCAGACTCCTTGTCTTATTGGATGAAATTTTCCTATTTGGTTTTGATTTTGATAGCTGCTGTTTGTTGATCATACAATAGTAAAAAAAAATTAATGTTTATTTCAAATAAACAAAATACCACACTTTGCAAGATCAGAGTGAATGATATAGTATTAAAACAGGTCCAACAATTCAAATATTTAAGTACAATGATTACAGCAGATGGAAGAAGTTCAACAGAAATAAGAAGCAGAATATGACACGCAAAAACATCATTCAGAAAAATGAAAAATGTATTGTGTAATATGACCATGTCATTAGAGGTGAGAAAGAGAGTTCTGCAGTGCTAAATCACTCCTAGACTAACATATGGACGTGATTCTTGTACAATAAACAAACTAGAAAGTGTGAAACTAGAGGCAATAGGCCCGTAGATGTAGTTCTACAGAAGAAATCTGAGAATAAAATGCGCTGTCAGAACAACTAATGTGGAGGTGTTGAAAGAGTAATATATGAAACGGAACTTAATAGAAAATATAATTAGAAAAAACAAAAACAATCATCATTTTTTTCCCACCTCACGAGATTTGGAGAACATAGTCACAACAAGCACGATTGAAGGCAACAGAGACAAAGGGTGACAACGTGAGAAAATATTACAGTTTGGCAACTTGCACATCAGGGAAACAACAACAATCTTGATACAATGCTGAATATAGAGACGTGGAGAACCATGTTCGCCTACGCCAGCCAGCATGACACCTGATGATGATAAAATACATCACAATCCGTATGAGAATGCACCCAAACCAAATACCAGTAAGATCATATCATCAGGTGCCATGCCGGCTGGCGTAGACGGTCATGACTCCACAGCTCTCTATCCACAGTATTATGTATCAAAGTCTTTGTTGTTTCCATGCCGTGCCAGGTTGTCACACTGTCTAATATTTTCTCACGTTGTCGCCCTCTGTCTCTGTTGCCTTCAATTTTGCCTGTTGTGACTATGTTCTCTAAACCTGCCTGTCTCATGAAGTGGCCAAAAAAAAAAGAAGATTGCCTTTTTCTTATATTGTTGATTAAGGTCCGTTTCGCATTTGAATCTTTCAACACCTCTACATTAGTTTTTCTTGTAGTCCATGGTATTCTCAGCATTCTTCTGTAGAACCACATCTCTGTTGCCTCTAATTTCCCACTTTCAAATTTGTTTATTGTCCAAGACTCGCACCCATATGTACCTAAGAGCATATAACAAAATAACATCCGGACACAAAACCAAAGGTAGACCAAGAAAACGGTGGACAGAAAACGTCAAGATAACCTTGAACAAACATGGACATAATGGTCTGCAGCCAATGCGACACATCTTGCCTTGAAACGACAGCTGAAGTTCCCGCCCCTACGCTTATTGGAGTGTTGATAGTTCAACCATAATTCACCGGAGGATAGATAATAGCAGAATCCGTACTGATAGATCTATTTTTTTCTTTAATAGTTGCCATTTGAATACTTTTAAAATAAAATTTAAAAGGAGAATAAGAATGGCTAAAAGTACCTTCAATGACATGAGGAAATTATTAATATCTAAACAAATTACAAACAAGTTAAAAATGAGAATTATAAAATGCTACATCTATTCCATATTAATGTATGGCTCAGAAACATGGACACTAAATAAACAATTAGAAGACAAAATTGATGCCTTTGAGATATGGGTATATAGAAGAATAGGGAGAACATCATGGAAAGAGAAGAAAACAAATAAAGAGGTGCTAAAGACACTTAATATGAAGAAAGAACTACTAAGAGAAATAAAGATCAGGCAAATAAAATACTTTGGACACATTAAAAGACATGACACCCTATTGAAGACCTTACTTGAGGGTAAAGTCAAAGGGAAGCGAGCAAGAGGTAGGCAGAGATACAACTGGGAGAGTAACATTACACGATGGACAGGTTACAGTCTAGCAGAGTGCACCACCAAGACAAGAGACAGGAGATGTTGGAGATACGTTGCAGCCAACCTTCGTTGCGGAGACGGCACTTGATGATGATGATGAATACTTTTAAAATCAGATGTGGTTATTATTTTCAATTCCCATTTGGTTATGTTGGCATTTAAAATAAATAATGCTATTTGTATTAACTTTTTTTCTGTTTCATTTTTGTGTGTTACCGGGTGAGAGATTCTTGAAATAAATAAGTATTCAGACCCTCTAATTCTTGACAGTTGTTGACACTTGGGAGGAAGAGGATTGGGGGGGGGGGGTGAAAGAGTGGCAAAAACGTGTTACTCCATCCACACATTTCCAGTATCGGGTTGTTTCCTGACACCGGAGTTTTATCTCTTAATACGAAATCCGTGTATATTAATCACTATCATACTCATAACCGTTAAGGGTCGTAGAGGTTCTACTATGGAATCATTAACACATTCCCGCTATGCCATGTTCTCGGTTCCTTGTTTAAGTGTGGAGAATCTTCACCATATCCAGTCTTTAATATTATCAATCTTTCTGTTGTGTTGTATGGTTGTGAGAGTTGGACACTCACTGCGGACATGGAGAGAAGATTACAGGCTTTCGAGTACAAATGCTACAGACGAATTCTACGAATTTCCTATAGGGAACATAAGACCAATGTGTACGTAAGAAATAAAGTAGAGATATGTGTAAGTGTTCAGGAGCCATTGCTTTCAATAGTGAAACGACGAAAATAGCATGGTTTGGACATGTATGCAAGCACGATTTCTTGTCAAAAACAATACTGCAGGGAACTGCCGAGTGTGGAAGAAGCAGAGGAGGTAAAATAAAGGTATGGACAGACAACATCAAGGAATGGACACGGCAAGATATTTCCACACTCATCCGCATTGCTGAGGATAGAATTCGCTGGAGGACTCTGTGTGCTGAGGCATCTATTGTGGTACGCCTACGATCCTGAAGGGTTACGGGTTTATTGATTGATTTATTATCAATCTAAACTTTCTTTTTAACTCCTCTTCTTCTTCCATCCTCAACTGTTCTAGGTAGGATAGTTTTGAAAAGGGACTCTGCCTCATCACATGGCCGAATCACACAAGTTTGCAACGGCTCATCACTGCTATGAAATGCTCTTGTTGACACTACAATTAGCAATGACTGTCGTAAGAGGTGTGGATAGTTGTTAGTTTCCTGAATAAATTAGTGGAGGTGCATATGCTGTTCATTAGAGCTATTGACAATACAATTGTGAAATCTTCCAGTTAATGTTCACGTGTTGCAGTCCATGTTATGTCTGAGTGGAACTGAATTATGCAACCATGAGCACGAGCAGCATATGCCACGGTAGGTCAGTGGCACCCACCTCCACCTTTCATTGGAACATAATAAACTATTAACTAGTATTGAGGAAAAAATACTAAGTATTCAGGCTTTATATTAAAAAGTTGAGATGTATGTAATTGTCCTCGTATTGAACCTTTATCGTAAATCTGGAAATAAATTTCATCATAATATTAACTGATAGCAATGAATTAAAGTGCGATATTTTGTACACATTTTAATTTATAAAAATGTTTAGTGTTTTAGTTTATTGCTTTTCAAAAATGTTAGTTCTTTTCGGCTCAAGACTAGTATTTTCTAACAAAGCGAGTTGGCAACTGTGATTTCCGTATGCAATACAAGAGGGCAGTGCCCGTAGTTAAGAGAGACTTGAGCTATGGAGGCAATATACATCCTTCAATTTAGTACGTGAAAGGAACTATCACCATAGTGTGCTGTAGTTTCGATACAATTCATATATTTAATGATACTGTCGTCATGTCTGGCAAGAAAAAGGCGTAAGTTTAACAAATACAATTAAATACTGATGAAGGCACGTCACGAGAGATAAATTATTAAATAATTAAATAGTAAAACTTTTACTAAAAGTAAAATACTCGTCACGTAGTTTCTGCAGAAGAGTGTAGACAGGACAGTGTAGTACTGTAGTAGGGTAGTCCGAGTCGTGTCCAAACTGTGACAAGGAAATCTATAGAGATACAAAAAGACAAGTCTGAGAGTGAGACTGTTGTTTTTACCACTGCGATGAATTGTGGTACGGTACCGTGTGGTACGGTACCGTTAGCTAAGTTGTTAACAGAAAAACACTGTTGTTACACCAGTAACAGTCACTGGTTAGTGTGTAACTCAAGTAACTGAACGGTAGTACTGTTAGTACGAGCTACCGTGTGTTGGGTTGTTGTTCTTCCATTTCTTCATAGTCGAGATGACCATTCAGCTCAAGTGGGGTGATAATGATCGCTGCTGCATGCCCGACAGTGACTAATGAGACCTATACGTACCTGGGATTGTCTACCACACTCTGAGAATGTGTGGGAGGAGTATGTGAGACATTAAATATAATTTAGCAGTTCTTGCCTTTCTTCTAGCACATCTTTGTTGCAACAAAGATGCAACATAACAGGTGAAAGTACAGAATAGTTCTCCGCTGTGCTATAAATAGCACACTGTTGACAATTTTAACGATCCAACATCATGGATTCCCGTATAATACCAATCAAAATAATGGCTGCCGTGACGTCACATCAGACAATCACACAGTTCAACTCTAGACACAGACGAACTTATGCATAATATGTTTGTTTTACAATTTACACATTTTTTACAATTTTCTATTATTTGTGGTGAGCGATCAGTATTTCTGCCCGCTATACTCGGAGTGAGGTGCGCGCACACATTAGAAATATTATTTCTAATGCTAACCTTACTCTAAGTACTTACCCGTACTTAGATCAGAAAACACATCGAAACTAGAGAAAAGGTCACAGCGGAGAACTATAATGTACTTCAGCCACATAACATACCGGATCTTGGGGCAGATATCTCCTTTTTAAAAAAACAAAATGTGAGCTTGAAGACAACAACTGCACTATATAAAATTCTTTCTTCTTCTTCTTTCGTTCACTTGAAACATGTCTATATCTGTAATTCTGTCTCCTTAATAAAACTCACTGTCTTTTGTAGTTCATACAGTGTCCCATAAAGCTTTGATTCCAGTGTTGTTCCCTCTGGCCAATATGTCTGCCTCAGCGTTTCATGCTCAGAACACTCTTGAAGTATATGTTTGGCACTCTGTGCTGCCTGTCCACATGTACACATGGCTGTGTTGCCAATCTTGAACTTTGTATACATGTGACTGCGGAGTCGGTTGTGTCCTGTTCTGAGATGTAGAATTATAACTTGTTCTGATCTGTTCATAATGTGATAGTCATCTTGTGTTGGTGTTTGTGGCTTTCTTATTGACTTGATCATCTGTTTTTTCTGATGGTAGGTGATTGGTATATCTGGTTGGTCTTCGGCAGCACCTTCCTTAGCCAGTTGGTCTGCTTTTTCATTTCCTGGTATTCCACAGTGAGAGGGTATCCACTGCATGGTTACCCTATACTGGTACGACAATTTGCTAAGTAGTTTTTGCAAGTCTGTTAGTTTTCCAGACTGGAGAGCTTGAAGCACTGACCTTGCATCTGTCAGGAATACCACAGGCTGTAGGCCAGAGTTGGAGTTCAGCAGTTTTTTAGCTGCCACAGTAATTGCCTGGATTTCTGCATCATAATTATTGCAGAATTTTCCTGTCGGTGTTCTGATTGTATCTCTAGGCTTGTGTGGATATTCTATATATACACCTGCACCTCCATTCCTCACAGCATTCTGTGCTGACCCATCTGTGTACACTCTGACCCATATATCTTGTGGATATTCCTCATCCAGGAAACTGAGGGTGACTGTCCTTCGCTGCACACTGTTATGTTCGTCCTCGCTTAGTATTCCTTTCACATGGGTCTGAATGTATATTGGCATTCCATGGCTTTCACTCCACGGGGTTTGTTCTGGTACAGACCTTAAGGGGCTGTCAACTTCAGGTAGGTTTGTAAGTTGTCTACGGAGTCGTTTAGCTTGATGGATAAAGCTGCTCCTTTTCAGTCGCCCCATTGCTAGATTTTGGAATCTTTCCTTCATTGGATGACTTGGCATACACTGAAACTTTTCTGCTTGAATTAGTACTTTTGCGTTCTTTTGTCTCTGCGTTCGCCAAGTGTTTGCATTCTTCCCATTTTCTGCATCTCTGCTATGGGTGTTGATTTTATTGCTCCCAACATTATTCTAAGTGCCTGGTTTTGCACTTTATCTAGATCTTGTAATGTGGTGTTTGATGCAGGACACCACGCAGCTGAACCATATTCCAGGTACTATATAAAATGATAATCATACAATCAGTATGCTACCAATGTCAACATGGACACTAAGAACAGAATCCACAAGAAAACTTGTTACAACAGAATTGACTTTTCTATGAAGAATTATTGACAATAAGAGACAGAATCATAAACGAAAACAGAAGACTAACAAACACAATGCCAATCCTGGATTACATCAGTAGACAAAAGATTAAGTGGTTTTCCCATGCTTCCAGACTACCATCAGAAAGTGTCTCTAAAAAAAACATTACTATACAGACATGATGAATACAAAGCTGTGGGCAAACCTTGCAAACGATGGATAACAGAAATAAAAGAGTCAATGAAAACAAGCATATATGAAGCACACAAAAAAGCTGTTTCCAGAGAAAACATTTTTTATCTTCTACCCCTGATGCTGCAAGGCATAAAGGGGTATAAAGTGAAAAGAAGTTTTCATTGGGTATCATCCTATCTGAGGTTCTCTGCAGCTCTTGTCTTGATTTTGCGACACCAATTGGATCTGTCTTCTGCAAGACTCATGCATTTTATCTATTTTTAAGTGAGATGGTGATATCTTAAAAGTGTCTTTAAAGTGCTTCTTCTGTCCTCTGGTCTTGCTGGAGCCAGTCTGGAGTTCTCAATATAACTTTTTTGATATATGATCTTTCATGTGAACATTGTGTCCTGCCCAGCATATCTGCACCTTCATCAACATTGGATGTATGCTTACAGACCTAGATTTCATCACTGCTTCTGGTATTTTATCCCACCAATGGTTGAGTCTTTTAGCATGCCTAGCATATACTGTCCCTATTTCACATAGATAAAGAGGTGATGATATTACTGCTGCTTGGTAAACTATAAGTTTGGTGGTAATTTGTTATTCCACTTCTGTCCCATGTTTTCGTAGTCTTCCAAATGTGGCATTACTTTTGCTATTCTGTTCTTTGCCTGACACTAAGAATAAGATTGTCCTCTTGCATATTAAACATCATTATTAAACATCATTATTAAACATCATTATTATCATTACTCTCATAATTAGGCTGCTGATTATTGTAGACAATTAATTGAAACGTGAAGCAAGCAATCAAATAGGGATTGATAATGACATAAAAAAAAGTCTACCCAGAGAAATGTTGAACACTGGCAAGAAAAGCTAACATGATGGGTACATGAGATCAACACTTTACTGACCAAATTCCACGGTCACTGAACTCCCATTACAAATCCTTGGTGACCAACTCCGACAGTCATCACAACCCTTATAATATTTCTGAACCACGGCAACCGTACCAATAGTGTTACTAAACAATAGCTCGCCCTAGATAGTATGTTATTCCAAAATGGCAGCACCCATGAAATATAGTCTATAGATGTTATGAGTATTAATCATGAAGAAATCTGATCTTTCAAAGGTGAGATTTTGTAATATATCCACACCTAACATTATAATACGTATGATTTCACTCTTGAAGGCAAATTACACTAATCTTCAGAAACAAAAATGTAGATTGAAACACCAAAATAACATTATTCAAAACAATTATTATACCAACGCTATGCTACCCAAGCCAAACATGGACAACGACAGCACAAGACAAACGATAGCTTGTAACATCTTAAATGGCTTGCTTGCGCAGAATCCTAGGAATATTTCTAAGAGACAAAGTGAGAAATGAGGACATTCAACAAAAAACAGGCACCACCCCAATCTTGGAATATATTAAGAGATAACAGACTAAATGGTTTGCACACATCAGCAGACAACCATCAGACAGCATACCACAACAAGCTATGCTGCACAGATACAGTGAAGGCATACCTAGAGGCCGATCACAAAAACGATTGACCACTGAAATAAAAGGGGCGACAAATTCCACAATATACTCAGCACACACAAGGGCCATCTCCAGAAAACTCAACTATCCCTGACGCTGAAAGGCAACAAATGGTTTAGCTAATTTAAATTATTCATAAAATTGAAACATTCATTGTGACTTATAGGAAGTTTCAAAGCTCTTTTAGGTGAAGTTGATTTAATACAGATTTTTAAAGATGGCAATGTTGCTATGAGACTGCTATGAGACTTTTCGTTGCTATGAGACTGTTATAGACCTTGATCACTGAGACAAGTGATAAAACTAGTCTTAACTTTTGCCTGTTTCTTATCAAGTGATGATGGAAATGATCTTTTTCATATTTACAGCCAGCAGGAAGCAGCATGCTAGTGTAAATGTTACATGTGGACTATGAAGCCCTTTTCGTAACTGGTTTTTTTATCCACAGCGACAGTCATCCACCTCAATGATGATAACACCACAGAGGATGATGTAATAATCTATGCTGATGGTTCAGCCATTCATCATCAATGATGCGTTTGGGATTTTTTCATGCGATGGAACAACTGTCGAAGAGTTTAACAGTGGATTTACTACAACCATGAGCAGTCTTACGATGGAGATACAAGCTGCAATGAAAGCACTGTCAGAAAAAATCTTGCTCAGGGGAAACCTTGATATTGTCAATCAGAATTTTTTTTATTTTTCTCCTTTACCATTGACCATTTCTTGCAAAATAATTTTTAGAAAGTGAGTTGTGTCTTGTTACATGCGACGGAGTACATTCTCTGTGGTCGACATCTGTTCCATCAGTGATAGGCTCAGATTCTCATCGAACAACACTGACTGGGACACTGAGCTTATACACTTTTGGTTGGCTGACGGAATAGCAAGCAGAGCATATATGGGAATGTCCCCAGTGCTGTGACGCTTGTTCCTAAACAAGAAATAAGTCTGTACCACTGATATTTAAAAGCCTGAATCCTTCAATCCATGTCTGCATTGAAGTAAGAATATTGTTCATTTATTTTATAATAAACTCCAGTGTAGCATTTCAGTGCGAAGAATTTTACTTTATGACATCCAACTTCTCTCACCGAAACTTGGCTTATATTTTACTTATCCAGTATTTTATCTTGTCTTACTGTCTCTAATGCAGTAATTTGAATGTTTGGGGATATATTTGGGGATGTTTTTATATTGTTTCAAGCTATCTATGTGATATATCCTTTATAGAACTTTGGTCTCACTGCCATTCTGTAATGATCTCGGTCCTGCACAAGCTGCCTAGCTTCATCTAGTGTCATGTTCATAAGGTCTTTAATATCATTTGTCCATCATAGTCTTGGTCTGCCTCTTTTTCTCTTTCCTGAAATGTTTCCCACCATGATTAATTTTTCTATACCACTGTGTCCATATGTCTGAAATATGCTAGCTTGTGTTTTTGGAGCCAGTCTTCTTCTATGTTCAGGTTTTTGTGGACGTCTGCATTGGTGGTTATCGTGAGTTTCTTGGCATTGTATACATCTCAGGAGTTTGCCATTGTTTACATATTGTTTACAAGTGATAAAATTTGTCTTAACCTTTTCCTATTTCTTATCCAGAGACTTGAAAGTGATTATACTTGGTGACTATGCTGTGGGGAAAACATCCTTGATATGTAGATACATCAATGGCAAGTTCCAGACCCAAGAACCTGTAAGTTTAGAACCTCTAGTTATGTGTATGAGGCTTTCATTAAAGTTAGGTATACGTTTACTATATTTATCTATCAATGGTACAAAACTAAAGCAGGTCTCAGAGTTCGAATATTTAGGATGTGTCTTTACAGAGGATGGCAAACTCGATAGAGAGATTGAAACAAGATGTCAGAAAGTCAATGCTGTGACTTACTGTCGCCAATATTCAAACACCCATCAATTTGCATGGCTACAAAATGACAATTGATAAACAGTATTTTTATACTAACTCTATGTTACCAAACATAACCTTTGACAAAGGCACTAGCGAAAAAGATTACAGTGTGTAAAATTAGATGTTTTAAGACAGCTATAAAATGTCAGCAGAGGAGATAGACAGAGAAATGAAGATCATCTCACGTCAAGGCTACTTTAAAACACAGCAGATTTGACCGCATCATGAGAATGGTTCCCACGCAACCAGCCCTTCATGTATGCAACAGCAGAAGATTGGGCTACAAGGTACAAGGAAAACCAAGAACTTGATTGGTGGAGACAATCAAAGAAACCTTAACCTTACTGCTCCTATGGCAAGTGCACAATCTGACAGTTTTCACAGTTCAAAACACTGGCGGTGAGTGGACTCTACAGTTGCTATATCCCCTATTAAGAGATGGGAAAATCACATGACCGTTAATGTCATGTGACCGAAATCAGCAAATCATAACAGTAGTATTATACTTCCGTTACGGCTATAGTGTATGAAAAATAGGAGAATGTCAGACATAAATTTTACTTATCTAGAGAC
The DNA here is from genome assembly GCA_034231615.1 of Meghimatium bilineatum. NCBI lineage: Eukaryota > Metazoa > Mollusca > Gastropoda > Stylommatophora > Philomycidae > Meghimatium > Meghimatium bilineatum. The sequence goes on from CM067306.1 coordinate 2,793,833, forward strand.
ATCTGTCCAGGTCGGAATTAACCGGGTTACAATGGCCGTCAATATGTATAATTGATGTAAAATCATTATGGATTCTGATTCTAATAAGGAATTCTTGGGAATTTTGTTTGTTTTCACAGTAGATATAGTAACACTTTGGTTTCATTATGAAATGACATGGAACTAATGTTTTGAAGGGACTACAGATAACACTAGGACCAAGTTTAGAAAGCAATTTTCTCAACTAGGTAAGTTAAATCTACATGTTTTATTTATTTCCCCAGTGATATTATGTTAGTTTGGTAATGAAACAACATAAATACAATAGACATAGGTTTGTAAAAGTATGTAATCAGGGTTGCCACATCGGACAATAAAGGTAAGTAATTTTTAAATATTTTCTTTTCAATTATATTTTTATTTTTACCGCTTTCCCACCTTTACAACCTTCTCATACCTCTTGTACCACACAAACAATACTTACACCAATATATATGCAGTATTCGGTTCTTTATTTACATATTGAATTTAAATAAAAATATATTAAAAACAAAAACGTTATTTGACTTTCCAAACAGTGATGCGCATGTTGTTTTTGTGATTTTAATTTTAAAAAACGTCTATTACCACTTTCTCACACCTCTGGTATCACAAATACAAAAGAATCAATTTTATACATATTTGCTGTATGCAATTATTTATTTATATGTGCAAAAAAAAGTTATTATGTTTTCCAAACACCCACCAAAAAATAAATTGTTGAAAAAGAAACCAATGGCAGGACCTAAATTGAGTAATTTCAATCCGACTTGCTAAAGGTTAAAAAGACACGGGCTGACCATGGCCAATACGACATAAATGACCAAACAAAGACAGACAACTTCAACTTTCTACCATGACGCTTAACTCAGGAAAGACATGATCAAACTTCAGAGCAGAAGCTGAGGCATTCCTGCAGGCACTGAGAGCTCTCGTTTCCACAGATCATCCAACACCATCCAATGTAGTAATATTCAAGGACTGCAGATCCTTATTGGAAACATTAAAAAGCAGCAAAAAATGAAAACACAATACACAAAACTAGACTAGAACTGGCAAACATAAAAATAAGCTCAAACATCACTCTTCAATGGCTACCCAAACATTGTGGCATCACTGGAAATGAGAGAGCTGATTCCATAGTAAAAGCAGAGGTAAAAATGGAACAATTCAGCTATCCTCTGCCATACAGTGAGGCTAAAACACTAATCTGCAATCTTTATACATCACAGTGGAAGAAAGATATGGATATTGACTCGAAACCAGACCCCATACATCAACTTCAAAGGCAACAACAGACCATCATCTTTGAACTTAGAACTGGCCACTACAGGCTACAGAGTCTTCTGTACCAGATCAGGGTGGCATACACAAATGAATGTCCATGCAGAACAGGCATACAAACTCCTGAACACATACCCCAAGACTGTCCAGAATACAAACAACTGTGAGGCAAGACATGGCCACAATGGATCAAACTGAGGCAAAAACTTTGGGGCAGCTGCTCTGACCTGGAGAAGACTGAGAATTTCGTCTTGACAACTAGATCTAGCGGGATCAAAAGATTCCTAAACACAGAAGAAGAAGAAAACGATGATCTTATATCAGACATGTTCTTAGAATGAATGAAAACTGATTGCTACTACAAACATTAAAATGGATACCACATAGCAGAAGAAAGATATGAAGATCAAGGAAACTTTTTGCAGAACCAGTACGATAGATGCTGGGTTCATTTCCCAGTTAAGGCGGAAATGTTTTTCAGATTGCTATGGCTCCTGGGTCGACCCAGCCTTAAATAGGTACCGGATTAATCCAGGAAGTAAAGACTGCGAGGGAGAGGAGATGGCTACCGCCCTCATTTGCAGAGCCACTGAAATGGGAGATTGCTAATATTTCACACCCCTACGGCATTAATAAATGCTGTGGGTTAATTTACTTACTTACGATAGTTGACTCTCAAGAAAGAAGATGTGACTGTGTGTCAAGAACATACAATAACTACACACAGCTGCATCACATCACTCTAATTGGAGAGCACTGGTTTCTACTCTATGCACTAAATATATGGCACTGACGGAACCTACTTAACTTAGATAATATAGATATTCTCTTCTTATTCAGCCTTCATTCTCAAACTCCCGCTGGATCTCTCGTGTAGCAGGACAACATTCTCAAACTCCCGCTGGATCTCACTTGTAGCAGGACAACATTCTCAAACTCCCGCTGGATCTCACTTGAAGCAGGACAATAGTTCTACTATATTTCTAGCAGGATGTAATGCAAAGAATGGAAATGGATTTTTTCACTGTTTTATTTGTGCCAATGGCCAGACGATGGTCAAGTAGATATACATTCCCTTGTTATAGCCAGCCCAGGAAGGTGGGAGGGGAGTCAATAATCTGTTTCAGATCTCACAAAACTAAGATCTAGTTTTCCTAAAGCTTGTCTTATCTGCACTCCATGGGGGTGCTGTGACGTCGCTTAATTAAATTGTACCTATTTTGAAATTTTATCTTTTTTAAATTGTTATGTCCTGACATGTTCAGTTTTATGTCAAAGTTGAACTTTATTCTGTAATCAATATTTCATCATTCTTCATCAGCAAAAAGGTTGTTTTGATGATTTCGGTATAAACACTTCTCTGCTAATTCATTGAAAGTTCCCATTGTCTATATTTCTTTCAGATTATAGCCAGTGATTTATTTTTGTTGGCCTTGAATGGGAACAAAGAATATCATCACTATGATCTACCATGTGTGTTCACTAGATGAACTCCATGCATGTCATAAGAGATGACTAAGAAGGATGTGCCTAGCGTTGGTTGTCCCCATCCCATAGGTCAAAGTAACCAATAATTCAGGCTCAAAATTGAATGTTTCAGGCAAGAAGGCATAGGTATCACAGCCAAGCTAGGTCTGATGAGTGACTGAAGAACAATTAAGAAATAGAATACCCAAGCTGTAAACCATGACACTATACATTATGTTCTTTAGACTCCATCTTGTTGTCCAGCAGGAGTGTGAGAACACAGTAGACCAGAGTTATTTGTTTGTGTAATGTTGGATTCATCTTGGTTGTCCAAAACACGTCTTTTCCAACCTTGAATGTTATTCCGATTGACTAGGGATTTAGGCCTAGTGTTGAATTTGTTAATTTAGGCCAAGTTGGGAAATGGTTAATTTGACCTGGAGTCTAGTCTGAAAGTCCTGAAAAAGACAATGCATCTTTAGGGGTAGGATCTAGTTCTAAAAAGGATTTTATTTAGTCTACCTTTGTAATACCTGTGAAGAAAATAATACCTCCCTGTAAAATGCGTCTGAACCTAGCTTGCACTGGTTTCTTTAGAAGGCATTGCTATTTCATGTTTGGAAAATAATTTATATTCTTAATATGATCGTTATCGTTATTTTCTGGGAATTATTACAACAGGTTATAAATACATCTGCTAATCCTAATGTTACTCCTTCATCATGAACTGCGTTAAATTTCTAACAACTGCACAAATGAAAGATAAATGTGCGATTGTGATTTAAAACAATATTATTATTTAAATTATTAATGCACTAATTCATATTAATAAATCTGCCATTCTGTGCCCTTCACAGAAAAGAAACGTCGTAATAAATTATTACGTTATCTTTATTTCCCCAATAATGATTTTTTTAGAACACATGAATCATGTTTTTATATTCATATCAATCCACTTGCAGCGAATGTTGTCATATACAATTATTGCAGTCCTGAGTGTATTGCCAATTTCACTATTATTTTCTTATTTCCACAGACTGTTGGAGCTGCCTTTTTCTTAAAACAGTGGGGTCCTTACAATGTTGCAGTATGGGTAAGTTATCTTATTTTTAGAGGGAGGACGGGTAGGTTTAGATCATGGGTTCCTAAACTTATACAGATGGCGAGCACCACCCACACATGTATTAAATGGAATAGAGTGGTGGAACAAATTACACAAAATTTCTGATCAATGAAGATTTTTTTTAAACTGAAGGTATACCCGTGATCTGAAAAAGGACCGTCTCACCTAACTCAAGGTTCTCTAATGTAATTTGTTGTGTATGAATCTATTGTCTTTCCCCAGGTGAATGATTGGTGATAGCATTCACACTTGCTGTTAAGCGTAGGGTGGGAGCTTAAGCTGTCGTTCCAAGGCCAGATGTGTTGCTGAGGTTGCATTTAGTCCATGTTTGTTCAAGGCTATCTTGATGTTTTCTATCCACCGTTTTCTTGGTCTACCTTTGGCCTTATGCCCGGCGAACCATTTTACTTGCTGTCTCTCAATATGTGTGGGGGTGCATGTGTTTAATGTCATATTTGTAGGAAAGTCGGAGAACGAAGTCAACGTCCAACTCTTACTCACTTAAATCAAAATGTAACTACAAAATATACACTGCGCTCTACAGCCAAAAAAAGGTGCAGCATCTTGTAAAAGAGGAGAAGTGGCAGCTCAACAGCAGAAAGTAGCTAGAAAGTCACGGTTTGACCAAAAACAATCTACAGTGGTCATCCCATGCCTAAACTGTCAAGGACATTTGTGGTCAAAATAGGGCTTATGATATAATCAAGTGACATATTCTTTCCAGAACGTTGCCTCTGTATTCTGAGCAAGCAAGCCTGTATTGGCCAGAGACGTGCATACATTCTTCGATGTCACCGGTACATATTCTTCTTAGTCTTCCTCTTCTTCTCTCGCTAGGCACTCTGCCTCCCCAGAATCAGCCTTTAAATGCAATCATGATCATTAAGAATATTTCTGTAGCGCTTCATTTCAAATGAATTTATTCATTTGGATATTGTCTTGTTTAAAGTCCAAGTCTCGCATCCATATGTTGCCACTGGGAAAACACATGATCATAAAAGGGTTATGTTAGTGGCTTTATTACTACTTTGCCATAGCTTTCTCATTTGTGTTAGTTTGAGTGTTGCAATTGCGAGTCTTCTTTTAATCTCAACTGAACAACCTCTGGAACTGTTTATATTTGCTCCCAGATATTTGAATTTGTTTACACATTCTAGTTCTATATTGTTTATTTTGATTATTGGTTTTATCTTTGTTTTGTCTGTTGTCATAATTTTTATTTTCTGTGCATTTACGAGGCGTGTTCAAATGAAAACGGGACTTGTGGATTTATTTAAAAAGTATCATACGCAATTTAATATTTTCAACGGAATTGAACAAAGCAACCACTTGTGAATAAGAATGCACCTGGGTTCATCAGAAAAAATCTCCGTATGCATTTAGGCAAGCATCCCACTGTTTAGGTAGACGTCGAATGCCGTCCGAGAAAAAGTTGCGTGGCTGTTCTCTGAACCATGTGGTCACCGCTGTCTTCACGTCTGCGTCGCTGTTGAATCGCTGTCCCTTTAGTGCTTTCTTCAACGGTCCGAACAAATGGAAATCACACGGGGATAAATCGGGACTATAGGCTGGGTGATGAAGAACTTCCCAATTCTTCTTTGCCAATGTTTCCTGCACAATTTTTGCGACGTGCGGACGAGCGTTGTCGTGGAGAAGAATCACACCTTGAGAAAGTCTGCCTGGTCGCTTAGCCTTGATGGCCTTATGCAGCTTGTCTAAAGTGTCTTTATAATGGGCGGCATTGATGTTGACACCAGGTTCCTTAAAATCAGTCAACAAAAGCCCTTCATGGTCAAAAAATGCAGTCACCATAACCTTCCCAGCAGAAACCTCCGTCTTTAAACATACGCACCCACTCCATCACTCTGGTCCTCGACAAACATTTGTCACCATATGCTGCCTTCATTCTCCGATGAATGTCTACTGCTTGACATCCTTCAAATGAAAGAAACTGGATCACAGCACGCTGATTCACTTTGGACGGGTTCGGAATCACACCCGCCATATTGTTAACAGTCTTCTGCAGCACATATGCATGCTGGGAAGATGAACACGTGACCGTATGTAAATTATTGGATACTCATTACTAGTGCAAAATGTCATCAATATCAGTGCGCTCTATCACGCGTGGTGTAACAAGTCCCGTTTTCATTTGAACACGCCTCGTAGATATAGATTTTGGATCTCACTATATTTCTTTGTTGCTGTAGTTAGCTGCTTTAGTCTCACAGGATGTGTGGTAAGAAGGACTACAGTGTCTGCATATCTTATTTCTAGAATCTTCTACCCACCGATATTTGATGGATGATAAATGTCACTGTCCATGAAATTTTTGCTTTGGTTATTTTAAAAAAAAATTGAGATCAATTTTCTTCTTCACCGTTCATTCTCAAACTCCTGCTGGATCTCTCTTGTAGCAGGACAATGATCCTACTAGATTTCCAACAGTATGTAGCCCAGAGAGTGGAAATGTGCTGTGTTGCTATTTTTTTCTGGTCATGGCCTGACACATCCATCTTAAGTTGGTTTGGTCAATTTGAAAATATGTTACAATTTATGAGTTTATAAATTGAGTCAATATTTTACCTTAAATCTCGTAAAAAGCAATTTCTACTATCTGCCTACAATGCATCCCATGTCAATGTCTGATATAAAATAACAATATTTCTGAAGTTTACAAGTCTCATTGCCATTACAATTCTGAATATCCATAGGACACTGCAGGAGATGAACGATACTCAGGGCTTTCACATTTTTACTGCCGCAGTGCTGGAGCTGCTATCTTAGCTTTTGATTTAACTTCTCCAAAAACATTTGAATCTTTATGGTGAGTGCCTTTTGATATGAACTCTGGTATTTTTAGATGGGAAATGTAGGTCCCATAGCAGCAATCTGTCATCGGGAATGAAGATAATTCTTTATGTGCTAAGCTGCAAAAATGATTAGGTGGGGTAGCCATTTTCCTGCCTTACTGTGTTTACCTTTCCCAACCCATGTGTCAGGTACCCATTTACAGCTGGGTCAACTGGAGGAAAAGTTGTGTCAGATGAGAAATCATGACCTGGATGTTAAAAAATTTCAATGAGGTTATTTTGTATGTGATTTTATAGTTTACAGAACTGGATTATTTTCTATAATTTTATAGTTTACAGAACTGGATTATTTTCTATAATTTTATAGTTTACAGAACAGGATTATTTTCTATAATTTTATAGTTTACAGAACAGGATTATTTTCTATAATTTTATAGTTTACAGAACAGGATTATTTTCTATAATTTTATAGTTTACAGAACTGGATTATTTTCTATAATTTTATAGTTTACAGAACTGGATTATTTTCTATAATTTTATAGTTTACAGAACAGGATTATTTTCTATAATTTTATAGTTTACAGAACAGGATTATTTTCTATAATTTTCGTCTCAATTTCTAATGTTGAAAGACAGAAATGGTTATCCTAGGCTGTGCAATAAAATGTATCATCTTATAAAAGTGGGTAACAGGACCGTTGATACATCGGTGGTGGGGGGAGGTTTATTTTAAGGAAAAAAACGGAGGAGTTTGCCTCCTAAATTGCCCAACTTTTGACAAAATTCCTAGTAAAAACAAACTAAAAAGTCATGTTTTTATTTCTTAAGGGAGGGTGGGGAGTTAGGGCATCCCAAATAACCACCCACCCCCACCCACTTCCCTATCTACAGGCCTGGATTGTAGCATATTTCATTCAAAATATTCACAGCTGTGAAATCAAGAGCGGTTAACTCTTATTTTTATCTGCTATGGGTTCAATTTTTTCGCTCTATTTACATGTGTTCAGTGGGTTAGTTTTTCTATTTACATGTGTTCAGTTGGTTAGTTTTTCTATTTACATGTGTTCAGTGGGTTAGTTTTTCTATTTACATGTGTTCAGTGGGTTAGTTTTTCTATTTACATGTGTTCAGTGGGTTAGTTTTTCTATAATTATTAATAGGTCTATGTGTAACGGGTTAGTTTTTCTGGCTTTATTTACATGTGCAATGGGTTACATTTTCTTGTTTTATTTCATGTGTGTATTGGGTTAGTTATTTAGTTAGCGTGTGAATCATGGATGGAAAAAAAAGTGCCAAAGATAAGCTGGAGGCAACTGAAAGTGGTTTTTAAAGAAGAATGATGAAAATTCCATGGACAGCCAAGAATAATAATGTAGAAGTTATCAGAGATAAAAAAAAAATTGGTAGCGTATCATATTCAAAATGTAGCCATCATCCCAGCATTTTTTGGTTGTAGTGATTTTCTAGGCAATATAAATATGCTCAGCAGTTTGCCATTGCTTTCTGAATGGTCCGTACTCGCTCAAATGCCTGTGACGGGGATTGAACTCTGTACCGTGGCCGTCTCAGATAGCTGTGTATCACAGAGCCACACTTCTCAGAGATGCTGGAGTAAAACAACTAATTATAGCAAAAATTAGAAACGGATAATCACAATTTTTTGGGCATATATTGAGAAAAATCAAACTTGAAAATTTAGTAACCACATGTTGAAAGATCAAGAAGAGAAGACACAGGAAGACAACGAGAGAAATTTCTGGATGGGTTGTCACTGTGACACAGGGGTGCAAAGGGAACGCATTGCTCTCGGCGGACCCAGGTTTAGCACATAACCAAGATCCCAAATGTACCTCCTCGCTGTGCACCCTGGAAACAGAAATACAGCAGCTCAAGCTGATTCTGGCAAAATCATTTGGGGATCATGTCCGAGAATGTGGAGGTAGCAGATGGAAAGAGATTTGAATGCATAAAAGACAGACAATATCTTCGACACCACCACATACAGCGACACTGTCGTTATACAGTGAAGCTAGTTAGTCCAGTCCGAACATTGGAGGGGCGTCCAATGAAAAAAGCATGAAAAGGTGGATGCATGGCGAAAGACAGACAGATTTCATACTGAGTACAATAGAAAAAATGAAAGGGCAGAACAGCGCTAGAGGGTAGCGCCAACTGCAAATAGAATGTGGAAATGATTACAGAAATGGGAACTACAATCTCTGTTAGCTCGTGATGAGCTTCTAGTTACTCGATTTCCTTATAGGCAGAGACCCATACCCAATAATTGGCATCTAGAAAAGCAAAAGACCTGGCCAAACTCTAATGTCGAGTCTTCCTATACCGGAAACATGCTCGCAAAGAGAAAGGGTGCCGTAACCGATAGGCTCAGGCAAAAAAGGGACAAAGATGGCAGTCCTGGCCCAACTCTTCTGTCAAGCTTTCTTATACCAGAAATACACTTGCAGAGAGAAAGGGTTCAGTACCTGATGGGCTCAGGCGCTATTGGGACACGGTCGCTCAGCTCGAGAATGCCTTGCTCTCAAACGCGCGGTGTGAGACTCGAACTTGGGCGAGGGGTTTACGATGTCTGTGAATAACACTTCGGCTAAGAGGGCGAAAGAGCCAGGGTCCAACTCTTCTGTTGAGTTCTTCTTCTTAAGGAACTAGGCTCATGGATGAGAAATGGTTCAGTACCCGATGGGCACAGGCACAGAACGTCCAATTACACGAGGCAAGTTCATAGACAGTGGAACACCTCGTGCGAGACAGACGTGAGCAAAAATCGTCTGGGTGAAGAGTCACCACACACACGCATGCCTGGCGACAGATAGGGAGGCTGTCACAGGCTAGAGTAGCCCACCCGAATTGTCAAGGCATGCCGAAATCGGATGTGCTAGGCCTACACTGCGCATAACGGTGGCACAACGTAATCACGCTGCCGACGGAAATCGCACGAATATCCGTGCTGATTACAATGGAGCGAACGCAAAACAAACTGTGACACAAAAAGATGTCACCAACTGAACTTATTAAGAACACAAAAGACAGAGAGTTGTTGAGAAACATGATCACTCGGATGGCGATTGATTGGGTTAGTTATTCTAGCCTTATTTATATGTGTAGTGGGTTAGTTATTCTAGCTTCAGTTCATACCAGGGAGACTCCAACTCTCAGTTAGAGGGGGTACATTTTATGGGCTTTGTGAATTTTATACCTTCCCACTTTTGTGAAAATTATAAAACAGAGACTGAGGCCATCAAGACAGCCATTGAGTTAATACACCAACAGTTTATCTCATAGAGAAAAAACCATCAGACATAGTCATTTTTGTAGACTGTATGTCAGTTTTCGAAGCACTTAAACATGCCCCCCATATGAAAATCAAGATATTCTCCACAAAGCAGGAGCAACACACAGTCTTATCTCTGCATATCCAGTCAGTGTGATCATGCAATGGATCCCTGGACATAGCGATATAACAGGAACTGAAGTAGTAGACAGACTTGCAAAAAAGAGGTGCTTCAAAGCAACAAAAGCAAAGACCTTGTAGTATGGGAACAGTCAGATTCTCAGAAATAACACCAGTGAAATCTGGCTGAACAGATGGGCAAAAATGGGCTGACTGGCTGAACTTTTTTTTAGTGAAATGACACTGCCAAAAGACAATGACAACATAAACTCTGCACAAGAATCCCTTATCTTTCAGGTTTGAACATGCAAGAATTAATAGTCATTCAAATGTATGAAACCCCAGCAACTACCCACTTTCAGGTTTGAACATGCAAGAATTAATAGTCATTCAAATGTATGAAACCCCAGCAACTACCCACTTTCAGTTTTGAACAGGACATGCAAGAATTAATAGTCATTCAAATGTATGAAACCCCAGCAACTACCCACTTTCAGGTTTGAACATGCAAGAATTAATAGTCATTCAAATGTATGAAACCCCAGCAACTACCCACTTTCAGGTTTGAACATGCAAGAATTAATAGTCATTCAAATGTATGAAACCCCAGCAACTACCCACTTTCAGGTTTGAACATGCAAGAATTAATAGTCATTCAAATGTATGAAACCCCAGCAACTACCCACTTTCAGGTTTGAACATGCAAGAATTAATAGTCATTCAAATGTATGAAACCCCAGCAACTACCCACTTTCAGGTTTGAACATGCAAGAATTAATAGTCATTCAAATGTATGAAACCCCAGCAACTACCCACTTTCAGGTTTGAACATGCAAGAATTAATAGTCATTCAAATGTATGAAACCCCAGCAACTACCCACTTTCAGGTTTGAACATGCAAGAATTAATAGTCATTCAAATGTATGAAACCCCAGCAACTACCCACTTTCAGGTTTGAACATGCAAGAATTAATAGTCATTCAAATGTATGAAACCCCAGCAACTACCCACTTTCAGGTTTGAACATGCAAGAATTAATAGTCATTCAAATGTATGAAACCCCAGCAACTACCCACTTTCAGGTTTGAACATGCAAGAATTAATAGTCATTCAAATGTATGAAACCCCAGCAACTACCCACTTTCAGGTTTGAACATGCAAGAATTAATAGTCATTCAAATGTATGAAACCCCAGCAACTACCCACTTTCAGTTTTGAACAGGACATGCAAGAATTAATAGTCATTCAAATGTATGAAACCCCAGCAACTACCCACTTTCAGGTTTGAACATGCAAGAATTAATAGTCATTCAAATGTATGAAACCCCAGCAACTACCCACTTTCAGGTTTGAACATGCAAGAATTAATAGTCATTCAAATGTATGAAACCCCAGCAACTACCCACTTTCAGGTTTGAACATGCAAGAATTAATAGTCATTCAAATGTATGAAACCCCAGCAACTACCCACTTTCAGGTTTGAACATGCAAGAATTAATAGTCATTCAAATGTATGAAACCCCAGCAACTACCCACTTTCAGGTTTGAACATGCAAGAATTAATAGTCATTCAAATGTATGAAACCCCAGCAACTACCCACTTTCAGGTTTGAACATGCAAGAATTAATAGTCATTCAAATGTATGAAACCCCAGCAACTACCCACTTTCAGGTTTGAACATGCAAGAATTAATAGTCATTCAAATGTATGAAACCCCAGCAACTACCCACTTTCAGGTTTGAACATGCAAGAATTAATAGTCATTCAAATGTATCAAACCCCAGCAACTACCCACTTTCAGGTTTGAACATGCAAGAATTAATAGTCATTCAAATGTATGAAACCCCAGCAACTACCCACTTTCAGGTTTGAACATGCAAGAATTAATAGTCATTCAAATGTATGAAACCCCAGCAACTACCCACTTTCAGGTTTGAACATGCAAGAATTAATAGTCATTCAAATGTATGAAACCCCAGCAACTACCCACTTTCAGTTTTGAACAGGACATGCAAGAATTAATAGTCATTCAAATGTATGAAACCCCAGCAACTACCCACTTTCAGTTTTGAACAGGACATGCAAGAATTAATAGTCATTCAAATGTATGAAACCCCAGCAACTACCCACTTTCAGTTTTGAACAGAACATGCAAGAATTAATAGTCATTCAAATGTATCAAACCCCAGCAACTACCCACTTTCAGTTTTGAACAGGACATGCAAGAATTAATAGTCATTCAAATGTATGAAACCCCAGCAACTACCCACTTTCAGGTTTGAACATGCAAGAATTAATAGTCATTCAAATGTATGAAACCCCAGCAACTACCCACTTTCAGTTTTGAACAGGACATGCAAGAATTAATAGTCATTCAAATGTATGAAACCCCAGCAACTACCCACTTTCAGGTTTGAACAGGACATGCAAGAATTAATAGTCATTCAAATGTATGAAACCCCAGCAACTACCCACTTTCAGGTTTGAACAGGACATGCAAGAATTAATAGTCATTCAAATGTATGAAACCCCAGCAACTACCCACTTTCAGGTTTGAACAGGACATGCAAGAATTAATAGTCATTCAAATGTATGAAACCCCAGCAACTACCCACTTTCAGGTTTGAACAGGACATGCAAGAATTAATAGTCATTCAAATGTATGAAACCCCAGCAACTACCCACTTTCAGGTTTGAACAGGACATGCAAGAATTAATAGTCATTCAAATGTATGAAACCCCAGCAACTACCCACTTTCAGGTTTGAACAGGACATGCAAGAATTAATAGTCATTCAAATGTATCAAACCCCAGCAACTACCCACTTTCAGGTTTGAACAGGACATGCAAGAATTAATAGTCATTCAAATGTATGAAACCCCAGCAACTACCCACTTATAGACACTGCTCTCATCCCAATGAAACAGTGAAACACCTTCTTATTGACTGCCCCTACCTTTCAACTGCCAGGAAAAACTTCTACAGATACCCTTAACAATCACTAACTTACTATATATATCACTACGCCAACTTCAGAAGAACTGCACTTTTTTTAAGAATGGCATTGTGCTGACAAGAGTAGCATTTACTCATCAGCTTATGGATATTTAAAACAGCAATACCCTTCCACAGCATGCAGAGTTGAAGTAATGAGATTCAGATCCCTTGCCAAGCATCACTTTCCTGTCAGAGGTGTCCATAGATGTTCATCTGTGAGCCTTGGTCATGGGGATGGATGGGATAACCAGCTATACATTGAGTGTCCTCCAGTGGGTGGGGGATCTCTAATTATGTAGGGCTAGCATGTTTGCCTGATTCTGGGCTCTCCCTGGGGAATTATCATATAATTTGTGTGTGTGTGAAGACATGTTATCTGGTCGTGTTGCATGATACCATGGTGACTGATGCACCTCTCAGCCTGGCATCTCTGAATTCAGCAACTGTTCTTGCTTGAACAGGACTGTGGTCCTGCTCGATTTAGGGGATGGCCCGACCAATCTTATTTTCCAGTCCCTGTTTACTGGACTAAGCCCCATCTTCACTTCAATAAGTTGGTCTCAATGGGGCATTCACAGAATTCTTTCTCACCATACCCCATGTACCACCTGTTCAAAGAAGGGGCATCATGTACATGCTGACAACTTGGACCATGGTTAAGGTTGGAGCTTATGTGATCCCCCCAGCTAGATGTGCAATGCTCGTTCTCTAAATGTTGCACCACAATGGGAAACTAAATTGTAAAGATAAAGTATTTTGTGGTTTCTGTAAGAGAAAAACCTCACTATATTGGCATGTAATCCACTGAAAGTTTACTGTTGTATAATTGTTGGTCTGATTTGCTAATAGTAAGACCTTCAGACCTTTCACATGTGGCGAGACATGCCGATCAAAGACAGCATTTTTGTATGTAGTGTTTTCCTTTTTTATTCTCTCATATTTGTATCAAAATTACACATTCCTTTATACTTTTAAAATATTCTTACAACAGGGCACGGTTTGGATCTATCCTTGAAGCAGCAAATGAAGATTGTCTTAAGATTGTTGTTGGAACAAAGCTTGATCTATTAGACCCTGAAAACCGAGACATAACTCACGAAGAAGGACGAAAATTGTCAAGGGAGCTTAATGAGCACCTTAACCTCAAGAAACTTCCACATGACCCTTACTTTGAAACTTCCAGCTTAAATAATGAAAATGTCAAGGAGGTTTTTGAGTATATATTCCAACACTGCTTGCCTTTGAGTGCGGACCAAAAGAAACGCTACCAAGAAGATAGTATAGTCGTCTTGAAGGACACCTCTTCGTCTAGTTCAAAAAAAGCCTGCTGCTGACTTTTGATGACTGCATGTAATTATTGAAGGCATTAAAAAAGACTAAGAAATAGTTTAATAATATTGGTTCTAAGGTAATCTTATAAATACACTTAAGCCATGAGTGAAACTGACACAGCATGAATGTCTCAATAAAATATGAAAGAAAAACTGCAGTAAAACCATCTACCACGAGTTAAATTTAAAATTGCAAAATAACCCCCAAAAAATGGTTAAATATGAGTTTTACGAGTAAATAGGACAAATATAAGAACCTAATCTCTGTCACCCAATAAGAATGAACCCTTATTGACCAGCGGCAAGAGCATACGACATGAAAATGGAAACAGCAAGATAGAGAGGAAGACCAAGAAGAAGGTGAACTTAAGGAGTTAGAAAGAAATATTCTGACATGGCACAGTATTACTGCAAATCAAGCGACTAAACAGACATTAGTCAGAAAACCGTTTGTTGTTAAAACGTTGAATCTGTGTATTCGTCCTATTTGTTAAATTTATATTTAACCATTTTTTGTGTGTTATTTTACAATTTTAGATAAAATATGGCAACACTGTCCAACAATGACTTTCCTGGCTCCCCCTATTGAATTCCACTAGCTTAAGGTTTGAAAAATAAATGTTTCAAATGTTTATTAACAGCATTGAATTCCTACTTTCTATCTATCCATCCATCTATGTGGCGTGTCCTTTACAGCACATTGTCTCACTGCCACTCTGTAAGCCTCTCGGTTCAGTGTAAGCTGCCCAGCCTCTTCCAGTGTCATGTTCAGATCTTCGATATCCTGTGTCCATCGTAGTCTTTGTCTGCCTCTTGTTCTCTTACCTGGAACTTCTCCTTCTTTTTTCCTTCCTTCTTTAGCAATGTTTTATTTGCAACTTTTGTATGTACTATCTGCTCTTTTGTATGTACGAGAATGCTGAAAACAGTTGTACTGGATTGGAAGTTGCAAAAAAATGGATTTCAATATACTTACGCTCCCTGGCAGAAATCACAAAAACTTTTGTGTTGGTTATCAGACAGTGAACACAGAGGAAGAAGTATGTACGAGAACAAGAGGCTGACCAAAATGTTGATGGACACAGAATATTGAAGACATTTTGTAATATGGCACTTGAAAAAAGCTGGTTAACTTGAACAGAACAGAGGCTTACACAGAGTGGCAATGAGGACGTCACAAAGACACGTCACCAGGAGATTCTACTGCTTCTTCTAGCCATATGTTCCTTTTACATCAAAGAAAGCTGCGACATTCAAAGAAAGCTGTGACATTCAAAGAAAACTGTGACATTCAAAGAAAACTGTGACATTCAAAGAAAGCTGTGACACTCAAAGAAAGCTGTGACATTCAAAGAAAACTGATATTCAAAGAAAACTGTGACATTCAAAGAAAACTGCGACATTCAAAGAAAGCTGTGACATTCAAAGAAAACTGTGACATTCAAAGAAAGCTGTGACATTCAAAGAAAACTGTGACATTCAAAGAAAGCTGCGACGTTCAAAGAAAACTGCAACGTTAAAAGAAAACTGCGACATTCAAAGAAAATTGTGACATTCAAAGAAAACTGTGACATTCAAAGAAATCTGCGAATTTTAAAGAAAACTGTGACATTCAAAGAAATCTGCGACGTTCAAAGAAATCTGCGACGTTCAAAGAAAGCTGCGACATCCAAAGAAAACTGCGACATTCAAAGAAAGCTGCGACATTCAAAGAAAACTGCAACATTAAAAGAAAGGTTCTACTAATTACACACTGTATAAGATATAAGGCATACCATTTTGTCAACAAAAAAAACAATAATATTTTATACAGCAACCCTGGACAACTGAAAAGAGTAGTACAGTTCCATAATGTAGTATTGAAGTCATCAAGATCTGGCGCTCAGTTACTGGTGGATTAAAGACAAGACAACGACTGACAGAGAAACCAAGAAGTGAATCACAGAGTTAACTGAAGCTACTGTTCCCATGATTCTCAGTGACAGAAGGATGACACAACAGAAGACTATATTTCAAAACACTAGTACTAATGCAATTGGGAGGGGGGGGGAGTTTGTAGTCTCATCCCATAGAGGGTCACAGTGACCTATCAGACCAAAAGGCATAGATCTCAGCTAAGCTGTAATAACACACTCTGTTCTCCCGACTACACCCTGCTAATCTGCAGAAGTGTGAGAATCAATGCAGAAGAAAAAGAAGAATTAATAATACTGTATATTTTTATTGTTTTACAGTTTAGGGGGAGGGGTGGTGTTGGCATGTGATAGTAATGTCTGTTCCACTGAACTTCACATAGATAAAACATAATATAGTAACATGAATCCACTCTTTGTACCTGTTAATTAGTTAGTCGTCGGATCATCATCACTGCAAACTGGAACCGTCCATAGTTGCTCCAATCTCTCCCTGAATGTATCTGCCATTACACTTCTGCTGACAGTACCAGTACTTTGCTGGTTACCATAATTCTTCTGCGCCCTCCAAAATGTTCACTTCTAGCAACACCGCATTTCAATCCCTGATCTTTAATCCTGAACATTGAAAAGGAATCATCATCCACACTAGTCTCACTCTCGCGTGCTATACCTCTTATAGAGTTCAAAACATCAGCCCGATCCATGCCCCATCGCCTTGTACCACAATCGTGTATGACGCCAGTTGATCTGCTTTTTCATTGCCTCGAATAAGTGCCTGTAGTAACATGAGTGCATTCCTTGTCCTTGTTGAAGAGTTATCTATTGTGGCTATCATTGTTACTTAAAACAAAATCTGTTGCATAAGGGTAATTGTTTGTGAGAATCTTGGAAGCTAAGTCTCCAAGTCATTCATGTACCAACTGCTGATAATAATTAACTATATAATGTAACTGTTGGCAGATGATGTAATAATAATTTGTAATGTGAATGTAGTTGTCAGATGGTGTAATAATAATTTGCGGTGTGAATGTTGGCAGGTGATGTACTGATAATTTTCTGTCTGTTTGTGACAGTAGGAGGTATGTGGTGGATAGTAAGTGCATTATCTTCCTCGTCAAATGACTGAAGGGTTGATTCTCTGTACCATTTGTGTTCAAATCAGTTTCAAAAAACTAGTTTCAGATTTGGTACCAAAATCTGTTTAAGAAAAAAGCAGCTAAATGCAGACTTTATTGTTATCTAGAGAACAATATCATGTAAAACAGTTCTATCTTGTAAGACATTGCTCTATCCTTCTGTGAGATAATATCAGACAGTCATACCTTGTACGACATTGTCCTATTCTTCTGTGAGATAATATCAGACAGTCATACCTTGTAGGACATTGTCCTATCCTTCTTTGAGATAATATCAGACAGTCATATCTTGTAGGACATTGTCCTATCCTTCTGTGAGATAATATCAGACAGTCATCTTGTTGGATATTGTCCTATCCTTCTGTGAGATAATATAAGACAGTCATATCTTATAGGGCATTGTCCTATCCTCCAGTGAGATAATATAAGACAGTCATATCTTATAGGACATTGTCCTATCCTCCAGTGAGATAATATAAGACAGTAATATCTTGTAGGACATTGTCCTTATCCTTCTGTGAGATATTATCAGACAGTCATATTTTGTAAAACAGCACCATCTCCTCTTGTAAGGTAATAGACGATCCTATCTTGTAAGATAGTGTTCTCTCCTTGTGTAGGCTATATCATTTAGGACATCTTGTCCTGCCATCTTGTAAGACAATACCTTTTAGGACAGTCCTATGTTTGTAGGACAATGTTTTGTAAGACTATTAATTTTAGATATAAGTAATATTATGCACTGTAGAATGAAATTCTTAGCAACTGACCGACAGGCATGGAGAACTATGACATCCGCCCTATGTGCCAAACTTAACAAAAGAGGAACTGACTGACTGAGAATGAAATGCTAACTTTGATTGGCTGTAAAACATGGTCTGGAACTGTTTGTTGAAGAGTTATTGTGATTATCTGTAAAATATGGTCTGGAGCTGTTGCTTAAAGAGTTATTGTTTGTTTTAAATAAAAATGAGGTTTAAATATTTTTTTTCTAAATCAAATCATAAAATGGAAGATACATTAAAATGTATGCAAATCTTAAGATGATTTATTCTGTGTTTAGAATACTGTGTGCACATGTGGCTCCGTCTGTGTGATTATTGTGTTTGGGAAATTGCATTGTCATAATTTCAAGTCACATTTCTGTTGATTGTATGCTCATCTCACAGAAATTATTTTTTCTGTGTCTGTGAATACCTCATGTGCCATGGACACATCATTCAAATGTTTGTGAATACCTCATGTGCCATGGACACATCATTCAAATGTTTGTGATGACCTCATGTGCCATGGACACATCATTCAAATGTCTGTTATGACCTCATGTGCCATGGACACATCATTCAAATGTCTGTGATGACCTCATGTGCCAGTGACATATCATTCAAATGTTTGTGATGACCTCATGTGCCATGGACACATCATTCAAATGTCTGTGATGACCTCATGTGCCAGTGACATATCATTCAAATGTTTGTGATGACCTCATGTGCCAGTGGCACATCATTCAAATGTCTGTGATG
Source organism: Meghimatium bilineatum (assembly GCA_034231615.1). NCBI lineage: Eukaryota > Metazoa > Mollusca > Gastropoda > Stylommatophora > Philomycidae > Meghimatium > Meghimatium bilineatum. The sequence goes on from CM067306.1 coordinate 2,812,851, forward strand.
ACCTCATGTGCCAGTGACATATCATTCAAATGTTTGTGATGACCTCATGTGCCAGTGACGCATCATTCAAATGTCTGTGATGACCTCATGTGCCAGTGACACATCATTCAAATGTTTGTGATGACCTCATGTGCCAGTGACATATCATTCAAATGTTTGTGACGACTACAGTCATCAGGATTTAATACGTTGATGGTATTAAGATATACCACTGAGTATGTCCACAATTAAACGATGTCCGACTGTCCAGTTCTCTGTTGGTTGACAATCATTCTCCATAATAACGTTCATTTCTGGCAATGCCACTTTTCAAGCCCAGCTTCTTTATTCTGGACATAAGATAACAAACAGACTACATCAAATGTTTACAGTGGGATCCCATTATAGCGCATTATTTTATAGCAAATTTTCGGATATAACAATACTTTTCAAAATCCCCAATTATATTTATTTTATATTGTTTACAATATAATGAATTTCTGTTATGGCGTATATATTTTGTCAGTCCGGACCAAGTTGTTATAACAGGATTCCACTGTATATAGTTTTTGAATTGACTATGGATACAATGAAGTTGCTTGGTAAGCACTGGCTGGATGTAGACACTGTCATAGATGACATATCAAATGTCTGATTACGGAAATTTTTTATTACGCATCGTGTGAGTGTAATAAAGACCAAAGGAGAAAACACATTTATGTAATTATTTGCCCACTGAAATATTACAATGGATAATCTTTACTTGTAATAGTGAACGGACAAAACCTTACATGGTTTAGACATGTATGCCCACAGGATTCCTTGTCAAAAATGATACTAAATAAAATAGTCTAAGCTGAAAGGGAAGAGAAGAGAAAAGAAGAAAATCATGGACATGCAGATCAAGGAGTAAACAGGTTGGGATGTTTGTTAACTCATCCATATCGTTGGGATTTGCGCTCAATCATCCACATAGCTGAAGATAGAAATTGGTGGAGAGTTATGTGTGTTGATGCATCCAATATGGTACCCATACAACCCTAATGGGTTTATGGATGGCATGAGTAAAACTTGAAACTGTATGGAAGAATCATCATCATCATCAAGTGCCGTCTCCGCAACGAAGGTTGGCTGCAACGTATCTCCAACATCTCCTGTCTCTTGTCTTGGTGGTGCACTCTGCTAGACTGTAACCTGTCCATCGTGTAATGTTACTCTCCATGGAAGAATAAGCAGTATTTTTTAACTGGCAAGAAATAGGAACTATCAGCATGATTAAACTTCAGCATTTGTGGGAAGAGACAGAAATGTAAAGACATCAATTCATAACTAATATAATGAAACACATCTATAGTGAATCCTTTTATAACAAATTTTTCTCTATAACAACTCTTGTCATTAACCCCAATTATGTTTATTCTGTATTGTTTGTACTACATCTATTCTATATTAATGTATGGCTCAGAAACATGGACATTACACAAACAATTAGAAGACAGAATTGATGCCTTTTAGATATGGGTATATAGAAGAATAGGGAGAACATCATGGAATGATAAGAAAACAACAAAGAAGTTATAAAAACACTTAATGTGAAGAAAGAATTACTAAGAGAAATAAAGATCAGGCAAATAAAATATTTTTGACACACTAAAAGACCAAATGATACCTTATTCAAGACCTTACTTAAGTCAAAGGGAAGCGAGCAAGAGGGAGGCAGAGATACAAGTGGGAGAGTAACATCACAAGATAGACAGGTTACAGTCCAGCAGAGTGCACCACCAAAACAAGGGATGTTGGAGATCTGTTGCAGCCAACCTTCGTTGCGGGGACGGCACTTGATGCTGATGATTGATTGTATATAGCAAATCTATGTTATTACATGAATATTTTGTCGGTCTGAACCAAGTTGTTATAATAGTATTCCACTGTATCTTTCAGTATGAGAACAACACAGAATCTCAGAAACAACACCAGGGAAATCTTACTGACCAGATGAGCTAACTGTCTGACTGGTCAAATCAGCAGGAGAAACCAATCCCTTTTCTTTCAGTTTTGAACAGGACACACTGCCGAAGACGGATGTGTCAGGCCATTGATGCAAATAAAATGGAAACACAACGCATTTCCATTCTCTGGACTAGATCATGTTGGAAATCTAGTAGGATCATGGTCCTGCTACATGGAAGTTTGAGAATGAATGCTGAAGAAGAAGAAGAACAGGACATGCCATTTAAATCATATCAGACCCCTGCAACTACCCACATGCAGACACTACTCACAGCTGCCAGGAAAAAATATAACAGCTGAACACCTCCTTACTGACTGCCCTTTACTCTCAACTGCCAGGGAAAAACATTTACAAAAACCCCTTAATAGTCACTAAGTCAACTTCAGAAGATGGTTTTTAAGAGAGGCATTCATCTGCCAAGAGTAAAACTACTTAGCAGGCTAATCCTAATAGCTTATTCTACAACTAATACAGCCTAATCCATGAGAATCCTCCCCCCCCCCCAAAAAAAAATAATTACAAATTCCACTAACCTAAATACCAGCTAGAACTAACGTTCTTGATTTAACACCATCAACAAAGTACACCTACTTCTATCTGTCTATAAACCCAAACCCGTCAGGATCGTAGCAGTACCTCATTGGATGCTGCAGCACACAAGAGTTCTGCGATTTCTATCTTCAGCGATACGGATGAGTGAGAAAAAATCTTGTCATGCGTATTCCTTGATATTTTCTGTCCAAGTCTTTATTTTCCTTCCTCTGTTTCTCTCACTTCGACGGTTCCTTGTAGTGTTTTTTTGATAAGTAATTGTTCTGCATAGGACTACATGTCAAAACCGTGCTAGTTTTTGTCGTTTCACTATTGAAAACAATGGTTCTTGTGCACCTGTATAGTCCCCCTACATCTCTATTTTATTTCTTACGTACACATTTGTCTTGTGCTCTCTATGGGAAATTCGAAGAATTCGATTATAGCATGTATACTCGATAGTCTGTAATCCATGTCCCCTATGAGTGTCCAATTCTCACAACCATACAGCACAACAGAAGGCACAAGTGACGTCAACATTGATGTTGTTTTTCCAAATCGCCATACTTTAACATAGACTTACGCGCCTACTAACGAATTTAGCGCACCAAATAATACACATATAGACAGATGTCTATCCTCTATATAACCCCAAATTTATATTATATTATATACCTACTTTATACAACTTTTTAAAAATGGCGTCACATTGTTTACTTCCACGGTCGTTAGAGTAAGCTGGAACTCAATTTTATATTTACTTTACGTACAACAGTTAACCCCTTTACATGGGAAGCCGATTTTGATAATACAGCGCCCGTGTGTTGCTGGGGCCCGAAAGGGGGAGCAAAGAATAGCAACACTGTTTACCTTCCACGCATGTCGTAAAAGGTGACTAAGGAGGTTATGGGATGGAGTTGGCTGTCCCATCCCATATAGGGCCAGTGACCCAAAGCCATGATGAACTCGGATGTGTCAGGCCGAAAGGCGCAGATATTGCAACAATGATGTAAACCATGACACAACGTATTCCGTTCTCCAGACTACATCCTGCTAATCTGCAGGAGTTTGAGAACGAACGCAGAAGAAGAAGTATGATAATACAGTATCGAGGTCATGGACTTCGACAAAAAAATAACCATTCATCAAAAAGTATTAACAAGAGTAAACATTGAAGAGTTGACTTTTAGAAGGCATAATAACATAGATTATATTTTTGGCGATATAAGGAGACATAACAGCATGAAAAAAAAGTAGTAATAGATGGTATGGTTGCTGGTATGGAGGTAAGGGCTGCCTCAGATCACCATGGATAAGAGGAATTAGAACATCAATTAAAGAAGACTTCTGGAAAGAATTCCACCTGTGAGTAATGTTCTTTATTGACCATTTGATTGATACACTGTTGCTTTTAGTAAAACTTATTTAGCATTTTTTCCATAGGCCTATTGCTGTTGTGATTACAACAACATTTAACTCATTATGATTGAAGGGCTACCACGTTGAAGCTTGAAACATGGAAAGCACGTCAAATATCATATCACTCATAGGGAAAGAAGGCGACATAGGGCAGCACAAAGTGCACAATCCAGTACACAAAGCTAAGGAGAACTTCGTGGAAAGAGAAGAAAACGAACAAAGAGGTTCTATAACTCTTAAAAATAAAGATAAAAAAGGATTTTTGGCATATTCAAAGACCTTGTTGAAGATCTTACCTGAGAGTAGAGCTGAAGGGAAGCGAGCAAGAAGTAGGTGAAGATACAAGTGGGAGGTAAACATCAGGACATGGACAAGTTACAGTCTAGCAGAGTGCACCACAAAAGCAAGATACATAGAATGTTGGAAATCTGCTGCCGCCAATCTTCACTACGGAGACGGCAGTTGATGATGATGATGGATCTACAACCAATCTGCGACAGGCAGGTTAGTCTAGCAGAGAGCACAACCAAAACGAAGAGGATGTTGGAGATTAGTTGCAGCCAACCTTCTTTGCGGAGATGGCACTTAATGATAATGAATCCACAACTAAGCTAAATTACATTGGTGACACAATGTTGCATACTTTTACATTACCGGATTCATGAAAATTCACCAAGCAGCATCATCGGCTGAATATTCAGTCTGTGGTTGATGGCACATTATTAAAGAGAGACATGGCCGACCTGATAAGGGTTTACTACATTGACTTACTACAGATTGAAGAAGACGATGATGAACGTGACAACGTCCACATACAAACAATGACATATATGAGGACAACCAGGAGTAAGGAGATGGGGAGTAGGCCTATATCGTCTCTGGAAAATTTGGAAAAGTCACGTATCAGTGGATTGAGGCCTTAAGAAAGGCGAGCTTGAAAGTGGTTACATTTATTTTCGTGCCGGGACATGTGGGCGTTCGAGGCAAATGAAAGAGCGGATCAACTGGCATTGTGCGCGATTGTGGCATGGGGCAATGGATCGCGCTGACGTTTTGCACTCCTTAAGAGATATAACACGCGAGAGTGAGACTAATGTGGATGATGATTCCTTTTCAATGGCCAGGATTAAAGATCAAGGATTCAAATGCGGTGTTGCTAGAGGTGAACATGTTGGAGGGCGCAGAAGAATGATGGTCAACCAGCATAGAACCGGTACTGTCAGCAGAAGTGTAATGGCGGATACACTCAAGGAGAGATCGGAGCAACTATGGACGTGTCCAGTTTGCAGTGATGATGAGCAGACGACTAACTAACTAACGTATCAACATCTGGGTAGCACTTTAAGCCTGCGTACTCTTGGATGGCTAATGAAACGAAGAGCCAGCTTATCGTGTGTGCCATTTTGCTAGTTTCTAATAGTCACAAATGATGGCAGATGTGAAACAGAAGTTAAAAGGAGAATAGGAATGGTTAAAAGTACCTTCAATGGCATGAGGAAATTATTAATATCTAAACAAATTACAAACAAGTTAAAAATGAGAATTATAAAATGCTACATCTATTCCATATTAATGTATGGCTCAGAAACATGGACACTAAATAAACAATTAGAAGACAAAATTGATGCCTTTGAGATGTGGGTATATAGAAGAATAGGTAGAACATCATGGAAAGAGAAGAAAACAAATAAAGAGGTGCTAAAGACACTTAATATGAAGAAAGAACTACTAAGAGAAATAAAGATCAGGCAAATAAAATACTTTGGACACATTAAAAGACATGACACCCTATTGAAGATCTTACTTGAGGGTAAAGTCAAAGGGAAGCGAGCAAGAGGTAGGCAGAGATACACGTGGGAGAGTAACATTACACGATGGACAGGTTACAGTCTAGCAGAGTGTACCACCAAGACAAGAGACAGGAGATGTTGGAGATACGTTGCAGCCAACTTTCGTTGCGGAGACGGCATTTGATGATGATGAATCAAGAGCTGCACGGACTGATGAGAGAAAATTTTAAAAAAAGGGCGGAAGTGTAATTCCCATTCTCTAAATATGTATGCACCAAAAAGAACCGAGACAATATTACGTATCCATGCACGCTTAATGCATAGTTATCGAACTAAAGTGCATAAATGTCACTTGTTATCGATATATCCAGAGGTAAACAATTCAAATATATTATATATACATATATATATAGTTAGAAACCGCTTGTGGTACCCCTAAAACCCTGACGTGTTACGGGTTTATTGATTTCACGAGAAATGTATAATTTTAATCACATCAGGTTAATACATTCAAATAATTATAATATTATAAATTATAATAATGTCACCATTAGCACGATAACAATCTCCCAGACTGTTGTTGCAGACGTTTAATCGGGACATTATTATTTCCCTGTTTATTGTTCTCATTTGTTTACTCAGTCGATGATTGGGAGGCATTCGTGCGTTTTCATGTGTCAGGTCGTCTTTTTGATGAAAATTTGATGGCCTTTTTATGAAAAATGGAAAAGTAAGATATAGCCTATAATTTTACTATGCACAAAACTTTTAAGTTTTCTCTCATTGTTTTCATGTTTAGAAAATTTCCGACTCTGAATAACATTATCCACTGAAGACTGATGTGTCGGGCCATTGGCGCAAATAAAACGGCGACACAACGCATTTCCATTCTCTGGACTACATCCTGCTGGAAATCTAGTAGCATCATAGTCCAGCGGGAGTTTGAGAATGAACGCTGAAGAAGAAGAAGAAGAACATTAAAAGTTAAGTTAACAGTAAAATATGTGCCATTGTTAAATTAATGAAGGTGACTGGCTAATTGTAGTGAGGTAAATACAAGTTTATAGAAAGATAGGTCTACAGAGTCATAGACATGATCTCCTCAAGGACGATATTTTACTTTTTCAAAAGACATTCATGTGTTTTCATGTGTCAGTTCCTCTTTTTAATGAAAATTGTATTAGCTTTTTGGGGGAAATCGAAAAGGGGGGAAAGGAAGCGGGGTTCGCCTTAGCAAGCCTTTTCGCCAATTACCTAGTACTAAAGACAATGTTTAGGTTTGCTAAGAAATGGGGTTTAAAAACCCTCCTGATCTAATTCCCAATCTACGGACCTGGAAAGGTAACATTATTGAAAATTCAGCATGTTTTAGTAGTTTATACACAATTTTGAAATTTTGCCTATTTCTTTTTACTCACAACTTGGACCAAAGTTATTTGATGCTCATTCCGCTGTCTTCTTTTCTCATTATGTTAGTCAGTCCGGTAACCTTTATTAACATCATGATGACAAAAATCCATAGCATTTCATTATCCCACGAGTGGGCACATTGAAGACATCAACTTTTCTAGTCTCAAATCTTCGTAGCGTGGAGCATATAGGGATGAAAATTCCAGTGTCGGGTAACAACAACACTAAACAGGAAATGGGTGACTGGGGTAACACAGGGCAAATATCAAAATGAACACAAAAAGGTATAATTTAGTCGAAACGTCGTCTGTCACTGTGTCTCGTGGAGCATATATTAGGTTACACCATACTCCAGTATGAGAGTGTAGATCTAGGCAGTTACGGAGACCTTAAAGTGGATCTCAGAAACAGCTGTAATCGGGGAGGTTATTGTGTCGGACTCTATTCATGATGTGAAAATTTCAGAAAGATGGCTCATAAATGGATGGAGTATATGAGGGTTTCACATCTCCAAGGAGTTGCGTGGATATTTGCGCCTTGTCACTGCAGTTACTGTTTGTCTGTCGAGGATGAGCATTCAGCTCAACTGGAATAATGATGATGCCTGCGGTGTACCCGACTGTGACTAATGAGTCCTATATGTGCCTGGAATTGTCTACCACACTCTGAACATGTGTGGGAGCAGTCTGTGGGACATTGGGCAAGTTTTGTCTTCGCGTTTTTTGTTGTGCAGCTTGAGGTTCTCTGCAGCTGCTACACCACTCTTGATTCTGCGATGCCAGTCGGATCTGCCTTTTGCAAGATTCTCACATGAATAGGTGTCTATTTTGAAGTGAGTCAGTGATGTCTTAAGAGTGTCTTTAAAACGCTTATTCTGTCATCCTGCCTTGCGGGAACCAGTCTGAAGTTCTCCATATAACAACTTTTTTTGCAGACGAAGATCTTTAATGCAGACTATGTGTTCTTACCAGCGTGTCTGCGCCTTCATCATCATTGTTGGGCATGTGTATGCTTACAGACTTAGATTTCATCAGTACTTCACTGTCTGGTAATTTATCCCACCAATGGTGTTAAGTATTTTACGAAGGCAGCTTAGGTGGATTATGCATCCATATCGTTCAGAAAGCAATGGCAATACTAAACGTATGTATGTTGCCTAGAAAATCACCACAGCTAAGAAATGATGGCTTGCTATCTACTTCCTTATATGATACGATACCAATTTTTTTTTCAAATGAGGTGTAGAATTCCCAATTTGTTAATTATGTTCCATATACACATGCCGGACATGGCATATACTCATGCCGGACCGTGCATATACACATGCCGGACCGTGCGGCATATTTTCTCAGTAGTTTATTTCGCACCCTTACGGTGCCGCTTGATGCGGCCACCTCTCTGCATATAGCACGGCACCACTCTGTACACATGTAACCTATTGTAACTGCTATTCACTTTAATATTTAATCCTCATTTAGACCTATATAACAGATCTATAAAAAAATATTTTTGCACGCACTCACACATAAATGGATGTATTTTAAAGAATACAACATGGCTTCTGTTTGTCATCATCAGGTCATCTATTTCAACACAATTGAGATCCTAAGATACATATTTCATCCCAGCGTGCATAAAAATGGCTACAGGTGGAGGTAGGTTTAACATTTTCAATATTACAAGTTAGTCAGTGAGTTTTACACAAGTTATCTTGGGAAGATACAGGGAACATTATGATCAAACGTGATTTCTAATCAGAAATAACAAACAAAACATTATTTAAAAAGATTTTTTCTTTGATCTTTGTTGTTCCTTTTTGTTATTTTTCTTTTACTTTAGTTTTATTATCTGTTATTTATATGTCACCAGTAACAATATTATATTATCGTAGTTGTTATAATTTCTCATTGTTATCATTATTTAGAGTGACGCATTGCCGAGAGGTTAGAACGTTGGTCTCACACTAGTGATGTATAGAGCTCGATCCTCGGTAAGGATTGAGGTTTTTTTTTGTCTGATTAAAAAACTCACCATGTGCATGACGTGGCGACTGCAAGAGCATGCGGCCTTTATCACACAGCTATTCATCCCCTCCCTGCAACTCCTTAACGGGGAAAATTCAGTATTGACAGTTTAAAAAAAAATCATTTCTCAGTGCAACAGAAAACCAAACCACATAGATGACATGCCGTTATAATGAGGCTCTCTTATGGAAGCTTTATAGCATGTGATAATAGTAATTATAGACCCCCTCTGAGTAGAAAGCTCGTCCAATAGGAATTACACTAAGCTGAAAGCTGAAGTCTCCTGGGTATGAAAGAAAGTTCAGAAAAACCACCCCACTGCACATTTGAGCTAATGAGTAAGAGCTAATCGCTGACAATTCCAGGGGTTCTCGACTTAATCAAACAATCACTTCTCAGTTGTGCTACTGCGGCACTCTCCACCTAGTCGAATATCCTCTGACAGTTTGCAGTTTGGTTATTTATGATCCACATTTCAGAAGCTGTAGTTGTTGTTGTGTGGCATATTCTTTCCAGAACGCAGTCTTCCCTATGAATCTCGTGAATTCTCCTCTGTTTTGGGTGAGTTATCCTGCTCCTCCAGCGACATATGCATACATTCTTGGATACATCATGTCCACCGACGTCTTGGGTGACCTTTGTCTACGCTCCCTTCCACCGCTTTCTCCAATAATACTCTTTCCATATCACTATGTTTCTTTACAAGGCCGAACAAAAACTATAACTTTCTTCTCAATATGGCGTTTAGAAGCCAGTATTCTTGGACGTTGATTTTGTTTAGCACCTCTTGGTTCTATTCCTTTCTTTCCATGATATTCACAGGACGTTCCTACAGCGCTTTAATTCAGAAGATGTTATTCTCTTTGCTATAGTTTTGTTTATTGTCCATGCCTTGCATCTGCAAATCGTCACTGGAAACTCACATGTACGTAACAAGCATACCTTGTTCCTATTTTCACACCCTGCCATGTTTTTTGTACAGTTTTGTTATTTTATTTAGACAGCGTCTAATTTAGTATAGACAAACTGTTAACTAGGAAAAGTAAGAATGATACATTGGTTTAGACAAGTTGTTAACTAGGAAAAGTAAGAATGATACATTGGTTTAGACAAGCTGTAACTAGGAAAAGTAAGAATGATACATTGGTTTAGACAAGCTGTAACTAGGAAAAGTAAGAATGATACATTGGTTTAGACAAGCTGTAACTAGGGAAAGTAAGAATGATACATTAGTTTAGACAAGCTGTTAACTAGGAAAAGTAAGAGTGAAACGTAAACCAATGTTACAATAATAATATTTGGTTGTGATTGGTCACGTTCTGAAAACAAAAAGGAGGTAATCTTGTAAAGTTGCTTTGTCATGTATCCTAAATCAGTGGTTCTGAAACTTTTGTGAATTGTGAACCCCCCTCCCCCTGCCCCCTCCATGCGGGACACTTTTTCCGTGGTCCCTCTAAAATACATTTTAAAAGTTTTTTACCGTGAAAGGGGGGGGGGGAGTTGACAAAAGTTGTCAACAAAACTGTTTTTGTTCATCATTTAAATTGTGTACATTTGAAAAAAAAACCTAAAAATTTCTGAAATATGTCGATGTATGAAATTTTTTCTTGGACAAAATATTTTTTTAGAAAGGAAGGTACATTTTGGGGGGGGGGGGGGGGGGGACAGAATTAAACAGCGATTTCTTTGGAACAATTTGTCATTGTTGACACGAGGGTGGGATATCAATTTGTCATTGTTGACACGGGGTGGGGGATCAATTTGTCATTGTTGACACGAGGGTGGGATATCAATTTGTCATTGTTGACACGGGGGCTGGGGGGATAAATATGTCATTGTTGACACAGGGGCTGGGGATCAATTTGTCATTGTTGACAAGGGGAGGGGGGTCAATAATTGGCTACAAAGTGTTGAGGTAATTTGTGGACATCTCCCCCCCCCCCCCCAAACCTCTCGGGAGATCGAAGTACGATTTTTTCCTTCTTCTTCAGCGCTCATTCTCAAACTCCCGCTGGATCTCCCTTGTAGCGGTACCGTCCTACCAGATTTCCAGCAGGATGTAGCTCAGAGAATGGAAACGCGTTGTATCGCCGTTTTATTTGCGCCAATGGCCCGAGACATCTGTCATTGGCGAGTACACATTTTTTTTGAAAGTTAACTACATGACTTATGAACTTGCATCAATCGTGAACTACATAACTATCCCGATGGAAATCAAAAGGCAAATCATAAATTCAGTCATATCAAAATTGTGTTATCACTGTCAGACATGGACACGAACTAAATAACAATAAAACTAACTTACTACGTGTGAAATGAGATATCTAAAAAAAAAACAAAAAAAAAAACAACAAACATAACAAGAAGAGATCATGACATGAATGAGGGAACGATGTTGATATCATGACATGAATGAGGGAACAATGTTGATATCATGACATGAATGAGGGAACGATGTTGATATCATGACATGAATGAGGGAACAATGTTGATATCATGACATGAATGAGGGAACAATGTTGATATCATGACATGAATGAGGGAACAATGTTGATATCATGACATGAATGAGGGAACAATGTTGATATCATGACATGAATGAGGGAACAATGTTGGAACATTTGTGATCATATATATTGAGAAAAAAGAGACTGAAATGCTTTGACAATTTAATGAGAATGAACATATACTGGCCGGCAGAAAAAGCATAAAGCATGAAAATAGAAGCAACAAGTTGCAGAGGAAAGCCAAGAAGATCATTCAACCCTTCGATGTCTTACAGCAAACAGAGATAAGACAATTGATAGATATACATACAGACGTACGAGCGGGCGGACGGATGGATGGATCAATAAATAGATGGATTGACGGACGGACGGATGCATGGGATAGATGAATGGATGGATGGATATCTGATCAAATTTTTTTTAATGTTACTCAAAATAATTACCATTCTGCGTCTCTCCCCCCAATCCCTCCCTCCCTAGTCTGGCAAGTGGCTTCCAAACTTCCAAACTAAGTGTTTTCCATCGTTTTTCTGCATTTAAAAAAATTGGAGAGGGAAGGCAACAATTCTTAATCATAATTAAGCAGTAAGGGAGGTGTCAGTGAATTCTTGAAAGTCTGTTGACAAAGGTGGCGGAGGAGGGGGGGGAGGGTAAAAAGGCCCGGAAAATGTTGACGGCATTTATTAAAAGATTTAAAAAACTGGCATAAGTGCGTTACACGGTAGACATTTAACAACAGAGATATCTCCAAGGTAACAGTGACACACAAAGTATTATCGCAGAGACGCGCATTTAAATAAAATATGGGAAATGGAGCGATATAAAACAGCTATGTCTGAAAAGAAATGGAGATAAAAATCAACATAAATGATAACACAATAAAATCACCACCATCAAAATCGAAATAAATTAATGATCAGTATTAAGCACAAATGACTGAAAGGTACGGAACAACGATGTTCAAGGTTGTACCTAACACTATCATCAGTGGAACCAAATTTTACTTACGTAGAACACAGGTTTTTCAAAGTTTCACTTGAACAATGCGGGCAATCGCTAAGGGGTTATGGGGTGTAAACACGAAAACATACAAATGACAATACACAAGACATTTTCAAAGTTTCAAACCGTTATGTCTTTCTCAAGAATATATTTTTTTTAAACTGTGAAAAACAATGAACACAGTAAAAATAATGATACCACTACAGATACACTATTGACATGTAAACAATACAAAGTTCAAGGTGACATTGATGTGTGTGAAAACATGTTGTCATGGAAGAGGGTTTTGTTGAAAATTGGACGGAATATGACAACATATATAACAAATTACCAAATACAACATGGATATCAATACAATAAGGACATACAAACACACATTTAAACAAATGAATGTTCGGAGTTAAGTACAAAAAGGCTTAATAAAGGTACCAAACTAAAATATAAATATATTTTCAAGAGTGTATCTAGATCTGTCATCCGTGGTGGAGGATCTGAGAACAGTGTCCTGGATATCGAGGGCACCATGATGACCATCACCATTGAAATGAATGACGACAGGGGTAGGGTCTCTGTGTTTTATGGTATGATACCTACAGAAGATGTCACTAAATCGTAAGCTCGTTTCACCTATATACTTCTTGTCACAACGTTTACATATGATAACGTAAATAGCATTACGGGATTCACGTGTAAAGGCATCATCAATAGTGAAAGTGGGGCCTTAGGAATTGAAGCAGAGCAGATCTGTACTAAATAGGGACTTGTGTAGCATCGACCGCGTTTGTAGCGAATAATGCCAAAGTGAGCAGGAACATAAGACCTGAGGTGACTGTGGACCAAGATGTCATTAAGATTTTTGTCACGCCTAAAGGAAACTAAAGAAAAGTCCTGGAAAGCGGCACGAGTTTCAGAATCCGACTGGAGAAGGGAATAATGCTTGAACAAGATTCGACGGACAGTAGAGTTATAGGGAGGATAAGCAAGAATAAGATTAACTCTATCAGAGAAGGATACCTTGAGTATTAGTTAAGGTATCAAGTCGAGGTAACTTACGGACACGAAGCCATGCAGATGAAAGGACAATATCAGGGAACGAACATTTATGAAAGAAATCAAGCAGAAGATTTATCAAGAAAGTTGTCATCATCACTACATAAGCGATGAAAACGAAGAAGCTGGGAGAATGGCAGAGAGTTGCGACAAGTAGGAGGATGAGAAGATGTGTAGAGTAGAAAACCATGTGCATCAGTAGGTTTGTAGTAAACAGATGTGCTGAGGTAAGGGGAATAAATAGTGACAATACTGTCAAGAAAGTTGACAGAAGTAGTAGAGATGTTAGATGTGAATTGAATAGCAGGGTTAAAATTGTTGAGAAAGTTGCTGAAGCGAGACAATTCTGTCTCAGGCTTGTCAGTAATATCTATACCATCATCAATATATCTATGAAATAGAAATAGAAAAGGACCTTCTAATTCTCCCAAACCTGATGTTCAAGATGTCCCATGAAAAGACATGCATAATGGGTTCCATCTTAGTGCACATAGTAACACCGCTGATCTGATCGAAAAAGTGCCTATCGAATTCAAGAGTCGAGAGCAAGCACCAATTAAGCAAGGCGGATAAGAGTGTGAGTGGCTACAAAGAAATGGGGTTTCTTATCAAGAAAAAACTGCAAAGCCCTAAGACCATCAGAATGGGGTATAGGAGTATATAAAGTACAAACATCAAGTAAGAACAGACGATAAGTGCGGTCAGAAGAACAACTGAACCTAAGAAAATAATAATTAACACATACTTAGTATCTTTTAAAAATGAAGGCAATTGTACTAATAAGGGTGGAAAATGCTATCACTGAAATCGGATATACCGGTACATGTTTAGTGGGACAAGAGAAAGCAGAGACAATGGGTTTACCAGGATTAGTTTATGAGTGTATTAGTTTATCTGTATGAATTTTGGGCAGCATATAGAAAACTGGTCACCCTAAACAGCTTTAATCGATACAAAGAACCTCAGCAATAATGGGGAGATTGTTACTGCGATAAGAGTCATAACTGCATTTTTGACCACCGTATTGCTAGGCAGAGTAGAGTCAGAGGTATGTGCTGTGTAAAATTAGGGGTTAGATAGCCAGATTTTATTGCAGTCACCCGAATATCGAGGGCACCACGAAGATCAGAACCCTTCAAATGCATAGCAGCAGGAGTAAATCTTCTCTGGCAAATAGCCTGCAAATGTAGACAGAAATGGCCCTTTAGTTTGTTTGCCAGTTTCACCTATATATTTCATACTACATAGTTTACAGTTGATAACGTAAATGACGGGTAGCGAATTTGTACGTAAAGACGTCGATAGTAAAAGTAGCATTAAGAAATAACACGGGGCGAATCTGCACTACATAGGCATAGGTGTTACAACTTTGGCGCCGGCAACGGACCTGTCCAACATGGTTCGAAACATTATCTCCGAGATGACAGTCGAGCAAATTGTCGTTAAGAGTTTTGTCACACCTCTAGGAAACAAGAAGACATTCTTGGAAAATGGTACAAGTTTGAGTCTGTCATTAGAGTATTTTTACATGACTATCCCCTTGTAGAAGTTTGTTTATTGTTTTGTATTTTGAAAAAGACCTTAAGGTTGAAACGTTGAAATGTCTTGCATACTGTTATTTGTATTTTTCGTACCAATATCTTATGGTTGGATAGTCTGTATGTTCATCGTAAAACTCATCACATTTGTCTTCTGCATAAGTACAGAAGTAATAGAGTTGTTAGATGTGAATTAGCAAGAGGTAGGCAGAGATACAAGTGGGAGAGTAACATCACACGATGGACAAGTTACAGTCTAGCAGAATGCACCACCAAGACAAGAGACAGGGGATGTTGGAGATCCGTTGCAGCCAACCTTCGTTGCGGAGACGGCACTTAATAATAATAATAATATGTGAATTGAAAAGTGGGGTTAAAGTTGTTGAAGATGTTCGTTAAACAAAACAAGTGCATAACTAATAACAGAACTGGCACACAAAACAATGACGTATTCATATTTAGAATACTCACGTCTGTTTATGTGTATTCGTACCACTAAGCACGGCACAAAATGCGCATTACATAAACCCGTGTACATACATTTTCAAAGTAGGGTTTTATTTCAGAATCCATGCCTGTAATTCGATTTCTTTTCCTTTTCAGGCAAGTGCAATTTTACGATATGGTCTGTAATATGGATCATTATTCTATGGTTTATAGGATGGCCCATTTCTGCATTCGTTGCCTGGTTATATATTTTGCTAATGCCTTTCGCTGTCTGCATACCAGCTTTGAACGATATACAGAAATTTCTTGAGAAAGTTTTCTTACTGCCAAGAACGTGTGGAGAAGGAGTTGTCAGTGGCAAATCGGTTTTTGATTAATGAAAGGACATCTTTCAAATCATCTCTACACATGAACAAATAGACACTCGGGACACCAGAGAAGCAAATGTTTATTCTGCAGAATTGTTTACTTATTTTTTAGAGTAAACATTTTAATAATTCAATAAAACTCTACTACCTACAATAATTCGTTTTCAAGCTTCGGTGGATTTATGTTTTTATGTTTTCTTTCTACGACCTTTTAATATCCATATTTTGTAACAAATCACAAAATGAACAGAAATAGGTGTATGTGTTACCAAATGAGTCAATTCAACAACATAGCAACAAGACACAGCGAAAAACGACATTTCGACTAAAAAGTCTTCATCAGGAGAAATAAAATAACTCAGATACTAAATTTTACATGGAGGCACACATATGGTACGGTGATGATAGGAAGAAGAGGACGAGAAAAGAGGAACTTGGGAGGAGCACAGGCAGATTTGCATATGCAGGGTAAAAGTATGTGAAGGAGACATAAATGGTGAGATAAGGAGGGGAAAACAAATGGAAAAGTGAAAGAACGAATGGAGTGAAAAGGATAGAATGATACAAATGTAATGAAAATAAAATAAAATAAAATTGTACTTAGCTTGGATCACTGATGCCGAGTCTTGTCCAAAATGAGAGGCTGGAAAGGAACAGGTAGAGAGCGGAACGCATTAACTGAACCCGGACCGTATACAAAGAATGTAGGTCAATGTACGAAACAGAGACTTGTATCAAGAGCGCCAGGCAGTGAACATTGCGTAAGACCCAGGGGCGTAGTAGGCCAGTCCAATGATGGGGAAAGTGACCGAGTAGGTAGGGGGGTAGGATAGAGACGGATAGAGCAGCAAGGTGTAGGTGTTACGATAACTTGGCAGCAACCATGACTCGAGCACAAGGCATACAATGATAAATATAATAGAAAACGGAATGAAGAGAAGGATGGAGAAAAAAGGGAAGAAAGAGAAGAGAAAGAAGAAAGGTGAAATCAGGATCCGAAGTAGCAACCCTGTGTGGGCGTCGAAATATAATAGATACGCTAAAAGAGGTGGACATGCGAAGATTGATGGGAGGGGTGGGGGCTCGTAGGAAGGGCACCACTGAAACGAGGGAGCCGTCGCCGAAAAGAGCTGAGAGGCTGATATAGAAAGACAATGTTTGGACGATGGGGAGGAAGGGGGGGGGGGTACGATTTCCTGAGATGTTTTACAGCAAAAGAAGAGAAAAGACACTAGATAGACAAATATATTATAGGGCCTACGCTGGTAAAATGTGGGGACTGTGTGTAGAGGACAAGTGAGGAAGTTGTATCACTTTCAAGCAACTTGTCTCCGAAAATCTTCTTCTCTCTCGAAGTTTAACAAGTTTTCACAAATCCGGTTTTCCTGATAAATCCGCTGCTGTATTTGAAAGTTTCTCAAGACTCCCATACAGCTTTCTGTAGATATCTGTCTCTGTGGGGCTAGTGCTCTTCTTCAATTGGTTTAGTCTATCCATCCATCCATCCGTTCATCCATCCATCCGTCCATCCATCCATCCGTCCATCCATCCATCTGTTTGTTCGTATCCGTCTATCTATCTATCTATCTATCTATCTATCTATCTATCTATCTATCTATCTATCTATCTATCTATCTATCTATCTATCTATCTATCTATCTATCTATCTACCTACCTACCTACCTACCTACCTACCTACCTACCTACCTACCTACCTACCCACCCATCCATCCATCCATCCATCCATCCATCCATCCATCCATCCATCCATCCATCCATCCATCCATCCATCCATCTATCTATCTATCTATCTATCTATCTATCTATCTATCTATCTATCTATCTATCTATCTATCTATCTATCTATCTATCTATCTATCTATCTATCTATCTATCTATCTATATATATATATCTATCTATCTGTCTAATCTATCTAATCTATCTGTCTAATCTATCTGTCTAATCTATCTGTCCGTCTCTCTGTCTATCATGCGTCCATCTATCTATATGCTGTGGCCCTTATTTGCCTTGCGTCAATTTTGGTTTAGTTTTATTGCAGAATTTATTTGGCGGTCAGTGCCCACACGGACACAGAGGGGATGGGACCAGTCTTAGTATATTTAAGTGGCTGTTTTGTATGTTGTGCCTCGTCCTGCTTGTTTACAAACAAGCCAAAAATGAGATAAATACCTTATTTGAAGGTAAAGTCGAAGGGAGGTAGCAAGAGGTAGGCAGAGATACAAGTTGGATTATAACGTCACAAGATGGACATGTTACACTCTTGCAAAGTGCACCCCCAAAACAAGATACAAGGGATGTTGGAGGTCTGTTGCAGCCAACCTTCGTTGCGTAGACGGCACGTGATGATGATGCCCTGTCCTGGTGCGAAAGGTGATAACGATCAGCTTTGTCAAGATAGTGATAGTCAATAAGAGCATATAACAAAAGAATATTCTGGCGTAAAGCCAAAGGTAGACCAAGACACGGTGGATGGAAAACATCAAGATATTCTTGAACAAACATGGACTAAATGCAACCACCGCGATACATCTGGCCTTGGAACAAACAATAGTGATAGTCTTCTGGTGGGCGACTTTCATAATAGCTTTGTTGAGGGTCCTCTTTTCTTTGTAAGTTATTTCTTGGTATTTTTGTTCTTGTTGCTCCATCTTTTGCTAGTATACTGCTATTTCATTTCATTGTAGGTCTATGCGTATAAAAATGGCATTTTCCGGGGATTTCTGAAGATTATCGCTTGAAGATGTGTAGTTATGTTCTATGATTTGTACTCTGCAGTTTTTCGCATTTTGAGAGACGTTGGTGTGGTACAGGTAGAAATAGGACGTGCAGGCTCGACAAGGAGTGTGTTTAACCATCAAAATATTGGAGGTATGCAATCCCTTCGCCAGCTGGGAGAGATGGACATCATCTGGGTGTGCCCGAAGTGCAATAATGTAATGTTATCGGGTCGTCATGATGATAAGTTTGTTCCGTTTCTATAACGGTCAATGAAGCTTATCAGCATTTTGATCACGTGATTATAGACAACAAATATGGCGAAAGTATCGTTGTATTTTAGGAATAAATCGCTTGTGTAAAATTGCTTACTTCTGCGACTATGCAATCAATGAATCTGTAAAAATTCGGACTGTATATTGCATTGACGAAGGATACGTTTCCTTGCTGGTTTGTGATTAATGTGCAGTTTGTATTTTACGACTTATTCAATTCATACACACTCCACACTAGACAAGTTGAAGTACACAACTGATCTGATAACACATGATACCGCTTCTTTCTCCGCTGACCGCTAGCGTTGTGCAGTATTTTGTGAGAGTGTGTTTAAAAACTCACACTGAAAGATATCAGAAAGTGGTATGTCTTCTTTCATTGTAATTCTGTCAGCCACCACGATACATACACCAGTACCAATCAATAGCTTCACTTCAGATCTTAAATTGTCAATTTCGTTATTTTTAGGGCCTGCTATAGTTTCATTCAATGGTACCGTGTTCGATCCCCGCCACAGGCAATTGTGCACCTGGACCGTCCAGAAAGCAATGACAAACTACTGAAGTATTTTTATATTGCCTAGAAAATCACTACAGCCAAAAAATGCTGAGTTGATAGCTACGTCCTGAATCTAAAGATGCTACCCCCAAAAAATAGTTTTAATGTGCGTTATTTTTAGAAAATGGAAAACACAGCATCAATGTTTTTTTTTGTTTCTTTAGATTTTTTGTTTTTAATCAAAATAAAGAATTGATTACTGAATCTAATGCTGTAAGGTTTGTTGGTATATGGAAGAAAATCGTGAAGATGAAAAATCAAATGAGAAATAACCCCCAAAAAACACAATACTTATGGGCTTATTTTGGTTATCATAAGGCTTATGATATAATAAAGGGCATATCGTAAGGCTTATGCATTAAAACTAACATGTTAATATCTTATTTGAAAAACAATACTGCATCATTAGAATCACAGTCCATAAGAATTTCACTAAAGGTGGCTTCCACTTCTACCCGATTTGCACTGATAGGAACAGACTGAAAATTTAAAAAACTGATAAGATTTACCGGTTGTTTTGCACATGACCTTGTTAGAAAGAGAGGCTCGATTATTGCTAGCTGCAGTTTCATATTTTCCTGGATTAAAAAGCTGATTTAAACTATTTATCATAGTTTAAATAGACTGCATAGCAATTATGCTAAGTTCAAGCAAAAGATACAAGTTCATATTTTTGTGTGTGGTATCTATGGCATGTAAAGGTTAAGTAAAGTTAAGAAGAATAGAGATATATAATTTGATAGTTTACATTTATTATATGACATATTATACAGCAATCAATATAAGATAATACTGCGTGAAACGTAACAACAATAGTACTTACATAAAGCACAGGTTTTTATAATGTTCCACTTAGACACGACGGACTATCACTAAAACTAGGGGGTTATGAAGTGCAAACAAGAAAACATACGAATTACAATACACAAAACATTTTTACCAAAAGGCCTTTATCAAGATACGCACAAAACATCAAAAGACAATGAATAGAAATGATCACAACACACAAATGTGTCCAACCGAAATATGGAAGTGAGATGCTCGGAATTTAGTCCAAAAGGCTTGAGGTACCCATCTCAAAAATAAGGATATATTTTCTAAAGTTTGTATTCTGTTGGCTGTATAACACCTTGTTTTGTCTTCTTTTAGGCAATGTCCGGTCACAGTTTAATGAGTATTTGTTGTTATGAGTATTTGAGTTGGGTGCCCTTGAGCCTTTTGGACTAAATTCCAACCACTCTTTGTCTAGTTCTTGGTTGGTGCGGTTTTTGTCTTTATTTATTTTGTTCCATCATTTACATCATCTTTTTTGCGTGTTTCGTTTTCCCATATATTTGCATTTTTTAATGTACTTCCTGTTCCTGTCCTTCTAGCATCTTACTTCCATATTTCGATTGGACATGTTTGTGTGTTGTGATCATTTCTATTCGTCATCTTTTGATGTTTTGTGCGTATTTTGTTAAAGACCTTTTGGTTGAAAATACTTTGTGTATTGTAATTTGTATGCTTTCTTGTTTGCACATCATAACCACCTAGTTTTAGTGATAGTCCATCGTGTCTAAGTGGAACGTTCTAAAAACCTGTGTTTTACGTAAGGACATATATTATAGGACTTTTTAAAATAAAAAAGACTTGCCTTGTTTAATACCCTGGTAATCAGAGATAGTTGGACTGAAGATATTATTTAAACTTATAGTATTCCATTTTATTCATTTCAGATTTGTTTAAAATGTGACTCTGGGAAACAGTCTGAGAAATTCAACTATAATCCAGCTAAACAGATCTTGTTATTAAAATGTGAACTACTTCAAGGATTGTTTTTAAAGGGACACAATTTTTATTAACTGACTTTGCTATTGTGTGGATGATATTATTTGATATATAGACTACTCCAGTTGTTACATCAACACTTTTTTGCTATTAAGCAGGCACTTGTTATTAAAAGTTGCTTGCTTTTGTGTGGATACCATTTGTTATTAAATGGATGAATTTTGTTATTAATTAGACTGAACTAAGGTCTGTCAACTATTTAGTGCTTTATTGTTGATGAAAACAAATGGATATTTTGTAAGGTAAAAAATGAAAAATTTTTGAGCGACATATTGAAGTGCTGAATCATGGAAAACATTACAGCTGATGGCTCAGCTGCAGTTGACTCAGAGCATGAGGGATCAATGGATAGTTTAAATATATTTACCCCCACGACATTCACGGAGGCGACAACATCAACACCGGATACTGGGCCATCTCGGAGGTCAGCGAGGAAAAAGTTGAGTACTTTTAGCAACGACTTTGAGTATTACACACCAACAGCGAGAAAGAAGGATTTTGAGGATGCAGAACTGAAGTAAGTATATCTATCTGTTGTCTTTTCTCTGCTTTTGCTGTAAGGTGTCGCAGGATTGAATGGCGATTAGTTTTTGACCATGGCACGTTTGGTCGCTTGATATGCAGTAATATTGTGAGGTTTCAGAATGTTGGTAACTCCTTCAATTCATCGTCTTGGACGTCCTCTGTATCTTGCTGTTTCCATTTTCATGTTGTATGCTTTTGCCACTGGCCTATAATTCTCATTTAGAGGCTGAACCATTTCAGTCTCTGTTTTTCAATATATTTGACTACAGATGCTGTTCCAATAGTTCTTGTAATCTCTTCATTCCTCACATGGTCTCTTGTTGTTCTGTTTGCTGCTTTTCTTACATTTCACATGTAGTAAGCTTTCTCTCTTGTTCTTTTGTTAGTGTCCATGTCTGACATTAGTAACAGAATGTTGGTATGAAGATTGAATTTATATTTTGGTTCTTTGTTTATATTAGGATAAATTTGTGTTTCGTAATTGGTTGTTCATAATTGACGTAGTTGGCTTTTTTATTTCTTGTCTCAGGCTCTCTGTCATTCTTCCATTGTGTATAAAAATGCTCCCAAGATATGTAAATTCCTGCACTAGTGTCATTAATTGATAATTTATCTTTATGTTGATTGTATTGGGTTCTCTTGCTATAATTTTTTTTTCTTTCTGTATTTATTTTCATGTTTTGATTGAAGCAATATTTGTTGAATAGGTTTATGTGATCTTGCAACTCTTCACTTGAACTGTGAAGTAGGCATTATTCGTCAGCAGAGGGTAGTTCAGTTAGATCATTTGGATGGTGCTTTTATTGTTGTGGTAATCTATTGATATAAATAATAAACAATAATGGTGATAAAGCACATCCCTGTCTAACTCCTGATGTTACTGACAACCAGTTTGTAAGTCCTAGATTTGTTGTAATTGCACTTTCACTATCTTTGTATATGTCTCTTAGTCTAGTAATGTTCCCTTTTGTTCCATAGTTTTGTAGAATACTCCAGAATTGTTCTCTATTTATTAGATGGAAAGCTTTCTCTTGTTCTTTAAAAGCAATATTCATTTGGTTTTTGTATTCTATTGTCTTTTACTAATTTGTCATAAAGAAAATATTGCATAGTAAGTATATAATGATATGAAATTTGTTGTTATTGTTTTGTGTTTGTATTAGGATGTTTGTGTTTGTATTATGATTTTGTGTTTGTATTAGGATGTTTGTGTTTGTATTAGGATGTTTGTGTTTGTATTAGGATGTTTGTGTTTGTATTAGGATGTTTGTGTTTGTATTAGGATGTTTGTGTTTGTATTAGGATGTTTGTGTTTGTATTAGGATGTTTGTGTTTGTATTAGGATGTTTGTGTTTGTATTAGGATGTTTGTGTTTGTATTAGGATGTTTGTGTTTGTATTAGGATGTTTGTATTAGGATGTTTGTGTTTGTATTAGGATTTTGTGTTTGTATTAGGATGTTTGTGTTTGTATTATGATTTTGTGTTTGTATTAGGATGTTTGTGTTTGTATTAGGATGTTTGTGTTTGTATTAGGATGTTTGTGTTTGTATTAGGATGTTTGTGTTTGTATTAGGATGTTTGTGTTTGTATTAGGATGTTTGTGTTTGTATTAGGATGTTTGTGTTTGTATTAGGATGTTTGTTTTTGTATTAGGATGTTTGTGTTTGTATTAGGATGTTTGTGTTTGTATTAGGATGTTTGTATTAGGATGTTTGTGTTTGTATTAGGATTTTGTGTTTGTATTAGGATTTTGTGTTTGTATTAGGATTTTGTGTTTGTATTAGGATGTTTGTGTTTGTATTAGGATGTTTGTGTTTGTATTAGGATGTTTGTGTTTGTATTAGGATGTTTGTGTTTGTATTAGGATGTTTGTGTTTGTATTAGGATGTTTGTGTTTGTATTAGGATGTTTGTGTTTGTATTAGGATGTTTGTGTTTGTATTAGGATGTTTGTGTTTGTATTAGGATTTTGTGTTTGTATTAGGATTTTGTGTTTGTATTAGGATTTTGTGTTTGTATTAGGATGTTGTGTTTGTATTAGGATGTTTGTGTTTGTATTAGGATTTTGTGTTTGTATTAGTATTTTGTGTTTGTATTAGGATGTTTGTATTAGGGATGTTAAAATGGGTACCAGATGGCACAAGTAAAAGGAAGACCAAGAGAGGCTCTTCACAGAACATCCATCAGAGTAGGAATGACAATGGGTCTCAACAACGTGCAAGAATTACACACAGTAGCATCACATCACTGGAACTGGAGAGCTCTGGTTTCTGCCATATGCACTGTATTCAGCTCTGAAGGACCATAGATAAATAGATAGATTTCAGCTCTGAAGGAACATAGATAAATAGATAGATTTCAGCTCTGAAGGAACATAGATAAATAGATAGATTTCAGCTCTGAAGGAACATAGATAAATAGATAGATTTCAGCTCTGAAGGAACATAGATAAATAGATAGATTTCAGCTCTGAAGGAACATAGATAGTATTCAGCTCTGAAGGAACATAGATAGTATTCAGCTATGAAGGAATATAGATAGATAGATAGATAGATAGATAGATAGATAGATAGATAGATAGATAGATAGATAGATAGATAGATTAGGAATATGATTGTTGTATTCATTTGATTGTTGTAGGATATCCAATTTATATGAGAAGATATCTTTGTAAATATTGTGAACATCAAGTAAATTGGTATTGGGGACTTCATATTTGTGTTATGGATTGCCATGTTTTTATTGGGATATCAAGTTTGTTCTGTGGATATCATATTTGCTTTGATGATATAAATTGTGTAAGGGATATCATGTGGATACCACGGTTGAATTGAAGGATTTACCATTTGCTTTTCAGCATCATGTATATATGAGTTGCTATTGAAATATCAAGTTGTTATTGGGATATTAAGTTAGTCATCAGATCATCATCTCTGCAAACTGGACATATTCATAGTTGCTCTGATCTCTCCCTGATTGTATCCGCCATTACACTTCTGCTTACAGCACCGGTCCTCTGCTGGTTGGCCATCATTCCTCTGCGCCCTCTAAAATGTTCACTTTTTAGCAACATCGCATTTCAAACCCTGATCTTTAATCCTGGACATTGAAAAGGAATCATCATCCATACTAGTCTCATTCTCGTGTGCTATATCTCTTATGGAGTTCAAAATGTCAGCTCAGTCCATTGCCCCTCATCGCCCTGTGCCAAAATCGCGCATGATGCCAGTTGATCTGCTCTTTTATTGCCTCAAACACCCACATGTCCCAGCTCAAAAATAAATGTAGCTACTTTCAAACTCGTCTTTCTCAAGGCCTCAATCCACTGCTCGCTAACGAGACCCACTTGTACCTTCTTAATCATACTCATAGTCACTCAGGATGCAAACCTGTGTTACTTTCTGTGTGCCTACCCATAGGATATTATATTGTTATTGAATGTGTGAAGTTGTTATTGGGGATAGGAAATTGTTATTGAGATATCAAGTTTGTTCAGAGTTACCACAATTTTTTTGCTGATATCGGGTTGCTATTGGGATGTGATGCTTATATTTGTTGTGTTTTTAAAGTTTGTATAGCTTTGACTGTATAAGGCCCTGTTTTGTCTTCTTTTCGGCAATGTCCTATCACAGTATAATGAGTATTTGTTATTTATTTCAGATCTGGATCAGATGATGCTTCTATTGATCCTCAGATTAGTCAGGAACAGGAGAATGCAGAAGAACCACTGGAAAAAGTTGAAGCAGGAGATGAAAAGAGGAAACCAATGAAAAGGAAGATAGCGGTGAAGAGGCAGAAGGGAAGAGAAGATTTTGAGGAAAGAGATAGTGAAAATGAGATCAAATCAATGTTGGAGTTCGTCAAAGTTGCTGCCAAAAGAACAATTACAAAAGGAGCTGTTAAAGAGAGGAAGATGGCACAGAAGAGAAGTCCTGGAAAAGTAGAGAAAGATGTGGAGGAAGTTGAAAGAGCAGTGACTTCTAAGCTTGGACAAAAGAGAAAAAATTTAGAAGGAGGAAAAATCGCGGTTAAAAGGAAGAAAGCTGAAATCAATGTTGGTGATAATGATGATGATGAAGAATTATCTCTGAGCTCCCCACTGAAGGGTCAGAAAAAGACTCAGCCGAAGAGATTAGCGAGCGCTTCTCCATTAGCCCAGAATCTGATGAAAAAGCTGGCGGAGGCTAGTTCCGACACAAACTCAGATGTTTCACCTGTTGCAGGCCGAAAGAGAAAATTGAATCCTGCTGTTGAAAAAAGTCAAGAAGTGCCTTTAAAGGTTTGTACATCAG
Organism: Meghimatium bilineatum; assembly: GCA_034231615.1. Classification (NCBI taxonomy): domain Eukaryota; kingdom Metazoa; phylum Mollusca; class Gastropoda; order Stylommatophora; family Philomycidae; genus Meghimatium; species Meghimatium bilineatum. The sequence continues at coordinate 2,839,145 of CM067306.1, forward strand.
GGTTATTATCATTACGTTCCATGTAGAACTGGTCTAGGCTACCATATTTCTTTCATTCGCTCTTTTAGAGAACTGTTTGGTCTACACCACTCCAATCTTGAATAGTTTTTCTTTTACAATCTAATCTAAATGATTCACACGGAGAATCTGACGGTTGTCATCATCAGTTATTCGTAACATTTTGAAATGGACAGGTTACAGTCTAACAATGAGAAGGTACAGAAAAAACATGGGTCTGATAGTCTGTGTGTCTCTTGTAAGGCTGATCGATCTTCTGTGTTGTAAGTACTATTGTTGTACAGCAGTCTCACTTATTATCTGCCTTGTGCTGATAGAAGAGCTTGTGTATCCATAGAACCTCAAGAAGCTATACTATAGTAGCAATGCTACCTGAATTACAACCACTCCTGCACAACCCAAGAAGCTATACTATAGTAGCAATGATATCTGAATTATAACCAATCCTGGACAACCCAAGAAGCTATACTACAGTAGCAATGCTACCTGAAGGACAACCACTCCTGGACAACCCAAGAAGCTATACTATAGTAGCAATGCTACCTGAAGGACAACCACTCCTGGACAACCCAAGAAGCTATACTACAGTAGCAATGCTACCTGAAGGACAACCACTCCTGGACAACCCAAGAAGCTATACTACAGTAGCAATGCTACCTGAAGGACAACCACTCCTGGACAACCCAAGAAGCTATACTACAGTAGTAATGCTACCTGAAGGACAACCACTCCTGGACAACCCACGAAGCTATACTACAGTAGTAATGCTACCTAAAGGACAACCACTCCTGGACAACCCAAGAAGCTATACTACAGTAGCAATGCTACCTGAAGGACAACCAATCCTGGACAACTCAAAGAGTTTGGTTCGGACAAAATGAAATGCAAAAATGGAAAAATTGAATGCAATGGACTATATTCTTCATAAATTGAATGCAATGGGGACTGTTTGCTTCACAAATTGAATGCAATGGGGACTGTTTGCTTCACAAATTGAATGCAATGGAAACTATATCAGAAATTAATCAACATCATTATCAAGTTCCATCTCTGCATCAAAAGGGCCTTCAACATGCTGTCTATCTTGGTGGTCACTCTGCTAGACTGTATCCTGTCCATCTGAAGATGTTTCATTCCCACTTGTATCTCTAGTGATGTATCTCTCTTCTACCTTCAAGTAAGGTCTTCAACAAGGTGTCACATCTTTAAATAGTTTCATACTTTATTTCTTTGATATTTATTTCCATTATTAGTTCTTTTGTCATACACATTTTCTCAGAACCTCTTTGTTTTCCTCTGTTTCTATGAAGTTCACTCTATTCTTTTATACATTCTCATCCCTAAGACATTAATTCTGTCTTCTAGCTATTTGTTCATTGTCCATGTTTCTGAGCCATACATTAATACAGAATAGATGCATTTTACAATTAAAATTTTTTTGTTTTTCCTATTAGTAGTTTCCTCATGCCATTTTGGTTAAATAAAATGTATGTTGAGGTACACTTCTTTCAACCATGGACATTAGTCCAATTTGGTTATATCAGAGCTTTATAACCATCATAAGATAGTGGTTCTGGTAATTCAGTCACCATGACCTCCAGCTTTGTTTGTTAGCTCGTGGATTCGTCTCCAGAACATGCTCTTTTCAACCATGGATGTAATTCCTATTATTTATATCAGGAATCCGCCGAAGACTGATGTGTCAGGCTATTGGCACTAATAAAATGGCGACAACACATTTCCATTTTCTGGACTACATCCTGCTAGAAATCTAGTTTGACCATTGTCCTGCTTTAAGAGAGATCCAGTAGGAGTTTGAGAATGAACGCTGAAGAGGAAGAATATCAGGACGTATAGTGTATCCTAGTGACCTTGGTTATCCTGTAGGCTTTTGTTGATGTGACCTGGGGTCTGGTCTGGAAGTCCGGAAAAGGACAATAAACTTATGGGAGTAGGATCTAGTCCTAAATAGGACTTTTTACAAGGGAAGGTAAAAAAGTAGTGTCTCCTAATTATTATCTAAGTAAATACTGTATCAGTGTGCAATTTGTTAATTTTGCAAGAATTCCCAAACACTCTTCTGTGCTGTAAAACATAACCATGCTGTTTCATTCTATCTATCTATGTATTCGCTAAACCCTTTATTGCCTTTCAGCATCAGGGGTAAAAGAGTTGTCTGGAAATGGCACTCGTGTGTGCTTAGTATATTGTGGAGTTTGTCGCCTCTTTTATTCCGGTGGTCCCATCGTTTTCGTGGTCTGCCTCTAGGTCTGCCTTTACCGTATCTGTGTAGAAGCTTGCTGTGGTATACTGTTATGCTGTCTGGTGGTAGTCTGCTGATGTGTGCAAACCATTTGATCTGTTGGCTCTTAATATACTCCAAGATTTGGGCGGTGCTTGTTCTTTGTCTAATGTCCTCATTTCTCTGTCCCTTAGCGATATTCCTAGGATTCTGCTTAAGCATGCCATTTCAGCTGTCACTAGTTTCCATTTGTCTTGTGCTGTTGTTGTCCATGTTTGGCATTGGTAGTACAGCATTGGCATTATAATCATTTTGAATAGTGCAACACAGCAACCATTTAAAAATAGCTGCCAAAGAAGTACGGTTAAAACAACGATATGTCATATAATTTCTCAGTGCTGCAAGCGAGACTCCAATTTGCATCCACAAATGTTTTAAGAATGTTTATGGAGATTCAACAGTGGATGTTTACACTGTCCGACATTGGGTACATTGATGTGACAAAGCTGAAGTAGGTTCATCCTCAATGGATGATAGGAAGTTAATTGTTGTCAATCTACTGCAGTAACACTACACAACATCCATCGAATTGGTGATATCATTTGTGGTGATCATCGGGTAATGCTGTATGAACTGCATGCCATGTCCATTAGTAAAGGTAGTGTACAGAACATCATTAAAGATATATAGCCATTAACCTTCTGCACTGTTACGAAACTGAAGGAGATAAGTTTTTCTCTAATATTGTGACAGCCGATTTGTTCACACAGCTTCTTGGTTGTGCAGGAGTGGTTGTCCTTCAGGTAGCATTGCTACTGTAGTATAGCTTCTTGGGTTGTCCAGGAGTGGTTGTCCTTCAGGTAGCATTGCTACTGTAGTATAGCTTCTTGGGATGTCCAGGAGTGGTTGTCCTTCAGGTAGCATTGCTACTGTAGTATAGCTTCTTGGGATGTCCAGGAGTGGTTGTCCTTCAGGTAGCATTGCTACTGTAGTATAGCTTCTTGGGATGTCCAGGAGTGGTTGTCCTTCAGGTAGCATTGCTACTGTAGTATAGCTTCTTGGGTTGTCCAGGAGTGGTTGTCCTTCAGGTAGCATTGCTACTGTAGTATAGCTTCTTGGGTTGTCCAGGAGTGGTTGTCCTTCAGGTAGCATTGCTACTGTAGTATAGCTTCTTGGGATGTCCAGGAGTGGTTGTCCTTCAGGTAGCATTGCTACTGTAGTATAGCTTCTTGGTTGTGCAGGACATCAGCAGACTTGGGTTCATTTTTTGAACCAGAATCCAAGATGCAGTCATTGGAATGGCATCACACAACATTGCTGACAAGAAAGAAGTTCAAAAGTTCCCCATGTGAAGGGAAAGTTATGGCCTCTGTGTTTTGTAATGAGAAAGGGTGTGATTCTTCTCGACTCTTTCGAACAAAAGGGACACAGTGAATACAGTCCATTATATTGAAACTTTGAAGAGCTTAGAGGTATTTGGCGACTATACCCATTAAAAGATCAGAGAATTGTACTACTTGTTCATGATAATGCCATGCAACACACCACTAAATGCACCATTGATGCGATTGGAAAGTTTGGCTGAACAGTATAACCACATCCCCCTTACAGTCCTGATCTTGCACCTTTAGACTAACATGTGGCTGTACCACTAACAGGAGATCTAAGTGGACATCACTGTAAAGACACCAACAACCTTAACTGCACTGTACGCAATTGGTTTAGGAAAAGAGACACAACTCTTTACAGTGCGGGGATACATTCCCTTGTGCGAAGATGGAGACAAAAACTGTAACAAATAGCAGAGACTTTCAGAAAATAAATTTTGAGGTACAGACTTCAGACAACATTTTAATGTGAGTTTTATCTATTTTCATGCCTATTTAATTCAATTATGAATTACTTTCTATCCAGTATCGTCCTGGATGTATGGTACCACATTTTCAAGTGGCTTGTCATGTCATGTTGTTAAAAGTTCTTTTAGCAATATCTATTTTCCTTTTAACTTGTGTTTCATATCTAATATCATTGGTGATTGTGTGTCCTAGATGCAGGTAATGATCTACTGGGGTTGCATCTCTCCAACCAAAAATATCTGGATATAGAGCCAAAGGTTGACCAAGAAAATGGTGGATAAAAAACATCAAGGTAACCTTGAACAAACATGGACTTGACGCAACCAAGGCGACACATCTAACCTTCAATAATAACAAAGGCTCTCACCCCTTTGCGTAACGGCAAGTGTGGATACTATCAACCATCATTCACCTGGGGAAAGATGATAGACAATATGTGACAAAAGTGCCAGGTTGTCTGGCATAAAATATGTTAAACATATGTCCCTTTCTTGACATGATCCAACTATTACTACTAGTGGTTACTTAAATGTAGCATGCTAACATATAGTTTTATCTCATTAAATGTAGCATGCTAACATAAAGTTTTATCTAATTTCAGACAGTAAAGAATGAGCGGGCTCACAACCCGGCCCCAGTTGTGGTAAAAAAGAGGCACCCTCCTGCTGAGCTTGGACTGGTCAAACGTTCACCAGCAGAAATTGCTGCCAGGTTTGCAGCTCTGCAGAAGATTGTTCAGGCTAATGGTGCTGCTGCAGTTACTGAAAAGACACCAGAGTGTAGCAAACCAATAAACACAGTCAGTGAATCTAAATTTGAGAACAAAGTCAAGATTGAGCCTGATGGATTCTTGAACAAGTCTTCACAAGAGGACAATAACAAATCAGAAACAATTGCTGTCAAGATTGAAGCTGAAAATACTACTACTGCCAAAGGAGAAAGTAAGAAAGAATCAAGAAAGTCAGCGGCAAAGGTTGTTCATTTTGAGCCGCAGTTAAAAGAGGAGGAGACACCTCATGTGGTGAAGGCACAGATAAAACACAAGTCTGATGATGCAATAATTAAAAAGAAAGTTCCTGTATCAGAAAATAAAGTAATCAAATCTGAAGACGAACATTCAAAAGTCAAAGTTTCAGAAATAAAAAGTTCAGAAAAATTGGTTGCAGGTTTGGTAAAAAAGAAGAAAGTTATTACTGTAGGTAATAAATCACAGGTTACTACAGAAACTAAAAAACCTGCTGGAAAATCTGCAAGCAATAACAAGCAGAAATCTGCAATTGGTAATTCTAAGGATGGTGGTGGCCTAGGCGGTAAAAAGAATATGCAGGATGTGACCAAATTTAATCCAGAAGTCTCTAAGAAAAGTGAAACTCAGAATAAAAACATAGATGATTTGTTGAGAAGGGGAATATTTCATAAAAAGAAAAGCCATCAGCCATTTGGAAATCGAACTACGCCAAAGATTCCTGGCAAAGATTTGAAACCAGAACTCATGAAAGATACTTCAGCAAAACATGAGCAAATTAAGAAGAAACCTTTAGTAAAAAAAACAGAAGATAAAGCAGAAGTGAAAAAACAATCCAGTAATGAACGAAGAAAATCAAATGATATACCCAAACAAGATAAGGGCCAATCAAATTCTTCCAGCAAAGTGGAAAGAAGAAAATCGGCAGAGATTTGCAAGAAGTCAGAGAAACAGTCTAGTATTGATAATGGAAAGAGCGCGGCAGATGATGAACCCCCTCCCTTGACACCTATCGCAGCTTTAGGTAAAACGAAGCACAAGCACCACAAGCCTGAACATGAGGTCCCTTTAGACATGACCATGATGGATTTGTTCAAGCCGGATGATCTTCTCATTATCCATGACCAACAGAAGAAGGATGTGATAAACCCTGATCTGAAACCAGTAGCGCATCAATCTCAGCACAAGCCAGGTGTGCACGATGTATCACCATCATCTGTTAAACCAGACAATCTGCAGCATGTTTTAATTGAACACCAGTATTCTAAATCATCGCCCGTCATCTTAAAAGAGGACAGTCAGAAGGATATCAGTACAAATACAGGTACAGGAAGAGATGATGACATCGAAAGTGTCTCACATAAGCAAACAGTTATCATGGACATGAATCTGCCAGACCAAATTTTGGAAGAGTCCGAAGAGCCTGTTGTGGAAGAAAACCTGAAAAATGTTGTGGAAACTGCTAAAAATTCCCAGGAAGAGATGCAGCAATTTCTCACCAAGAGAGATGCCGGAGATAGACCATCTATTCTAGAAAGTTTAAACACAGAACTGAAAGAAAGTGGGACAGAATTCCTCATAGTTGGCCAGCTAGAAGTTGACAGAACCACATTGGCGACTGCAGTTACAAATATTACCACCAAAAAGACATCCAGTGATCAGTCGCGGGAAGAAGCCCCGGAGAAACATCGGAGAGACAGTATCAGCACAATTAAAACATCTAGTGACCAGACACAGGAAGACACCCTGACAAAGCAGCAGAGAGACAGCAAGAAAATTTCTAGAAAGTCAAGTACAGATCGAAGGAAAGACAGTTCTGACAAGAAAGATGATAGTAGACGTGCCAGTTTGGAAAAGACAAAACAGAAAAGAAAATCGAAAACCGATCAAGCAGGTCTGTATGTTTTCCTGGGATATTTGATTTTTATGTTGATTTGAAAAGTTCTTAATATAAAACATTTAATGGTCAAGTATTGAAAGCATTTAGTTTGTAGGCAGAGATCTTCTTGTTTGAAGTTTAACATGTCTACACAGCAGGATCTGAAATTTGGTTGTGAAGCTAGTCATGTTGCTTGATATTGTGGTTGCTGGTGTGCCTCTCAGCATGACATCTCTGACTTCAGCACCACTTCCAGCCAGGGGCAGAGTAGTACACACTTTTAGATTGACTGTCATCATACTTCTGTTAGATTTGTTGACCCAACCGTGGTGATGCTCTGGAAAGGTTGAGGAATGGTACCATCACTCTTGAGTCAGTACAATCGATGATGCCAGTCAGGAGGTTTATTGTCAGCCACTGACTAGACAGCAGAGCACTTATATGGAAAACCGTGGGCTATGACTATCTATTGTCTTGTTCTCTGCTTTTGTTGTAGTGTGTCACAGGATTGAATGACAATAAGTTTTCAAGCTATGGCACCATTGGGTCGCTTAATATGCAGTAATTTTGTGATGTCTTGGAATGTTGGTAACTCTTTCAATCCACCTTCTTGTTGGTCTTCATCTGTCTCTCTACTCCATCCTCATGTTGTATGTTCTGGCCAATATTGGCTGTGTGATAAGACACCAGTTCACTACTCAGCTTACCTTGACCTTACTTTTGCTAATAACACAATACCATTTAATTTCACCTACTCATCGTTCATCTTCAATCCTCATACCATCATTCTGTTATCAATGTCAAACATGGACACTAACTAAACAATAAGATAAAAAGTTTACTGCATGTGAAATGAGATGTCTAAGAAAGCAGCAAACAGAACAAGAATAGATCATGTGAGAAATGAAGAGATTACAAGAACTGTTGGAACAACGTCTGTGGTCAAATATATTGAAAAACGGAGACTGAAATAGTTCGGGCACTTAATGAGAATGAACACTTACCGGCCAGCAGCAAGAGCATACAACATGAAAATGGCAACAGCAAGAAACAGAGGAAGACAAGAAGATGGAGGATTGAAGGAGTTACCAACATTCTGAGATGTCACAATATTGCTGCATATCAACGACCAAACATACCATAACCCGAAAACCGATCATCATTCAATCCTGCCACACCTTACAGCAAAAAGCAGAGAAATGATGATAGATAGATAGATCTTTCATTGTTTAATTTGTTATATTAAAAAGTGTCACAAATTTCAGGTGATAAACACACCAGACATGATGATGCAGATGATGACAGTGAAGAGCATGGCTTTCAAGATGATCAGAATGATTTGGATTGGGAACCAAATGACCCAGACACTGTCTACTGCATCTGCAGAATGCCACATAACAACAGGTAGTTGTAATACTTTGGATACTGTTCAGTCATATCTCATATTTATACTGGTTACTCTCAAACATCCTTACATAAATTTGGCTACTAAACAAATATTGATAAACATTATATTTATACCAACTTTGTGTTATCAATGCATGGTCACTGTCCTAGACACAGGAGAGAAAGATAGCAAACTGTGAAATAAGATGTCTAAGGAAGATCGTTGGGATCAAAAGAACAGACCTTATACAAACGATGGCATCAGAAATTTTATAGAAATTGTACCAAGCATCAAATATATAGAAAGACAACAGATTAAGTGGTTCGATCACCTTATGAGAATGGAACCAGATCGCATTCAAGTTGTAGCCTATAACAGAAGGATATCTGGGTACAGTGCGAGAGGAAGACCTAGAGGCAGATGGATTGATAACATCAGAGACATACTACAACAACATGGTATTACAACAGATATAGCACATTTGGCATTAGAAAGAAGACTTAGTCTACCCATGATGCTTCGCTGTATTTGTGGCTAAGACAAGACTCAGATTTATCCTGCTATCTCACATTTTTTTTGGTTATCCTCAGATTTATCCTGTTATCTCAGATTTATCCTGTTATCTCAGATTTATCCTGTTATCTCAGATTTATACTGATTATCCTCAGATTTATTCTGTTATCTCAGATTTATCCTGTTATCTCATATTTATGCTGGTTATCCTCAGATTTATCCTGTTATCTCACATTTATCTATACTGGTTACTCTCAGATTTATGATTTGCTGTGACAAATGTGAAGAGTGGTTTCATGGATCTTGTGTCGGCATCAGCACAGCTAGAGGGAAGGAAATGGAGGACAACGAGGAAGAATATATTTGCCCAGTCTGTCTGAGTAAGTTCTTCTAGAATAATGATGGTGTCCATTTCTTTTAGATATGATGAGTTTTCTCATCATTTTGCGAGTTATCATTTTAAGAAAACATAACAAAGATCAATCAATAACGTTAGAGCTTTGAAACTTTTCACCAGATATCCTCAGCTACGTCATCCATTTTGAGGTCTTCGTTAAAAAAGTACAATAAAATTATTAAATTTTCAATCATCGGCGTGGACTCAATATAACAGCTGATTGCGCAGTTTTAGACTGATATGTAATGGGTGGAGAGTCTCGCACTAAATAATGCCGATGTTGAGCCAGAAAAATTTCCCACAGAAAAAGCCATATTTACTATCGCACATCTCTGGCACAATGGGAAGAGTGTTTAACCTGCAAGCTACAGGAACCATCAGCATAAATATCTTTTAGTGGTGAAACAGCGGGAACTTGTTTGGTTTGAACATGTAATGAGACACGACTCACTTTATAAATTTATTTTGCAAGGAACAGTTGAGGGAGGAAGGAGAAGAAGGGGCGAAGATATGTTGCATATAACATATAATATCAATTCCCGTTAGTCTCAAGAATTTTTAAAAATTGTCCTCTGGCTTCCTACTTAAATTTACTTGTATAAACAATTATTTGAAGCAAAATTGTATTGTCTATATATGTTATCCATGTTTACAAGAAGACCTATCGGCCCTTGTATAACTAATACGGATATTATATGTTTGTTGTTACTGAGGATATTTCAATACCTGTACGGGATGTTTGTTGTTGTTGTAATAGTCCTTGTCTCGATTGGTCCGTTCTGGTGACTTTGAGCGCACGGTTTGAATGTCTTGACAAAATCGCATCTTTTTTTGGAGATGCGGTTAGTCAAGTACGGAAAAATCGTGTGTGCAATTGTTGCTAGGTGATTTGGTGCCGTTGAACGGACTGGTTCAATTCCCGTTAGTCTCAAGAATTTTTAAATTGTCCTCTGGCTTCCTACTTAAATTTACTTGACCTCACTGGTATGAGACCAACCTGTCACTTCTCAGCCATGATGCACCACAAAGATGATACAAACGCTCTAACCTCTCGGCCATGATGCGCCACAGAGATGCGCCAAAATAAATCCTCCTAGGAATAAGGATAATAGTCAATAAGTGAATATGTGTTAAAAATACCTAGCACTACTAATCAATACCACTTGGACATTCTAGCAGAATAGTAAAAAATTATATTGAAACAGCAGAGATGTGGTTTTATAGAAGAATGTTAAGAACACCATGGACAGATAAAAAGTGTTATAGAAATATCTTGAAAGAAGTTAATTTAAAAGGAGAACTGCTTACTCGTATCAGAAAGAGACAGTCTACATTTTTTGGACACATCAAGAAAAAATGGAACACCCTGTGATAACAGCAAGTTGAAGAGCAAGAGAGGTATGGGCAAGACCAAGAGAAAATACTTAATATTCTAGCATTGTTGCATGGTAGAAATATGTATCGGAAATGATCAACACCACACAAAATAGAAGGCTGTGGACAGATAGGATAACCAACGTCACATGGCATGGACTGCATGAAGTAGACTAATAAAAATATGATAATAATATAAATAAGGATATAAACGGTTGATGTTTTGATCAAAATATCTTTCAAATCATAATAACAAAAACTAATACAGAAACATGAATTCAACATCTTTTAAAATGATAAAAGTGTAGGATTGTGGGCAATCTCCACATAAGACCTACTAGCAGAATCAAAACAAGCCTTCATACGTGACAATTTTGATTATTGCAGTGATTTTTGATGGTCACTATTTATATACTTGTATATACTATATTTATAAACTATATATCAACGGAAATAATCGGAAATGACATATAAAGGCTTGTTGTGATTCTGATGGTAGTAGGTCTTATATGATGATTGTCCATGGTTGGATCTGCTATGAACATGTGAAGAAATTACTTGGTAAAGATGTAACACTCTCTCATTGTCTGATCTATATACAGAAAAGGACGATAGCTTGAAATCTGAAGCAAAGGCTGTGTCATCGAAAACTGGAGAAGTGGTAAGCTTGTACAATATAGATTTAGTCAGGAATCACCTTTTAGTTAACCTTTACGACTCTGCGGTCGCAATAATGCGCCTATGAGCACAGCTCCATTGTGCCTGCAGGCGCAATCCCGCTACATAGGATATCGCCCGATTCCCGAGTACGGAACTTCACAAAGTAATGATCCCGTGACGTATAAAACACGCCAAACGAAGCTAGGAATACGTCGCAGTTTAAAGGTCAAATTCCTTTACTCATTACGACTGCAAGAAGAGAGAAAACCGGCTGGTTTTGTCAACAAATTTCTGGAACGACGTTGGCCATTTTTTAGCCATATTTTACTATCAAATTGAGTACCGCTTGGCATGGCTAAGTGATCGTGAATACATGTTTTAATTGTTGTTTTTTATGTTTAATATGTTGTTATTTGATAAGAATGTTTGTGTATTCATTCAAAAACACAAAAATAATATGTATCAGGGGTGCCACGTGTGTGCATAGACAATAATTACGCTGCGTGTCGGGCTAGACCTAATGTTTACCGGACGGACGTTATATGTGATTTCTTCACGTTTTATTCATTTTTTAGTTCATATTATATTAGTTTTGATATAAAACAATATATATACAATAAGTATAGGTATTTATGAGGATTTTATCAATGATTCCAATCATTGCTCAAGTATTAGGGTCGTCAAGAAGTTATATGTGCGATTTGAAAATAGCGTTTTGCGATTTTCCCCCCGAATTTTCAACTTCACAACTTGCTCACAACTGTCATATCATACATACAACAACAACAAAAACATGACTATATTCACTATTCACTCCTTTAATTAGATATGCAAAAATTATTTTGATATCTTTTAAAACAAAAAAGTTATCACGTTTTCAAAACACCCACCATCAATAACGCAAATTTCCAAAAAAGAATTCAGGCCCAAGAGGATGTTTCTTAATTTTTAATTCAGAGCCCTAAAGGTTAAGGAAAAAAGAGAAACTCAGATATTATAAACACATTGAAGATTCCAGAGTGTTGGTTACTAAACACAATAGCAAAAAGAAAACTACACTTGTTTGGTCATGTAAAGAGACACAACTGTTTAGAAAGACAAATAATGGAGGGCAGAGCACTTGAGCGGAGGAGGAAAGGCAGACCAAGAAGATGATGGACTGACGATATTAAAGATAACATGAATACGTCATAGGAAAATGCAAGCAGCATTGCCCAAGACAGAGAAGGGTTCAGGGAGTTCATTGGGAAGACAACGTTCTGGAGAGAATACGTCACATGACACACAGGAATCACCAGTGTATTGCCGGGACTGAAAGGGTAGCAAAGAGTAGCAACACTGTTTACCTTCCATGAGCATGGTAGCCTAGTTGATTGTGACTTGTCACTAGGTCATCAGGTTTATAATTTTTCAGGTTCTAAACCACATTCAGACAGAAAAAAAAATCATTTGTGATTTCTTGCTTGACATGACTATTCCTCCAGTCAACCCAGCTTAAATAGCTCCAGTCGACCAAACTTAAATAGCTCCAGTCAACCCAGCTTTAATAGGTACATGTCGCATGGGTTGGTGAAGGTAAACACATCAAGGAAGAGAACTGGCCACCCCCACCTAATAGATGCTTCAGCTTAGTACAGGAAGAGGCAAGTTGCTGTCATGGGACCTACCTTGCCTTCTATGCATGTTGTAGGATGCAACTAATGAGGTTATGGGGCGGGGCTAGCTGTCCTATCTCATATAGGGTCAAATAGATCCAGAAGATGTGCTGAAGTCAGATCACAGAAAATCTGTAAACCATGATACAATGTATTCCATTCTCTGGACTAAACCCTGTTAATCTGCATTAGTTTGAGAACGAACACAGAAGATTTAATAAGAATAAATATTGGCTATAAAATATTGGCTGGTTTTATATGTACAAATGACATTTATTCCATATCAGAATTGGTGGTATATAACTACTAAGAACTCTTCATCTCAACTCAATTGACAAAGATATATTACGTAGGATGTTCTTCATCTTGTGAAATGTTGCCTTTGTCCGGGAAATTTTACATTTGACTCCTTTAATACATCTTCCATCTGATTTGATTAAGCTACCCAAATATTTGAACATATTGACTTGTATTTTGATAGCAGACTATAAATTTGCTATCTCCCAGGTTTTGACCCAGCAGAAACTGTTACAAAATTGCATTGGGAGAAAGTGCAGTAAATCTCCGAGACCTGGCTCAGTTTATTGCAGTAATGAATGTATTATGAGCCATGCCCAGGAGTCTCTGAAGATGATACGAGAGGAACAAATGCACAAGAAGGTATGTAGTAGTTTGCTTGATTCATGATTAGACATCTTGACTGCAACAGTAGGTATATTCCTATAAGTTGTCAGCGTGTCAACTCATCCGTCCATCTATGAGTGTGTAAGCTCATTGTCTCAGTCAGTATAGCTGGTTGTAGGCTCATTTATGCAGAATGGAATGGACACACTATATTTCCTCTTTTCTATCATTCTCCTATTTCTATCATTCTCTGAACATGTACACTGTCTCTTTCAGCCTCCTCTTCATCACTTTGTAGTGCATCTATAACGTCTCTCAGCTGTATCTCTTCTCATCACTTTGTAGTGCATCTATGTCTCTCAGCTGTATCTCTTCTCATCACTTTGTAGTGCATCTATAACGTCTCTCAGCTGTATCTCTTCTCATCACTGTCCCATCCACTACAAACATTTCCAATTCCATCAACTGTTATATATAATAAATAACACTAAAGTGAAACAAGCTAAAGAATTGAAATATCTAAGCAGCATTTTTGTCTGAAAATGGGAAACTAGAAAAAAGGAACAAGGTGTCAGAAATCAAACATAGTGACTTACCAACTTTCACTATTACTTTTCGACCCAAGGATGAAGGTGGAAGTAAAAAGATAATATCTAAAATATTTATACCACCATTCTGTTACTAATTACTAATGTTAAATATGATCTGTAACAGTCTCTCTCTCTCTCAGCAAAGTAAAATTGTTACATGTGAAGTGAATGTCTGAGAAAAGATGCAATGGTTACTAAACTAGATAAAATAAGAAATGAAGGAATTAGGAAAACAGTTGGTATAATATGCAAGACAACAAGTAAAATGGTTTGATTACCTTAGGAGAATGAACCAAATACCAATAACAGCATATAACGAAAGAATATCGTATCGGAATATAGAGCCAAAGGTTGACCAAGAAAACTGGATAGAAAACAACTTAACCGTGAAAAAAATATCGACTCGACGCAACCAGGCTACACATCTGACCTTGAACGATAATTAAGGCTCCTACCCTTATGCGTAGCGGCAAGTATGGATACGATCAACTATTATTCACCTGAAGAATGACAATAGACAATAGTTAGATTGCATCAGCTCTTTCATTGCCTCTGACTTCCACATGACCTGCGCAATGGATGCATGCGATACTTTGCATATGACACACTGGTTCAACAATATCTATTTTAGTTATCTTTTCTTGATTTTATGTTTGTTTGTTTGTTTTGCGTTCGCTCCATTGTAACCATCACGGATATCCGTGCGATTTCCGCCGGGAGCATGATTACGTTGTGCCACCGTTATGCGCCTTGTAGGCCTAGCACATCCGATTTCGGCATGCCGTGACAATTTGGGTGGGCTACCCTTAGCCTGTGACAGCCTCTATATCTGTCTCCAGGCACGCATAGTGGCGACTCTTCGCCCAGACGATTTTTGCTCTCGTCTGACTCGCACGAGGTGTTCCACTGTCTATGAACTTGCCTTGTGTAATTGGACGTGCTGTGCCTGTGCCCATTGGGTACTGAACCGTTTCTCATCCATGAGCCTGGTTCCTTAAGGGGAAGAACTCAACAGAGGAGTTGGACCCTGGCTCTTAGCCGAGGTGTCGTTCACCGACATCGTGTACTCCTTGTCCAAGTTCGAGTCTCACACCACGCGTTTGAGAGCAAGGCGTTCTCGGGCTGAGCGTCCTTGTCCCAATAGTACCTGAGCCCATCAGGTACTGAACCCTTTCTCTCTTCAAGTGTATTTCCGGTGTAGGAAAACCTGACGGTAGAGTTGGGCCAGGGCTAAATCGTTGTCCCTTTTGTGCCTGAGCCCATCGGGTACAGAACCCTTTCTCTTCGCGAGCATATTTCCGGTTTAGGAATGCTCGACATTAGAGTTGGATTAGGTCTTCTTGCTTTACCAAACGCCAATGAATGGGTCTGGGTCTCTGTAAGGAACACAGGTAACTAGAAGCTCACCTCGAGCTGACGGAGCTTGTAGTTCCCCTTTCCTAGGGACTTTCCACTTTCTATTTGCAGTTTGTGCTGCCCTCTAGCGCTGTTCTGCCCTTTCATTGTTTCATTGTACTCGGTATGAAATCTTTTTGTCTCTCGCCATGCATCTACCTTTACGTGCATTTTACATTGGCCGCCCCTCCAATGTTCGGACTGGACTGACTAGCTTCACTGTATGTAGACAGTGTCGCTATATGTGGTGATGCTGGTGGTGTCGGAGATATTGTCTGTCTCTTGTGCAGTCAAATCTCTTTCCATCTGCTACCTCCACATTCTCGGACACGATCCCCAAATGGTGTGGCCAGAATCAGCTCGAACTGCTGTATTTCTGTTTCCAGGGTGCACCGCGTGGAGGTACATTTGGGATCTTGGTTATCTGCTAACCCTGGGTCCGCCTAGAGCATGCGTTCCCTTTGCATCCCTTGATTTTATGTAAATAACGTAACTAAGGACGCGATTGATTTTGAACAATAGCTCTCTAAAGAAACTTCAGGGTGTATCCATAAAACTCACTGTGTACACTGAAGGACATGTTAGAAATGTTTAGAATTTTGTAGAAAAATAGCAGAGGCAATGCTTAAAGTAATTTCACTTGTTACAACCACAATGAATGGTTGACATTGCAAAGAAAAAAAAAGAAGGCCAGTGCTAATTTCTATAACATATCAGTATGTTATCTTTTCGTCTCTCACTATGCATCTATCTGTCAATGCTCGGACCGCACTGACAAGTGTCACTGTGTGTTAACAATGCCACTGAATATGTTGGCGCAGTAGTATCGGAGATGTTGACTTTCTTTTGCAGTCAAATCTGATTACGTCTACAGCCTCCCCATTCACAGACACAAGCCTAAAAGTATTTGCCAGGAGTACAGCAAGAGCAGCTGTATTTATGTCTCCAGGGTGCAACTATGGGTAGGTTTTTTAGGATTTTGGTTATCTGCTAACCTTGGGTCAGCACAAGAGCAATGCAAGACCCGTAACACCCTGCCAGTGTCTTAAAGGGGAGCAAAGAGGCGACTAAGTAGGTTATGGGTGGGGTTGGCTGTCCCATCTTAGATAAGTGCTGAAGCTATGGAGTAATATACCATGAGTTTTCTCTCAGCAAACAGTGTAAGCGGAGTACGTGCCAGGGAAACCTGAGTACAAAAGTGTCAATTCTCTATGCCTTTTGAGCACTTTTTCTTCATAGAAATTAGAATAGGACCACTGTTATGTTTTGAATCACATTTGATTTTATAAACCAAATATTTTGTTTTATAATTTTATAGCATTTGAATTTGTAATTACTGTTTTGTTGTTATATTTGGTTTTGTTAGAATATAATTATTGTTTCGTTATTATATTTGGTTTTATAAGAATGTAATTACTGTACTGCTTTGATTTATATTTGGTTTTAGATGAAAGAAAAGGATTTGCCTAATGATGGCAGTAGAAGTTCATCATCAGGACAGCCATCATCATCATCTGCAGACACAGTTGAGGTCATAGAACGACAGACTGGTAACATTATCCGGGGAGCCAACGCACCCACACAGAAAGGATTACATCGATGGCTGGAGCAACATCCGACGTTTGAAGTTGTACAACCCCATAGGAAGCACAGGAGTTCATCTTCTAGTAAGTCCATGTTCTTCTTGTCATTCTCTCACTCAACAGTTCTCAAACAAAATCATTCAAAATTTCCAAATTATAACTCGATTATCTTTTTAATAGACACACTCCTCTTAACTTGGTCATATCTGTGGCTTTCGTACTAGGAGTTTTTGAAGTTGGACAATTAAAGACTGGTACTAGAACTGCTGTATAAGTGCTCTGATGTTTACCTTCTTGTAGTTGAAAGAGAAGATTTGTAGGAGGTGCCCTAAATGCAAAGATATTGATTCAACTTAGTATCAAGCTCACTTAGCACAGACATTTTTTTGTGCAGCATCTTCTCCTATTAACCTTTAGGCCCCTATGGTCGCAACAATGCACCTTGCGTGTGCATCCCGTATTGCCTGTGGTCTCACACGCCATACGATATCGCTCCATTCCCGAGCACGGAACTTCACGAAGTTAAAGCTTATATGACGTAGAATTCCCGCAACACGAAGCTAGAAATACGTCACAGTTTAAAGGTCAAATTCCTTTACTCATTACGATTGTAAGAGAGAGAAAGCCGGTTGAATTTGTCAACGCATTTCTAGAGCGACTTTAGCCATTTTCGGCCGTATTTTACTATCAAATTGAGTACCGCGTGGCATGGGTAAGTGATCGTGACTACATGTTCTAATTGTTGTTTTTTGTGTTTAATATGTTGTTATTTGATAAGAATGTGTGTGTATTCATTAAAAAGCACAAAAATAATATGTATCAGGGGTGACACGTGTGTGCATGGACAATAATTACGCTGCATGTCGGCATAGACCTAGTGTTGACCGGACGGACGTTATATGCGATTTCTTCACGTTTTATTAGTTTTTTTAGTTCATATTATATTAGTTTGGATATAAAACAATATATATACAATAAGTATAGGTATTTATGAGGATTTTATCAATGTTGTCACACATTTCTCATGTATTAGGGTCGTCACGAAGATAAATTTGCGATTTTGAAAATGACGTTTTGCGTTTTCCGCCAGAATTTTCAACTTCAAAACTTGCTCACAACTGTCATATCACACATACAACAACAACAAAAACACGATAATATTCACTATTCACTCCTTTATTTAGATGTGCAAAAATTATTTTGATATCTTTTAAAACAAAAAAGTTATGACGTTTTCAAAACACCCACCATCAATAACGCAAATTTTCCAAAAAATAAGTCAGGCCCTGGGGGAAGTTTTGTAATTTTAAGCCAGGGCTCTAAAGGTTAAATATTGTAGGGGATTTTAGCTTTTGCCATAGCAGTTACCACAACATGCACAGTGTGGATTTAAAAAAATGTTTACCTCCATAAGATACAAATCTTATCCTTAAAAGGTAAAGGTAGGGTCCATGGCAGAAACCTGTCATCGGGGATTAATATAACTCTTCATGTGCTAAGCCACAACAACTATTAGAAACAGTGGCCAGTTCCCTTCCGTGCTGTCTTTACCTTCTCCAAACCATGCGTCAGGTACGCATTTACAGCTGGGTCGACTAGAGGAGCAGTCGTGTCAGGCGAGAAATCGTGATCCAGATTTTTGTTTCTGTCTGGACGTGATTTTGAGTCTGGCACATTGTAACTGTGTAATTGTAAGCACACTCACTATCAATTAGGCTGCAGTGCTACTTGTAGGTTTTTATAAAAATAGTACAACCCATAACATTTGGGATCATAGATGTCATACATGGGAACCATCAGCACAAAAAGCCCACCAAAAATCTCAGTCTTCTGTCACATGTACAGGTGTGGGAAAATCACAACCTGAGCATTCGTGGATGTTATTAAGCCAAGATTTTCTTGCCATCTCTTGTTTTTCCACCCTCAACTATTTCTAGCAGGTATAATCTGTGAAAGCGAATGGTGTCTCGTTAATGTCCAACTCACACAAGCTTACATTTCACTAGTCAACAGTGTTTTCTGTTGACATGCAAGCTTGTCATTTTGTCATAGACAAATTGTTTTGTGTCTTTAAAATAAATTTCGAACATGTCTGTAATATTTATATTCAAATATTTGCTGCCTATGTGTTGCCGTATCCCGAAAGGAAAGCACAAAGAATAGCGACATTGTTATCTGTCAAACATGTCGTAAGAGGTGACTAAGGAAGTTTTGTATGTGGAGTTGATTATCACATCCTGTATATGGTCTGGGTGACTCAGAAGATGTGCTTTTGATGCTGTGAAATTGCATGTGTCAGGCCAAAAGGTACAGATATCACAGCCAAGCTGTAAACCATGACACACTGTAATTGTTCTCTGGACTATATCTTGCTAATTTGCAAGAGTTTGAGAATGAAACAGAAGAAGAAACAGCTGTTTCTGGTCCTTACCATGATTTGAACCCAAACTGTTGCGCTTGTGAAACCAGTAGATAATGCAATTTCTCATGTTGTGTCCTTCACAGGAGATGAGAAGCAGAAAGACAAGGATTCAAAGTCGAACCATCACCAGAAAACTTCATTAGAACGAGAAGCCAGGACATCGACTGACAAGGATAGACGGTCTGATGACAGGTCTCGACATAGCAGTAGCAGTAGTAAAGATTCTGGGAAACGTACCGACGGTGAGAGACGAAACTCAACATCCCAGAAACCTGACAGCTCATCATCATCATCATCCAGTAGCTCAAAAATAGAAGATAGGAAAGATGAAGGTCCTAACCAAATCAGAATCAATGTTAGGACAGCCCTAAAAGACTGTCTTTCTGCTCGGTAAGTTACATACTTCTTCTTTCTCATCACTTATACCAGAGGGGTTAGTTCTTTAGCTGTGTTATTTAATATCTACATGGGATGAAAACCTATTCATACTTTTCTGTTGTCAGCCCAAGAGTTAGGTCACTCGTTGTTCAGTCTATGTGTTGCAGAGGTTCAAAGGTGAGCAGATAATAGCAACGATGTTTAACTTCAACGCATGTCATAAGAGTTGACTAAGGAGATTATGGGATGGAGTTGGCTGTCCCATTCCATATACGATCAAAGTGACCCAGACGCCATGCTGAAGTTGGATGTTTCATGCTGATAGTCATAGATATTGCAGCAATGTTGTAAATCATGACAACACATTCTGAACTCCGGACTGTATCCTGCTAACCTGCAGCAGTTTGAGAACGACGCAGAAGAAGAAGAATAAAATCACTGTTTGAAATGGGGAGGTTAAAGTTGAAAAGAATCATATGCATTTTCATGCCTGGTTATTCAAGTGTTCAGGGTCACGCTGAAGAAGGATGTGTCTGGTCATTGGCGCAAATAAAACGGTGACAAAGTATTTCCATTCTCTGGACTACATTCTGCTGAAAATCTAATAGGACCATGGTCCTGCATCAAGAGAGACCCATGGGAGTTTGAGAATCAAGAATAAGAAGAGTGTTGAGGACAATGAAAATAGGTGGAGAGCTCTGAAATTGTATTGAGTGCTAGAGCAATGAACTGTGCCGACATACTCAACTCCTTATAAGAAACAGCACAGAGAAATGAAGTTACTGAGGGTAATGAGGCTTTTCCGTGCCTGTAATAAAGGAGCTGGGCTTCAAATGTTGTATCACGAAAGATGAATATTAGTATAGTTTAGAACAAACTTGGCTGTGAGCCCTCTAGGGGCCCATGGGGTGATGTCAAAGGGGGCATGAAGCAATTTGGAAATTTAGTGAATTAATGGCATGATTTCATTTCATTTAAAAATGAAATAATAAAATTAATAGCATGTCAGGGTCGTAGGGGGGTGTCAGAATTGAAATATTTGGTGCAGAAAGATCTCCATGTATCTCTACTATCCTGATAATGTGGAAACTTCACACCCAGTATAGTCATTGATGTTATCCAGTCATGTCTTTATCTGGCCACTTCATCTTCTTCTACCTCCACTGTAACTTCAAGAACATCTTTTGTCATTGAGGAATGTTTCATCTTGTGCCCATACCACCGGAGTTTACAAAGTTTCACTACTGAACATTGGTTTTTGTTGATCCGCCAGTACATTAATGTGATCATGCACAAATACATTGGTGTTATGTTCTCAGTAATAGATACCTAACACACTTCAGTATGTCAGATACCTAACACATCTACACACGTCTGTACATTAAAAAATATAAGTATGTGTGTCAGATACCTAACACATCTAAACACGTCTGTACATTAAAAAATATAAGTATGTGTGTCAGATACCTAACACATCTAAACACGCCTGTACATTAAAAAATGTAAGTATGTGTGAAAAAATATTTATAAGAAAAAAAAGACAAAATAAATAATGACATGTTCAAAATAAAAATAATTTGTATAACCTCGGTTAATTTGACTGCATTCTTAAATGAGAATCTCATACTGATAAAATGAGCCAAGCTTTTTTAAATATGACCCATAGACCTGTAGTTTCCTGGAATTCTGATGTGGTTCAAAAGTGACGGCAGGATTAAATTATGGTCTAAAAGAGGAAGGAGGAGTAAAGCCTTTGCAAAATGTCTAAGGCATCATCTGGAAAAGTGTGAGAACCATTGGATTAGAAGAATGTTCATTGACCAACAAAGAATGGGAACTGTTAATAATGTCATTGCAGATTAACTTAAGTGGAGATCACATCACCTGGGAGGGAACATGTCCTGTATGCTGTAATCATGATCTGATAACTAAGTGTTCCAAACCCTGAAAATTTATCAGAATCAACCTTCGGACATTCCCGAAAATATTTTCATTTGTAAACTTATATTTCTTATAGATTTTTGTTTCTAATTATGTGAGGCATAGTTGAGAGGTTAGAGCGTTGATATCATAACCGTGAGGTCCAGTGTTCGACTCTCACTCTTACATTCTGGGTTTTTTCTGTCTGAGTGTAAATTTAAAAATTCACCATGTACATGACGTGACGACAGCAAGGGCATACGACCTTTATCACATACAAGACACACTGCCTCCCTGCAACATTCTAACGGGAAATAACTTTAAAAAACTTTCTAACATGTAATATTGTGCAAGTTTCTTACTATCATTCAGACCTGAGTGGTCAAGTGCTTGACTGTAATTTAATATCTATAATATGTTATCACTGCAACAAAAGTGGAAACACACACAAATTGACGTTTCGACCAAAAGGCCTTTATTAATACATTCACAACAGAAAACAAGTAAGAATGGTACTATTGACATTCACATGACAGAGCTAAATATAGATATAACTACAGAAGAGTTAAAGCTAGAATGTCATTGGTGGAAAAAAAAACAACAGAAAATAGACAAAAACAAACCCAAACATCAGTGAAACTTGACAGGAAATGATGGAACAACATATTGTCTATACAAATGACGGACATTAATTGAATATGTATTTGACTTTCTCATAGCACAAAAGGGCAAAGTGAACCAATAACCTTGTAAACATCATTTGTATCAAGGCGAAAGGTGCAGATACTGCAGCCAAGCTTTAAACCCAGACACATTCTGTTCTCTGGACAACATTCTCCTGACTACCAGGAGTTTGAGAATGAATACAGCAGATGAAGTCTGTTTTGTATACTGTCATCTACATTTTTTTTTCGTGTCCGTTAGTCTGATAATCAGAACAGTAAAGCTCACCCCCTTGTGCTCTGCCTAAATACCTTATTGGCTATACAGTATCACTGCAGCCTCATAATTATAATAATAGACAAATCATAATTTGTCACTTGTTGTCAATTGCTATTAACATTATTATAATCGTATAATTTAATGTTCTTATCGCTTCTTGGTTAGTCTTTGTTTGCTGGCCATGGTATTCTGAAAATTCTTCTGTAACATCTCATTTCATAGGCAGCTAGTCTGTTTTGCCACTGTTTTATAAAAACATGGAAAAATTAGTAATGAAATGTAGTGTTTTAGGAAGCAGGGGTAAGGCTGCCCAAGGCGATGATGGATAAGAGACATTTCACATTGTTTACAGATGCCCCTGCCTGTGGCAGGTCAACTCTTCCAGAATTGTAAGGCATTCAGAATATACATGAAGAAAAAAATGTTCTTCTGGAAAAAAATATGTTACTGATATATATACATATATATACATATATATACATATATATACACACACACGCACGCACACACACACACACACACACACACACACAGAGAGAGAGAGAGAGAGATATATATATAAGCTCATTCGCTACTGAGTATTTTTAATGTTTGCACATAATAACAAAAAAAATTTGTTCATTTTCATCACGAGAATAAGAAATAATACTTGTAAATATATTTTCATTAAATGTAATATATATATTTGAAAACTTAAATTGATAGAGAATGTGGTTATCACAAGTTTATGTGATTCTCTTAAGACTTCAAGGTAGACCTACAACTTAATTTTTCATA
Organism: Meghimatium bilineatum; assembly: GCA_034231615.1. Classification (NCBI taxonomy): domain Eukaryota; kingdom Metazoa; phylum Mollusca; class Gastropoda; order Stylommatophora; family Philomycidae; genus Meghimatium; species Meghimatium bilineatum. Next base: position 2,862,502 of record CM067306.1, read on the forward strand.
GAAAATTGTGTTCTAACACATTTATACTTTTAAATCTTCAAAACGTGTTTTATACATGTTGCCAGGTTGAATTTCAATAATTAATGTGACCAAACTAAATAAAATAGTTGTACGTGCATGAAACATAAGTGCTCTTGAAAATATATGTAAAAATATAAGAAATATAGTGTCACATACTATACATTCAAAACTTATCAATAACTTATACAATTGAAAATCATGCCAGAAGTAATGGTGACATAATACAATTTCTATCGAAACAATTCTTATGTTGGTATAAATATCAATAACGATTAAATAAAACAAAAAAGGCAGCGTCACTTTATCAACTTTATGTAATTTGTAATGGTACTATAGGATCGATACCATAGGATCGAATATTCGATCCTATATAGCGAGACAGTTGATATTATTGTATGTCCTATCCACTCTCTTCAGTGCCTTTGCTTAGTCTCTTCTTTGTGCTATATTTTCAGAGCACAAGAAGCAGAAGATATCATGCTCTCCAGTTCTGAAATCAAGAGTCTTGCCGTTACAATTGAGGAGGAACTGTTTTCTCTTTTCAATGACACAGGTCACAAGTACCGGACCAAATATCGTAGCTTAATTTTTAACATTAAGGACCAGAAAAACAGAGTAAGTGGGGGCTGTCTGTTTCTTTTTCTAATCTTCATCTTGAACTGTTTTTATGGACTTATAATTTGTCACAGCCGGCTATCCTGTTAGAGTTGTTGCAAGGAACAACTACATCCATTATGAGGTTGGGAGTCGAGGGCTTCCACTGCTGCCCTCAAATGAATCTCTGGAACCTCAATCTCCAAAACAGTTATTGTGTCACTCGCATTCCATGCTGAGAAATATCCAAAATGGTCAATATCGATATGAGTGGACAGCAACTATAACTGCATCCAACCTCCCAGGCATCACAAGGATTTACTGCCTGGGACACACCTGTGTTTGCAGTAATGAGAGAGCAGACATACTGGCATCACAGGCACCAATAGATGGGGTGTTGACAATGGACAGAGAATGGTTCAGGGAGTTCATTGGGAAGACAATGTTCTGGAGAGAATATGTCACATGACACAATATGTAATCTAAAATGACATAAGGTTATATTTTTGAAACAGTAATATGTAATCTTAAGTGACATAAGGTTACAGCCTGTAGGTGTATCATGTCTTGGAGGCTTCACAATATTTGTTACTGAATCTTTACATGCCGTCAGATGTCACATAGAACTCTGTGTATTTCACCACACATCTATTATTTGGGAAAATTTCTCCATCGCAGCGAGGCAATCTGCTCACAGACTACCCAAAATCATCCACTTCATTTGCTATGCTTATTGGCATAAACAATAATGAATCTCCTCAACTCATTGCCTCCATTGTAAGGTAGCTGATCCAGCAGTCCACGTGCTCATGCTCTGTGACCACACCTCCTCCATTGTTAGGTTGCTCTCTCAGCGGTCCATGGGCCTGGAAAGAAAACAGCCCTATTCTTTTCACCCTGATCTAGATCCAGGTTTCATTGCAACCAAGGGAGCAACATCAGACAGGAACAATCTAACAATATCTCCAAATAAGAATTCAAAAGTTAAGAGAGACTTTCTTGCATTTGAAAATAATAAAGAAATTGAATGAAATGCATTTCTTTAGACATATACCAGGTAGCTTCAAAAAGTTTCAGGAATTAGTTGATTATAGAAATAAGTAACAATAGAATTATCTACAGAACATTTCCTTCAAAGTTGTTCCCTTCGGCCACTACACACTTTTGCCATCCTGCATACAGCTGCTGGAAACAATCGTGGAACCCATATTTTGACACCTCTCTCAGCTTTCTTGTTGCATTAGTGATGTTTGTTTGTTTTGCGTTCGCTCCATTGTAACCATCACGGATATCCGTGCGATTTCCGCCTGGAGCGTGCAATAGTGATAACATCATCTACATTCTTGAACCTCTGTCCTTTCAGTGCTAATTATTTCAGTCAAGGAACAAGAAAAAATGCAGCTGGTACAAGGTCAGGAGAATATGGAGGATGTTCCAAAGTAATCACATTGAGCTTTGCTAGGTTGTCATGCAGCAAAATCCAACTGTTCTTCATTTTTCTGGTCATTTTCTTCTATTTCTCTTAGATTATAGAGGATTTCTTCATTGGGGTATCACAATATTCATTACTAATCAATGTTATTGTCTCTGAGTGTGACTTCTCAAGCAAAACACACAATTTGAAATTGATACCTTGTTCAATCAAGGACACTTTCCACATCGATGATGCAACTAGCACAACATACAAACAAACATCTGTATCTTCTTTTCGAGAATATATGTGAAGGTCACATCTGGCATGTCCTTTCATCAAGGTCATTACCATCTTCTAAAAGTATAACCTCCATAACATCATATTTCATGCAAACACTAGTCGACTATTCCAATAACTTTTTGAAGCTACCTTATACACGTACGTGTGTGTGTGTGTCTGTGTATATATATGTATATATATATTTCAATGACAATAAAACTTTCTCTTGCATGAGTTTTGGCATCTACTTTATTGTACTTTAACAGTGTCTCCTATATTCTTGATTCATTGAAGTAAACGTCTCTCATTGACAAGGCTTGTTTCGCAAGATTTTAACCTCCAAGATAACGTGTGACAAATTGTATTATACATTATAACATTGACGTAAACATCTCTTATTGACAGGGCTTGTTTCGCAAGATTCTTACCTCCAAGATAACGCCTGACAAATTAGTCCAGATGACCACTGAAGAGTTGGCTTCCAGGGAGTTAGCTAAATGGAGAGAGCAGGCAAACAAACATGTATGTGACATTTGTTTTGTCCTTTCTGTTGTTATCACTAGAGGATGCATAAGTCATCAAACAACTATCTCTAAGTAATCCTTTTGCAGTTCTCTTAAGTTGTCTGTAACTATTCTCTGTTCTTCTGTACATCTTCTTATGTGTCATTATGCTCTTACTGGGTCTTCTTCTTTCTGTGTCTGTTCTCAAACTCCTGCAGATTAGCAGTATGCAGTCCTGAGAACAGAATGCGTTATGTCATAGTTTACAGCTCTGCTGCAATATCTGAGTCTTCAGCCTGACACATCTGACTTTAGTATGGCTTCTGGATTACTTTGACCCTGTATGGGATGGGACAGTCAACTCCACTCCATAACCTCCTTAGTCACCTCTTACAACATGCATGAAAGATAAACAGTATTGCCATTCTTGTCTCCCCTTTTGGACTCTAGAAAAACACAATGTACCGGATCAAAAGATCGAAATAACCTTGCAAAAAAAATAGGTTGATTAAAATATATTGAAATACATTTGGCTATTGGCTGAAAGTGATGGCACTGACATTCATATCCAAAAATCTATCCGCGTGTTATAATGATTAGCAATTTATTTTGATGTACATTTTTGTGTGGACATGAGACAAAAACTGTTCTCATGAAATGTATCATTGTTCTTGCTCTTCTGCCACAACAGTATCAAGTTCATTTTAGTCACATGCAGATGTTTTCTAGAATTGAAGATATTCACTCCAGTCTGAAGGTAGCAGTGTTGAATGTTTATAAAATTCACAAGAATGGTTAATAAAGGTTTGAGAATCACTGGAAGTACATGCGTTAGACCTCAGGTTATCATCAGTGCATACCAGACAAGCCCATAGGGGCTCTGATTCCCATCTCAATAAATCCATCAGAATATAGCCGCTGACAGTTCAGTTCAGTGCTGATTTATGTCTTTTTGTATATCTATTATGTTTCTCTTTATTGAGACTTCCGATCTTTATGCCAATCTCACATGGTCTGGAGAGTGGCAGTGATTCACACTTTTTGAAAATTTAAGCGGACAAGGTCTCTTAATGCATTAACTGTGCCAGATCAATTCATTAATTTACCTATTGGCACATGTGCATGCTTGCCAGACTATCAGCTCGTTTATTACCCAAAACACCATCATGTCCTGGCACGAATATAAAGACAATATTTTTGGTTATAGTTTGTTTCAATAATTCAGTCCAAGTACATGGGAAAAGACACAAATCAATGTTTTTACTAAAAGGTCTTTATCAAGAACGCAAGATAGCACACAATGAGGTATAATTAGTACTCCCTATGGAATACTATGGCAATACTAAATTAAAACACAACCCAGCCAGTGCTGCCTTTTACTAATTGTGTGCTACATTCTATTCTTGATAAAAGATATTTTCGTCAAAACATCAATTTGTGTGTGTTTATAATTTTAGTGATTTGCAAAATTTCATTGCTGTTTTAAATTTTCACATGTCGGATCATAATTTTGCTGCATTTCTACTAATTAATGAATGTTGCTAGGAACTTGAAATGATAGAGAAGACAGAACAAGAAGCCATGAAGGACTGCGAGGCTTCCAAGCATGTGAGGAAGAAGACACACAAGGGAGAGGTTGAGGTTGAGGATGAAGACTTGAGTATTCTTGAGGTATGTAACATTCCTTTAATGTTCGATAATAAGTGCAACTGCTGTGTAACAATATTACTTATGTAAAACATAAGGTGATCAGCTTGACAATGAACTATCAGACAAGACAGTTTCAATGTATCAACCTTCAGGTCTTTTTCAAGAAAATACAAGGCAAACAGTGAACAAATAGTTGTTTTATTTTGTTCTCATTTGCCTTTTTTTAATGCACATCTCTATGTCATTATGTATGTACATGTACGTCATTGTTACCGTGGATGTCTCTGCTGTTAAATGTCTCATGTCTAATGCTTTTGTGATAGTGCCTTGTGCTTTTTTTTCTGTTTTTACAGTTTGTTCACTGTTTGTCTTGTATTTTCTTTAAAAATACCGTAAGATTAAAACGTAGAAGCTGTCTTGTATAAGTTTATCTGTATTTTTGTGTACCCATACCGTATATATACGAGGGGGAGTCAATAAGTAAGTCACAAATGGCTCTTTAGAAAAAAACTGAAGACGATAAAAACCTGAAAACTGTTTATTTTTACACATACATTATCCCTTTACTTCTCAACATAATTTCCACCAACATTGATGCATTTATCCCATCGTTTTATGAGTCCTCCCAAACCTGCTGCGTAGAACTGCGTGCTCTGCTTTTTAAGCCACATTTTCACTTCACATTCAACTTCTGCGTCAGTCGCGAAATGCTTCCCGCCAAGGTGGGTTTTTAGTGGACCAAAAAGGTGAAAATCACTAGGGGCTAAATCGGGGCTGTAAGGAGGATGTTCCAGAATTTTCCAACCAAGATTTTTTATTTTCTCCTGAGTTAATCGAGCCGTATGTGGTCTAGCATTGTCATGAAGGAGTAGCACTCCTCTAGTCAGCAGCCCTGGACGTTTTCTTCGAATTGCATCCCGAAGCACTGATAGAACTTCACAGTATGATTCAGAATTCACATTGTCACCTTTCTTTTTGAAATTGGTTAAAAGCACTCCTTGACAATCCCAGAACACTGTCAGCATAACCTTCCCTGCTGATGGTGTAACCTTGAATTTTTGGACACAAGGCGAAGAAGGATGTTTCCATTGCATTGAAGCACGCTTTGATTCAGGCTGGTAGTGATGCACCCATGATTCGTCTCCAGTAATAATCCTGTTCATCATGTCTTCTCCTTCATTTGCGTATTGACAGAGATGCTCCAATGACAAGCCTAATCGGTTCATTTTGTGTTCGTCCGTCAATTGTCTGGGCACCCACCTTGAACACACTTTCTTAAATTTCAATCGGTCATGCATGATGCTGTATGCTGAACCATGTGAGCACCCTATTGCAGCTGCTACAGCGTCTATCGTTACTCGTCTGTCACCTCGAATCATCTCCTCAACCCGCTGCACAGATGCGTCTGTTGCAATTTCAACAGCACGACCAGATCGGATTTCGTCAACAATTTTAGAGCGTCCTTGAGAAAATTTTTTTACCCAGCTGTGCACCGCTTTACGGGACAAACAATTGTCAGCATAAACAGGAAGCATTTCTTTATGAATGTCTTTTGCAGGCAGTCCTTTTGCCCATAAAAAACGCACAACAGCACGTTGTTCATTGATTGTACACTCTGTAAGTACAGTAGCCATTTTGTTTTTTGTGCTGCGCATGCGCAAGGTACAGCTAGCGCCATCTAGCGAACATAAACATAAAGTTCTATGATGATATCAACTATAAACAGCTTTAGAAACCACCTACTGCATTTTCCTGCCATCCAACATCAATTTGTGACTTACTTATTGACTCCCCCTCGTATGTCTGATAGTCTGTGCGTTCGTTGTCAAGCTAATCTACCTGGTATTTTCTGTAAATACTATTGTTAATGTCTTTAAATGTTGTAATGCAACGTGGGTCATATGACCCCTTCTCATTGGGTCACTGAGACTTGCAAGGAGAGGCACAAACCCATCTGGGGGAAGGGAAGCACAGGAATGTAACCGCTTGAGTGTGATAAACAATAAAACTTATGGTAAAGCTTCAGAAGCCTATGGTTACTTGTAAAGAAAATCGATGACCGTTTGTTTTTAGATACAAGAAAATTTGTCCCCAAAAAAGTGGATCACGGTGTAAAAAAGGTTGAGTACCATGGCTTTAACCTTTAGCATGCTACATTAACCTTTTACTATGCTAAACAGAAATTACGTAATTTCCCTCTTGTACACCGGATTGTTTTTGGACAATTGCGTAATTTTATATAAAGACTGACTCACTTGTTCATGTCCGATCTCCTAGGCTTATTATGTTTATAAATTTATTTCATAACCAAACTAACGTACTCATAAATAACTTCTGAAAATAATGATTATCAACATATTTAATTAATAATTTTATAAAATACTTAGATGTCACTTTGAAAACAAAAAGAAAAAAAACCAAGAGAGGCAAGAACGATGGAAATATTGTAATCATAATTTGTCATCACATTTCCATCATTTTCTCCTCTCTTCATTTTTTTTTTTTTTCCAGACCTGTCAGTTTCCGCTACTTTACTGGCATTTATTCTCTTTGATTTTGTGATTCCATTCTGTGTCTGCTCGTTTCTATATTGATGAAGACCTATTGGTTGAAACATCAATCCTGTGTATTGCTGAGCATAATACTGATACTATAACTCTGTGATACTTTTTCATGATTTATATTTACTATATTGCCACAGATGGCTATGACACATAGACATAATGGCTATAAAGCCAGAGGCAGACCATGTAAAAGATGGATCAAACAGCACATAGGAGGGTCATCTCCAGAGAACTCTGACGCTGCTAGACAAACAAGGACCACAGTGTATAGATAGATAGCTAGATAGACAGCTCAAAATGGCTGGAGGCAATTGAGATTTGATTTTTGAGAAGAATGATGGAAAATTCTGTATAGAACCTAAAAAAAACCAATGTAGAGAGATGCTGGTGTACAAAGACAAATTATAGCAAAAATTAGAAACATACGGTGAATATTTTTAGGGCATGTGATGATAAGAGTTGAACATGAACAATTTGTTGATATATTGTTCTTGCCATGTTCTGAGATGACTCAATTTGTATATAACATTGTTTCACGGTTAGATTGTATAACATATTGTTTCAAGGCTCGATTGGAGGAAAGAAAAGACACTGAACCAGAGCCTCAGGAAGAACAGACACAAATTCTAACCATTGACACGACAGATCAGCACAGAGCACACCTGTTTGACCTCAATTGTAAAGTGTGTACAGGCAAGATTGTGCCAGGACTACAGGAGCAGGCATCTATGGTCGCGGCTGAGAAACAAGTGAGTATATGTGTACCATATTGTGGTCCTGCCATCTTTGTACCATTTTGTGGTCCTGCCATCAAGGTGTCATCTTGTGGTTGTGCCGTCACTATACCATCTTATCCTGCCATCACTGTGCCTTCATGTGGTCCTGCAACATTGTATCATCTTATGGTCCTGTTATCACTATATTATTTTGTGGTCCTGCCATTTTTGTATCATATTGTAGTCCTTGCATCACTACCATCTTGTGGTCCTACTATCACCAGTGTCTTTATATCATGTTGAAGTTCAGCAATTAACACCAATGAGGAAAGCACTGGAGAAATTGACACCAAAAGCAAGTTACTTGCCAACATTCGAAAAAAATCAGTCCACATTTATTGGCTATATCATGAGAAGATGAAGTTTGGAGTACAACGTTACTACAGGAAAAATTGAGAGAAATATAGGATGGCAAAGAGAGAAGATACTAGATAGTGTAACATCATGGCATGGTAGAAAGTCAGCAAGTGGAGCTGATACACTGTACCGTTCATATAATGCCCTGGAGATGAGCACTAGCTGACACAGCACATGATCTTCATGTTCATAGTTGAACATGCATACAGCAAGTGTTGTGAAGACATGCATACAGCAAGTGTTGTGAAGACATGCATACAGCAAGTGTTGTGAAGACATGCATACAGCAAGTGTTGTGAAGACATGCTAACTACTCAGGTTGCATGATACCATGTTTATGGATATTCCTCTCTGCCTAGTGTCTCCGACTTCAGAACATGTGCTTGCTTGGACAGGATTGTGGTCCCTGCTTGATGTAGGGAATTGCTCAACCAGTCTTAGTTTCTATCCTCTGTTTGTTGTACTAAACCCCATCTCCACTTCAAGGAGTTGGCCTCGATGAAGACAGCACATGATGATGATGTTGAGGTTCACCATCTTGTATACTCTAACTACCAACAGTAACCAAATGTCAAATATATTTGTAACAATGTTCATCTTCTTGGTGTTCACTCACTAATGTTTAACCTTTAGCGCCCAACCAGTGTATTTGTTTGAATAACTGTACAGTATACTTGCTGCCCTTACAGTATGAAGATATTGGGGCACAATGATGATGATGAAATAATCTCTTTATCTGTAAGCAGGCAGAATTTAACAGCCTTTCTGACATAAACATGGGTCATCTTCAGTTGAGTAACTGAGGTGACACTCAAACGTATGCTGCCTCAAAGGTGGGGTTGTGTTAGTTATGAATGCATGTTTAGTTCTTAATGGGAGGCATTCCAGTGTGGTAGTATCCCCGGGCCATGAGATCTTGTATACATCTGGGCCAACTAGTTCATCATTCTTCCATCAAATCTGTTCCCCAATCTGCTGTGATGGCACACCTAACATTTGTTCCATCTAGGAGTCTGTCACAAAAGGACAAAGATTCATCTTCCCTGGTCTGCATCTCTCTATCATCCATGGGGATCATTTGACAGAAGTCAGAAATTGAGAAGACATGGGGATCATTTGACAGAAGTCAGAAATTGAGAAGACATGGGGATCATTTGACAGAAGTCAGAAATTGAGAAGACATGAAGTGACAATAACTTTTTAAGATGGCAGGTTGTCAGTCCATCCCCCAACTTTCTGTAGTCACCTCTTACGACATGCCTGGAAAGAAGACAGTGACCCTATTCTTTGCTCCCTGAAATTGAAGTGCAGACCCTGGTTGGAGCACTGTAGAATTAATAATTGTTGATATCAAGCTACCAGGGTGTTGGAAGTGATATTACAAAATGAACAAAGCGTCAAGAAGTATTTATGTCCTAGTACTCATCATGTCACCTATGCTCCGCTTGGAGCTGAAAGAGGAACATATAGACTCATCACTTTTATTTTGTTTTGGTGTAAAAATCTTTAAAATGTTGCGTTTCATGCCTATAAAAAAATATTTTTTTTAAAAAATGTCTTTTGATGCATCATAGACCACAATGTTGTAAACATCTTTGTTTTTATCATTTATATCTACCACAATTTGTATTCATCTATTCGATTATTGCAGAAAGTAACATTTTATTGCTTATCTATTGTGGCTTTACTTTCAACTGTGTTGTTGCAGCCTGCTCCCTTTTTTGTTGGATATTAACTGGCATCCTGGTTAGTAGTTTCTCTCATCTGTGATTTCAATAACAATTCTTTTTCTTCTGTGTTTGTTTCTCAAACTCCTGCAGATTAGCAGAATGTAGTTCAGAGAATGGAATACATTTTGTCATGGTTTACATCATTTCTGTGATATATGCTCCTTTTGTCCTGACACATCTAACTTCAGTATGACTTTGGGTCACTTTGACCATGTATTGGATGGGACAGCTAACTCCACACCATAACCTCCTTAGTCGCCTCTTACGATATGCATGAAAGGTAAACAGTGTGGCTATTCTGTTCTCCTCTCTGGGGCCCTGGCAACATACGGGAGTAATAACAGTACAATATATACTTTGGGCAAACTGTTGCCGAATGCGACTATCTGTTTGCTTTCATTCTCAAACTCTCACCTGATCTCTCTTATAGCAAGACTTTTGTCCTACTAGAATTCCAGTATGTTGCTGTCCAGAAAATGTAAATACACCGTGTTGCTGTTTTATTTGTGCCAATGGCCAGACACATTCGACTTCAGCCTACTGAATGATATTTATATTAATTTCTTCTATAGATGACAATTGTGTCACAAGACAGCTCTAAAGTAGATGAAGCTGATTTAGAAGTAGATGAAATTGTAAAAGAAGCCATAGAAACTGTACAAAAACTGGAGAAATCTACTTCGTCTGCACCAAAGATCTTGTCATCGTCTCCCAGACCAGATGTGATACTGCCCCCTCTAAGCCCTAAGCTGGACACCACACGTCGAGGGTCATCTTCTTCTGCATCATCTGCTTCTGCATCATCTGCCTCATCATCGTCTGTGAGACACAAGGTTGTTGTACGGTGAGTCCACCATTCTTCTTATTGGTTATAGATTTGGTTCTGAGAAATATAGATTTGGTTAGAGATATAGATTAGGTTAGATTACATACAAAATCGAATAAAAGATTGAAAAATTATTTCTTGGCACGTCATCCAGCCCTTAGTGGCGTATATTAAGTGGTGTATCCACACGACAACAGGGCTCTATAGGTTAAATTAAACATGCCCTGGCTGCGGCAGATCAACTCGCCCAGAATCATGAGGAGTTCAGAAGATCCATAAAAGAAAACTACATTCTAGAAAGAATATGTTACCTGAGATATATATAATAAATATATAATTAGTAAAATGTTTTGCTTCCACAGAAATATTCACTGCTCAGGCATCTTAACCTTTAGAGCCCTGGCTTAAAATTACAAAACTTCCCCCAGGGCCTGACTTATTTTTTGGAAAATTTGCGTTATTGATGGTGGGTGTTTTGAAAACGTCATAACTTTTTTGTTTTAAAAGATATCAAAATAATTTTTGCACATCTAAATAAAAGAGTGAATAGTGAATATTATCGTGTTTTTGTTGTTGTTGTATGTGTGATATGACAGTTGTGAGCACGTTTTGAAGTTGAAAATTCTGGCGAAAAACGCAAAACGTCATTTTCAAAATCGCAAATATATCTTCGTGACGACCCTAATACATGAGCAATGTGTGGCAACATTGATAAAATCCTCATAAATACCTATACTTATTGTATATGTATTGTTTTATATCAAAACTAATATAATATGAACTAAAAAGACTAATAAAACGTGAAGAAATTGCATATAACGTCCGTCCGGTCAACACTAGGTCTATGCCGACACGCAGCGTAATTATTGTCCATGCACACACGTGTCACCCCTGATACATATTATTTTTGTGCTTTTTAATGAATACACACACATTCTTATCAAATAACAACATATTAAACACAAAAAACAACAATTAGAACATGTAGTCACGATCACTTACCCATGCCACGCGGTACTCAATTTGATAGTAAAATACGGCCGAAAATGGCTAAAGTCGCTCTAGAAATGCGTTGACAAATTCAACCGGCTTTCTCTCTCTTACAATCGTAATGAGTAAAGGAATTTGACCTTTAAACTGTGACGTATTCCTAGCTTCGTGTTGCTGGAATTCTACGTCATATAAGCTTTAACTTCGTGAAGTTACGTACTCGGGAATTGAGTGATATCGTATGTTGCGTGATTGCGACCACAGGCACTACGGGATGCACACGCAAGGCGCAATGTTGCGACCGTAGGGGCCTAAAGGTTAAGATGTACTCGCATGAGAAAAAAATTAGAGGGAATGTTACTGTGAGGATTACTCCCTCATCTGAGATTTATTCCTTCAGCTGTGGGTGTTGTTCCTTCAAGTATGGAGGGGGGGAGTTTCTTCAGCAATGAGATATCTTCCTGCTGGACATGTGCTTGTTGCATATACATCTGTGGGTTTTCTAACATTATGCTTTTTGTGAATGTGAAACCTTTCAGATTCTTTTTTTGTGTTATACATTTTTATGCCTTGCAGCGGTCAGGGGTAGAAGAGTTCTCTGGAGAAATAGTTCAGATTATAGTCATAAATTTGCTGAAAACGGTTGTGTCGGGTTGTTGGCGCACATAAAATGGCAACACATTGCATTTCCATATCCTAGAAATCTAGTAGGGCCATTGTCCTGCTACAAGCGAGAACCAACAGGAGGTAGAGAATGAACATTGAAGAAGACGAAATACAGCCTTAATGTTTGCTAATTTGCTTAATGTCTTCTAATTTGTTGAATGTTTCCTAATTTATGCTTGATATTTTCAGGTCCCCTGACTCAGCCCTGCAGTCTGGTCTAGAAGCCAAACCAAAGTTCACTCCAACAGGCCCCATGCTGTGGAAGGGTTTTGTCTCAATGTTGGACGTCGCCAAGTTCTTTACTTCAGCGTATCGAGTATCAGGCAATGTAGATCATGTTGTAAGTAATCTTGGTTGTTAAATCCATGAAGGGATCAATTCTCATTGTTTGGGAACAGCCTAATGCACTCAAGATATGATAAGGGAATACAGGCAAAAAATGGAAATAAGTAAGGAGTGTTGCAACAAAGTACATAATAACACACTAACATCAACAACAAAAACAGGCGATGTAAGTAAAATGTCTTCCTCATGACCAAATAAAAATGAATATCACATAAAGAGAACCGTAGTGTGAGGACAAGCAGATTGAAGGAGAAAAGATGAGAGAAAGAAAATGACAAGTACAAGAAAGGGGAAAAGTAACAGCACAAGAGCGAGTATAAGAACAGAGAAATCAAAGAGAAATCTGCTTTCCTGAAATATGTTATCAACTGGAGTTGAATTGAAAGGTAGAACTAAATCTCTTTAGTTTCTAGAGAATAATGTAACATTGATGTTGGAGCCACTGAGGAAGTGCTCTGCCTAGGACTTGTTGAGGTAAATGTTAATACAGACTGAGCACTCTTAATACATGTACTTTGATTTATTTTTCCAATATATAATTCAATTTACAGTTAGATCTCGTTATAACAACATGGTCCGGACTGATTAAATATGTATGTAATAACAGAAATCTGCTATATACAGTACAAATAATATAGAATAAATATAATTGGGATTTTGAAAAGTGTTGTTATATAGGGAAATTTGTTATAAAAGGTTGCGCTATAGAGGGGTTATATTTTATTTTGTTTATTTGGTGTTTGCAATAAATTTAGATTTGAATTCAATATCTTCTGCATTCATTCTCATTCCTTGTGGGTTAACAGGATGTAGTCCAGAGAACAGAATGAGTTGTGTGGTTTACATCTTGCATGTAATATCTGCATCATTTGGGTTAATTACATCAGACCTCAGCATGACATTTGGGTCACTTTGACCAATGAGGTAGGACAGCCAACTCCACCCTGAAATCTCCTAAGTCTGCTCTTACAACATGCATGGAAGGTAATAGTGGTACTATTCTTTACTCCCCTCTTGGGTCCCAAATACAAGTATGTGGGATCTAACTGCACCTACAAGTGTTGTTCCTTTATTCCATGTTGGATTGTAAACTTGTTTGATTTGAACATGTAACGAGACACAACTCACTTTCTACAACTTGTTTGATTTGGACATGTAATGAGACGCAACTCACTTTCTAGAATTATTTTGCGAGGAACTGTAGAGGGTGGAAGGAGATAGGGACAGAAAATCCTGCTTTGATAACATAAAGGAATGGTCTATTCATGGTTTTTCTTACTTCTCTAAATGGCTGAGGATAGAGTTGTTTGGAGAACTTTTTTATGCCGTCTCCAGTGTGGCACCCATATGTCCCTAATGAGTTATGAGTCTAATGTGGGTTGGAACAGCCCACATTTTATTAATATCCATAATGTTAATCTTCAGCTTATTTCATCTTATTCTTTGTTATTCCTAGATAATCCCAGACACCATTCATATCCTGGGGAGAATCTCACCGGACCACATGTGGGACTACTTGTCCAAGATGAGACAATCAGGTTCTAAGGTAATTTAACATTACAACAGTCATTAGATGTGTGGCCATCTGTAGTGATGTCAATAGCGATGAAAGACAGCATTAATAAAGGTCAAGGATACGTGACCGTGATTAACTTTCAGTTTTGTGACTAGCATGTTAAGTATGAGAACTAGTTCTCTCATTCATGTGTCTTGCTTGCTAGCGATATGGTTACAGAAGTCCACCGCTCAGTGGAAGTACTGGCCTACTAGCGATATGGTTACAGAAGTCCACCGTTCAGTGGAAGTGGTAAAAACAACTGAATGTATTAGTTACCAACACCAAAGTTAGATGTGTTGGGCCATTAACACAAATAAAAGCAGTGACTCAACACATTTTCATTCTCTGGACTTCATCCTGCTGGAAATCTTGTGGAGCCATTAATCTGCTATAAGAGAGAATCATCAGCGGGAGTTTGAGAACGAACAAAAGAAAATGTGTGTTGAATGTAGCAAAACTGAATTCCAATAGCTGAAACTTGGAACAAGGAAATGAAGTTTTGCTAATCACATGTAACACACATAATAACACACACAATTCAATGTTTTGACCATAAGTCCTTTATCAAGAACACATTTACATCATAATGCAATGAGTAAGAATGACACTATTCCCTGGCACCTGAAAGAAGTAAGCCATATTGTCCTCATGTTTGTTAGAGAGTTACAGAAGTCTTCCTCCAGAGTAGAATACTCAACTTGGGCCATTCTCTCAATAACTACATCATATGGCATCCATTTTGTGTTTTAAAGATAATTTTGGTAGTCTACCCTGTTTAGATAAATCACCAGGAGAGTGTTGAACGAGAAAATTAGCTTATTTTTTCTGATACAGTAAATGAAACATCAAGAAAATGCTCAACAAAAAGTATCCTGACTCGGTAGAAAAAGAGTGTCAATTTGTACTTTAAGAATGTAATTTGTAACTTGATTTGTAACTTAACAAGCAGTGAACAATGTCTGCCCATTTGTTATTTCTATGTGATAGAATATAACAGTTTTGTGAAAGAATATAACTATCAAATTTTTAATTTTACAAAATATAACAATCAGATTTGTGTGAGTATAACAGTAAGTATTTTATTGTGAGAGAATATAACAACTACTGAGTTTCATGTTATAGAATATAACAAGGCTATGTTACTTATTATACTTTACCTTGACCCTACACAGGACCTGACAATTATTAGGTTCATACCTGGTGGAGACGATGAAAAAGTGGCTTATGTTCACCTGTACTCTTACTTGAACAGTCGCGGCCGGTGTGGAGTGGCTGGGAACCCAAATAAAAAGATTAAAGATTTTTACATAGTCCCACTGGCCTCACACAGCAAGATTCCTCGAACACTTCTTCCGTTTGATGGACCAGGTATGAATAGAAACTGTATTCTATTGCTATACGTTGTGAAATTTTTTTTTTTTTAACTCAAGATTAGAGATCTGGTGTTTTTCAGTGACTAGAATGGTAGCTTTGTAGTAGAAAGATATGGGGGTTGCTTCCTGGTTCAGGACCACTCCATTTACCCAAGCTGAAATAATGGCAGGAGAAAAAGTCAGGAACACATGATTATGTCAGTAGAACATCATAGGGAGGCTCAACATTTTTTCTTTAACCGTTACCATGCTAGTGTCGCACACCAGCAACAATTGTTATTGTTATTTACATTTAGTGTCGCGACCATTGCTATGCCCCTATTTAGCATAGTGAAAATGACATGAACTGTAATGTCATGTGACCGAAATCATTTTTAACTAAAGTATTGAGCTTCCGTTCCAGATTCTAGTCTAAGAAGAAAGAAGAAGATTGGACCAAAATTTTTTCAATATTTGAGCAATCTGACCATTTCTAAATCAACTTATTGATGTAAAATCATTGTGGATTGTGATTCTAATAGTAAGGAATATTATACAACTGATATTCTCTCTATCAACTTGATGAATTCAGGGAACATTTTTGTTTCAATGAGAAGTAACTCTCTGGATGATTCATCCTCAGAAAATGGGTAGCGGAAGAAATAGAAGATTAAACACCATTTAATATATATTTATTGTACAGTAGGGAAGCAATGAGTGTGACACATGGCCACAAGGTTAGAGCCTTGATATCATAACTGTGAGGTCAAGGATTCGACTTCTGGTAAAGAAGAGTTTTTTTTCTATCAGAAAATAAATTAAGAACTCAACCTGTACATGACTTGGCGACAGCAAAGTGTACGCAGCATTTATCATACACACCACATGTTGCCTCCCTTCAACTCCCTAGCTGGAAGACAGGCAGTACAGAAAATATGAAGCCTCATTTCAATTCCCTAACTGGAAGACATGCAGTACAGGTCACATGTAACCTCCCTTCAACTCCCTAACTGGAAGACTTGCAGTAATGAAATGGAAGACAAGCAGTATTGAACTGCAAGACATGTAGTAGTGATAGTGAAATAATGTAAGCTTGTATGGTTTATACATGGAACATGAGACACAATTCACTATCTACAAATATTGGATTAATTGATTGATTGATAACATTAAACAATTGTCCAGATATTTTTGTTCTACACTCATCAGAATGACTGAGGTGTTTTGAGGGCTTGTTTGTGCCTTCTCCAAATTGACTCCCCTATGACACTGACGATATTGGTCTTATTAGAATTTCAGTTTGTTTATTATTGTCAAATGATTTTGTGGAAGTTTTTGTCTGTATAAGTGATAAACAAAATTGTTATTGTTGTTGATGTTGTAGGCTTGGAGGAGAATCGTCCGCACATGTTGATCGGGATTATGGTACGTCAACGAGGTCAACAAGGAAACAATGCTAGTGATGTTAGTGCCACAAATGAGGGGAAGTCTGACGGCAAGAGCAGCTTAGAAACTGGTAGATCTACCAGTCACGGTAGTACAGGAAGTAAGAAAGTTGTCAGTTATAGGAGTGCAGGAAGTGAGAAGACGCTCAGTCAGAGCAGCAAAGGTACTGGGAAACCTGTCAGTCAAGCCATCACAGGAAGTGGGACAAAACGTGTCACTTCTGCAGTCAACAGGGATCCACGTTTGGCAAAACTTGCAGCAAGGGAAGGAAGTGTAAGTAAACTGTTATTTGTCTGCCCTTACTTTTCTTCAGCCTTTTCCCAGTCAATATTAACTTTTATTTATCATTCCTTTGGTAAATCATTCTGTTGTTTAGCTTTTTCTAATCAATTTTGTTATTCTCAATCTATTAACTTTCATTTAGTTTTTTCTAATCAGTTCTGTCATACCCACTCCAAATTTCAGTTTTTTCTAATCAATTCTGTCATACCCACTCCAAATTTCAGTTTTTTCTAATCAATTCTGTCATACCCACTCCAAATTTCAGTTTTTTCTAATCAATTCTGTCATACCCACTCCAAATTTCAGTTTTTTCTAATCAATTCTGTCAATTCTGACTCACTTTTTGACAGTATTTTCTTACACCATATTCTCTCCCTAAAACTATCCCGTCATGCTCACCATATTTTAGATTGCTATTGCTCCACTGTTGTTACTCTGCTGCTGTTAATCTGCTGCCGTCCTATGTAAACTAGAGGTATTGTTAACTGATTTCATATTTAGCTTCTTTCCAGTTTAGTCTTGTATCTATCATCAAGCTGCTTGATTCTCACATTCTCTCTCTCTCTCTCTTCCCCCCTCCTCGTATTTCATCCAAGTCCATGTTTCTGTCACCATATTTTCTATTGTTGTAATCTGTGAGCTTGTTGACTTGTGTATTTACAGCCAAAGATGAGTTCACCAGAAATCATGACCAGTGCTACACCAAGTTCTACAGAGACAAAGCCAAAGAGTATGGTCAGCAGTGAGATAGAATACATCCCTACACCTGTTGTACCAAAGAGTGAGTTCAAATCTTGTGGTTTTTCGTCTCTTACGTTCAATCTCAAACTCCATTTGATAGTAGAATGTAGGTCTGGAGAATGGGAATGTCTTGTGTCATGGTTTACAGATTCTGTAGTTTATATGTGATATTATCATAATTGCACTTTGGCCAGTAGCTATTTGTATTCTATTTTTTTTTTCATATGAAAAGGTCTCAGCAGTATAGCATGAGCATTGTAGCACCATCAAGGGCTCCTCCTACATCAATTAAAATAACTTTTATTACATGAAAATATCATAACATTACCGGAGTTGATATCACATGCCTAGCTGTGGAAGAGTACACTTCAGAGTTGATATCACATGCCTAGCTGTGGAAGAGTACACTTCAGAGTTGATATCACATGCCTAGCTGTGGAAGAGTACACATCAGAGTTGATATCACATGTCAAGTTGTGAAAGAGATGACATCAGAGCCAGGTGGGAGGGGGGGTATACTTCATGGATACAGTTATTGAAGAGAACACAGCCAGGTGGTGGATATACTTCAAGGATAAAGTTGTGGAAGAGTTATGGACATTGGCTGATCTTCTATGATTCTACGCTCAGACAATAACAGAATACACCACCAATCTCTTGGATGGATACCAACAGAATACACCACCAATCTCTTGCATGGATACCAACAGAATACACCACCAATCTCTTGTATGGATACCAACAGGCAGAAGAGCCAGAGGTAGACCAAAAGAAACACTCAGAAGAACAATACTTAGAGAAAGTAAAACAACCAATAACCATACTATTCAAGAACTGCACATAATAGCTTTGAACAGACAGAATTGGAGAGATCTGACCTCTGCCCTATGCGCTAACTTCAGCGCTAAAGGAAATTGATGATGATGATGACTATGATTCTGTGAACAATTAGAACTGCAGTAAAACTATATTGGTCTGTGAAAAGTGAAAATACAAATGAACTTGGTATAGTTCAAGCAGAGAGTTGAGCTGTTTCATGTACAACTGGCAATGTTATTGAAACATATTAGTGGTGTCTAAATAAAATGATGATAATATGTAGAGGATTAATTTAATTGTACTTGAGTTACCCCATATATACTCTGTCTCAACGAAGCGGCATGCCATCTGCTGGGAGCACCACTCATAGCAAATAACTCTGTAGCTTCAAGCGGTAATCTCCAGGTATGTCCAAAAGGCCACTTTGTAAGCAAGATTCAAACTCATGACCTCTTGAGCACAAAATGAATGATTTAGCCACTACACCAGGTTAGGAAAAAAAGTAAACAAAATAAATATGAAACAGAAGTTGAAAAGCAATATCCTATACTGGGTTTGCCTTCAATTATTAAATAACAATGTATTATTTTAATTCATCAGACACTATCAAACCAGTAATTGAATACATACCTACCCCAACTGCCAAAAAGAAGGAGACAGACAAGAATAGGTCTGAAGATGAGGATGATAAGGATGAGAAGACACCTCCCTCTGGTGATAACCTCTCTGTTACAGATGATAAGGATGAGAAGGAGAAACATCGGCATCATATGAAAGATCATCGTCGTCACCACCATCACCATCATCATCATAAGAAAACAGAGATGGAGAAAGAGATGGAAGGTGAGGATTTTGTATGTTGATTTTGTATGCTGTATGTTGTATAATGTATTTTGTGTGCTGTATATTGTGTGCTGTATAATGCATGTATGCTGTTTGATGTATGTTGTATAATGCATGATGTATATTGTATAATGTATGTTGTATGCTGTTTGATGTATATTGTATAATGTATGTTGTATGCTGTTTGATGTATGTTGTATAATGTATGTTGTATGCTGTTTGATGTATATTGTATAATGTATGTTGTATGCTGTTTGATGTATATTGTATAATGTATGTTGTATGCTGTTTGATGTATGTTGTATGCTGTTTGATGTATGTTGTATAATGTATGTTGTATGCTGTTTGATGTATGTTGTATGCCGTTTGATGTATGTTGTATAATGTATGTTGTATGCTGTTTGATGTATGTTGTATAATGTATGTTGTATGCTGTTTGATGTATGTTGTATGCTGTTTGATGTATGTTGTATAATGTATGTTGTATGCTGTTTGATGTATGTTGTATAATGTATGTTGTATGCTGTTTGATGTATGTTGTATAATGTATGTTGTATGCTGTTTGATGTATGTTGTATGCTGTTTGATGTATGTTGTATAATGTATGTTGTATGCTGTTTGATGTATGTTGTATAATGTATGTTGTATGCTGTTTGATGTATGTTGTATGCCGTTTGATGTATGTTGTATAATGTATGTTGTATGCTGTTTGATGTATGTTGTATAATGTATGTTGTATGCTGTTTGATGTATGTTGTATGCTGTTTGATGTATGTTGTATAATGTATGTTGTATGCTGTTTGATGTATGTTGTATAATGTATGTTGTATGCTGTTTGATGTATGTTGTATAATGTATGTTGTATGCTGTTTGATGTATGTTGTATAATGTATGTTGTATGCTGTTTGATGTATGTTGTATAATGTATGTTGTATGCTGTTTGATGTATGTTGTATAATGTATGCTGTTTGATGTATATTGTATAATGTATGTTGTATGCTGTTTGATGTATGTTGTATGCTGTTTGATGTATGTTGTATAATGTATGTTGTATGCTGTTTGATGTATGTTGTATAATGTATGTTGTATGCTGTTTGATGTATGTTGTATGCCGTTTGATGTATGTTGTATAATGTATGTTGTATGCTGTTTGATGTATGTTGTATAATGTATGTTGTATGCTGTTTGATGTATGTTGTATGCTGTTTGATGTATGTTGTATAATGTATGTTGTATGCTGTTTGATGTATGTTGTATAATGTATGTTGTATGCTGTTTGATGTATGTTGTATAATGTATGTTGTATGCTGTTTGATGTATGTTGTATAATGTATGTTGTATGCTGTTTGATGTATATTGTATAATGTATGTTGTATGCTGTTTGATGTATGTTGTATGCTGTTTGATGTATGTTGTATAATGTATGTTGTATGCTGTTTGATGTATGTTGTATAATGTATGTTGTATGCTGTTTGATGTATGTTGTATGCTGTTTGATGTATGTTGTATAATGTATGTTGTATGCTGTTTGATGTATGTTGTATAATGTATGTTGTATGCTGTTTGATGTATGTTGTATAATGTATGTTGTATGCTGTTTGATGTATGTTGTATAATGTATGTTGTATAATGTATGTTGTATAATGTATGTTGTATGCTGTTTGATGTATGTTGTATAATGTATGTTGTATAATGTATGTTGTATAATGTATGTTGTATAATGTATGTTGTATAATGTATGTTGTATAATGTATGTTGTATAATGTATGTTGTATAATGAATGTTGTATAATGTATGTTGTATAATGTATGTTGTATGCTGTTTGATGTATCTCCATGTAGAAGACCAATTATCCCTTTTTATCTCTTGGCACTTGATGATGATGAAATAGTCCCTTTAGCTGTGAGCAGGTAGCTCTTGACAGCGAGTAGTAGCCTTTCTGACAGAAGCACAGGTTCTTCTCAGTTGTGTAACTGAGTTGTGACACCCAGACTCAAAATTCTCAAAGGCATGGTTGTGTAATAGGGGTTTATTGATGCTTGTTTAGTTGCCAAAAGGAGGCTTTTCAGTGTGTCAGTATCCTGGGATGACCATGTTCTGTCAGGAGTTCAGCACACAATTTTGGGACAACTTCCTCATCATTATTCTGTCAGATTTGTTGACCTATCAGCAATGAAGGCACATCTAGCAGTTCCCGTCACCTAGAAATCTGCCATAAAAGAACAAAGGTGCAATGTCCGATGACCTGTATCTTTTCATCATCCATGGAGATTATTTGATAGAAGACAAAAGTCAGAAATTAAGACAAGATGCGGCAATGAGGATCTGTTCACAGTTGACAGGCTGTCTGTCAGCTAATTCCCCCAACATTCCTTAGTCGCCTCCTATTACATACATGAAAAGAAGACAGAAGCCCTATTGTTTGCACCCAGAACTAGAAGTCCATGTCTCTGTTGCCACATGGACATATATGCATAGATAAGAAATTTGATGTTTAAATAATAAATAACAAACCATAGGGTATGAAATCTGATGATCTGTATTTATTGTTTGTAAGGCACCATGAAACTATCATGCCCCCCCCCCCCCCCCCACATCAAATTTCATGTATTCTTCATCAAGTTTTCTATTGTCAACCTCTATTTTCGTCTTCTCTCAGGGAGTCATGGTATGGCTGCTATTTTACTAGCAGTGAAATGAAAGAGGAGAAAGACGGTTAACATTCTGCCTAGAAAATGACTTAGTAATTGCCAATACTCTGTTTAAACAGCACCCTAGACGCCTATACACCTGGACATCACCAGATTTCAAGACAAGAAACTAAATAGACTTCATCACTATACATTACAGATGGAGATCCAGTCTACTGTCCTGTAAGACTTATCCTGGAGCAGATTGCAGTTCTGATCACAAGCTATTATTAGCAGATGTGAAGATCAGACTCAAGAGGTTTTTTTGAAAAACTCCAGACCCATTAGATACAACACGAGCGTTACCAATAGAATACAGCATGGAATAAATTTATAAACAGAATAAATTGAGTACATTGATGACCGTTCAAGAGGAAATGACACTAGATGAACTTGCAAACAACATCAAAGACTCAATAATATCATCTGCACAGGCTCATATACCTCGAAGAGTGACAAAAAGAAGAGATTACATCACAGTCGAAACATTGCAACTAATCAACAACCAAAAACAAATCACTAAAAGATAATAAACAGAGAGAGAGGAATACAAGAAACAAACTAAAGAAGTCAGGAGAAAAATTAGACAGGACAAGAAAAACTACATCGACAACAAGTGTAAAGAAATTTAACAACTTCGTGAACATGGGGACACCAGAAATAATGTTCACAGAAGCAAAAACACTGACAGCAAAATTTCAACCAGTCACTTGAACAATTGAAGACAAGTCATGAAACACTGTAACGGAAAGTAGGGAAATATGCGAAGATCTAAACATAGACACAGGCTCAAACACAAATAGAAACACAGAATTTGAGCCAGAACGCATCATAGAAGAAGTACGTTGGACAATTAAGAACTAAAAATTTGACAAGTCACCAGGATGTGACAATTTGGTAGCTGAATTGATACATCCAGTGTCATAGTCTACAGTGCCTTATGTGTTAAGATCTGGAAAAGTGAAATATGGCCAAAAGATTGGAAAAGATCAGTATATATTCAACTCCCAAAGAAGGGCAATTTGAAACATGAATTATAGAACAATTGCACTGATCAGT
Organism: Meghimatium bilineatum; assembly: GCA_034231615.1. Lineage (NCBI taxonomy): Eukaryota > Metazoa > Mollusca > Gastropoda > Stylommatophora > Philomycidae > Meghimatium > Meghimatium bilineatum. Next base: position 2,886,007 of record CM067306.1, read on the forward strand.
CATGCCAGCAAGATACTTCTCAAGATAATCATGAACAGAATGGAATAACACATGAACAAAGAAATAAATATAGCAGGCAGGTTTTAGACACAACAGAGAAACCAGGGATCACATCTTCAACATGAGAAATATAATAGAGAAATGCAGAGAGTTCAATGCAGACATATACAAACCTTTCATTGACTACTCAAAGATATTTGACTGCATAACACACCAGAATTATGGAGCATAATGGGAAACATTGGCTTATCACATTACCTCACATCGTTAATTAAAATATTTTATCAGAAACAACAGGCTTCTGTTCGTCCCGATGGAGAAACATATGACTGGTTCTAGGTTCAAAAAGGAGTCAGACAGGGAAGTATCACTACACCTGTTCAACATTTATACAGAAAACATCATGCGAAATGTACGAGAAGATTCACTTTATAAACAGTTTCAACCCCTTAATATTGGAGGACATGAAATCCCAGAAGCTAGGTATGCAAATGACACCACACTAATATCAGGAGCCCCACAGGTTTAGAACAAATGATTTTGTCAGTCAAACATCATAGCGAGGCACAAAACCTTTTCCTCAATGCAAGAAAGACAAAAAAAATGCATGTAAGCAGAGATGAAATTACACCTAAAATAGTCATTGACAAAGAGCAACTAGAAAATGTAAACAACTTTGAATATCTAGGATCCACCATCAACAACACTAAGCGAATGAACAGCACAGGAAAGAAGCAGAAGAAAGCGCTCCAACCAATCCTGCACACAGTCCTTTTAAGGACTACCACCTTATAATCCAGATCGACACAGCGAAGGAACAACACAGCAAATAGCTCCGAATAGAAGAAAGAGCTCCAACCAATCACCACAAAGTCCTTCTTAGGACTATCACCTTATAATCTCATCATACCAGAGACAGGCAGAGCCACAACATAGTCCAAACAAGGACTGAAGCTAGGAGGCCCTACAGCGAACCCGGCTAACAGAGCCACATCCTAGCAACAACCAGGGAAACAAGCCACAAAAACCACAGGTCCCCAACCGCCTCGATATAACCACTATGGACACCAGTCCTAGGTTGAAAGAGGCGGGCCTCGACCATATGAGGCATAAACCCCTACTAAACAAACAAACAAACCACAAGGGGGGGGGGGAAAGAGATATATATATATATCTCACTTCTATGAAAGTAAAGGCACTTCCGGTGTTTGTTACTTTAAATGTTCTAGTGAGATAAGCTCAACCACTAGACTATTGTCATCATCCACAAGTTCTAGGTTCCATTCTGAGAACAAGAACTCTCCAACTGACCCATGCTGTACAAAAGGGTCATAATGCACACTTCATCTATCTTGTTACATTGTTTTACCCTTGACGCTAAAGATATCAATAAAATCACTCATTCTTTCCATCATTTGTCATTCTTTCTATCCTGTCCATCCATCTGGAATCTTATCTTGCCATCTGATGTTCATAAATTTTCTGAGACATGTTGTGTGAAAGTGAAGTTTTTAATAAACATCTGTGAAGAGCCTGATCGACAAAAATTCCCCAAATTCATAGTTTATTTTCTTCAGATGACTCGGAACCATACTCGCCTGGGAAAGAAGCAGAGCCATATTCTCCAAGTCAGGAAGCTGCAGCAGACGAACCGTACGATCCAGCAGATGAAAACTTAATGGATGACTCTGGTGCCCTCATGGTTACGGCAACTGAAGGAAATACTGATAGCTTCTCCAGCAATATTAAGCAGCAGGTAGTTGCGGGAACATCATCAGTGACTGCTGCAGCTACAGTTGATGCTGTGACCACCAGTTCTGAGACCTCTCAGGCGGAGCAGCCATCTGTAGTTATTGATCCTGCAGTTCCACAGGGAGGTAAGCATGACAACTGTATATTCATGGACATTCTGTGTCTCTACTCATGGAGTGACTGTCTCTTCTCATGGAGTGACTGTCTATTCTCATGGAGTGACTGTCTCTTCTCATGGAGTGACTGTCTATTCTCATGGAGTGACTGTCTCTTCTCATGGAGTGACTGTCTCTTCTCATGGAGTGACTGTCTCTTCTCATGGAGTGACTGTCTCTTCTCATGGAGTGACTGTCTCTTCTCATGGAGTGACTGTCTCTTCTCATGGAGTGACTGTCTCTTCTCATGAATCTGAATTAAGTTTTAGTAGTGCTACAGCTGTATTTGATGGAATAGTAATATTTGTGAAAATTGTGCAACATTGTTGATTGACAATCCAGTCATTATTGCTGGACCAAATACCACTGAAAGAAATTGTAATAGGATGTCACAGCACATGTGTGTAACAGCTCAAGTTATGTTTGTATGAAGATTGGTTTGAAATACATGCACACTTTATAGAACATTTTGAAAAAAGTACCGGACACTTAATTGTTCTGTTTTTCCACAAGCTCGTTGGCTCTTTTTGTATCTTTCATTTGCATATTAGTTATATATAATAATGTATTTGTTCCAGCAATAATGTATTTGTTCCAGCAATAATGTATTTGTTCCAGCAATAATGTATTTGGTTCAGCAATAGCGAAACATGGACTGTGTATAGACATCATGTGAGGAAACTCAACCACTTTCACACAACTTGTCTCAGAAAAGTTATGAAAATCAGATGGCAAGACAAGATTCCAGATACCACTGTCCTTGACAGATCTGGTATCCCAGCATTTGCACTATCCTGATGCAGACACAGATTCGTTGGGCAGGTCATTTGGTACATATGCCAGACCATCGCCGTTCAAAGATATTTCTCTATGGTAAGCTGGAGAAGGGTAAACGATCTCAAGGTGGCCAAAAGAAGCTTACAGTGATCAATCCATGCCCAAACTATGAAAGGACATTTACAGCTTGAATAGGGCTCATTAGCCATCTATTATGCATGGTCATAATTCTAACTAAATTTTCAAAAGTGGATGTAAAAAATTGTCATCATCACTTGTAATGGACAAACACACACAGTTATCATTGTTTTCATTATCTACTTTATTGGACATTTTGAGTGTTTATTTCTGGTTGGTTTTTTGCTTTCTTGATGAAAGTTCATATTGAACAGTAACATAGAAAAATTCCTTGTTATTTTGTTTTTTGTCATTTCTCATTGACATTTGTTTGACTATTAGTTACCAGTAACAATAATACATTATCATTTTGTTATCTCTTCTTAGTTTTGTTACTGCGGCACAATCCACCGTGTCAGATATCATCTGACAGTTGGTTATTTATCTTTCAGATGCCAGCTGCAGCACCAGTGACCTGGTTGAGAAGATGGCTTGCAGTAATGATCCCGTGGAGATCTCTTCTCTCATGGTGACTGCCTTGTCAACAGCTAGTTCTTCCCAAGAGCAACAGAAGCTTCTTGTTGAACTAACCAAGAAAGTTGAGGAAAGAAAACTTCAGTTAGCAGAAGCAGCCAGACAGACATGCAGTGCAAGCAGAGACAACACAGTTGCTGAGATGGACAAGATTGATGACAGTTTTATGAAATCCATGCCAGTTGTTTCTGATCAAGCTGCGTCATCGGACGCAGCAGGAGCTTCCATCATATCCACTCAAGATTCATCCAGTCTCGTTCAAGATAGCGTTATGACAGCAACATCTGCTCAGATAAGTGAAGCTGCAGATAATACTGCACCTGCTCCATTCAAGTTCAGCATAGTTGGGTCAGGTGGGCAATCTTCTAGTTCATTACCAGGCCTAGCTTCTGATGATGTCAGTTCCAACAAACCATTATTTACTGACTTATCTCTGTTGTCAACATCAACAGGTTTAACATTATCTAAAGAATCAAAAGATGCAGGAGGTATCAAATTCTCGTTTACAAAGTCTCGAGCAAAAACACAGAAGCTTCTCAGTGCTTCTGCTGCGGAAGTGTTCTCCTCGGAGACAGCTGAATCCAAACTTAAACTGCCTGTACTGCATCAGGGTACATTGTCTCGAAAGTCTTTTATTTCAACTTCCAAGTTGCATCTTTCTGGTGGTTCCCACAAAACTGAAGGTTCTCAAGCTAACACTGGAAATAATGGTGGTGTTCCAGATGCATTTAAAGCTCTTATGAATGATGTCATGGGAAATACAAATTTGTCTTCTCTAGAGAGGAGACAAAAGCTGGATGTCAAGAAGGAATCGGGGAAAACAGATGAGGCAGATATTACAGCTGGTATAGATCAACATTGTGTTACGAGTTTACTGGAACAAAAATCTGAGATGCAGAAACGATCAGATGATGAGGATCATGCCAGGAAAATCCTGGATGATCTCAAGAATACAAATTCATCTACAGGCAGCAGTGATGATCTGTCTTCTGGAGGTACAGCTGTTGGCTGTTTCAACGCTGAATCCAAACCTGGCATTCATGATTCTAATCTGACACCAACTATTTCGCCACCTTCAATTGATGAACTGTTAGACAGACTTAAGAAAGGTGGATTTCAGTTTCAGAAAACAGAAAGCGGAAGTAGTAGTAGTAGCAGCAACAGTAATACATCATCTTTAGTAGTTACAGCATCACAACCAAGTTCAACAACATCTTCCTACAGTCATCCTGCCAGTATTTCTGGTCATACATCACAACCAAGTTCAACAACATCTTCCTACAGTCATCCTGCCAGTATTTCTGGTCATACATCATCTACCGCTCCTTCAACTCTCCAGACATCTTCATTAATGCCAGAACCATCTTCATCAGAAAATACAACTTCTGCAGAATCATTACAAGACACAGACCTTCGATTCAGAAATGATTTACCACCATTACCACCTGCGCCGCCAGTAGAGGTAACAGCAGCATCAAACACTAACCCTAATTTTGGGGCCTCGGATTCAAGGGTAATAGATTTTGGAGATTATGATGCCCGCCAACCTCCTACCCCCCAGGACAAAGATGAGCGATCATTTTACCAAGGCCAGGCTGATCTGATGAAACCATCTCATACATTACTGAAACATCCATTGGATATTCCTCTACCCCCAATCGATCTGCATTGTTATCCACATCAATCGAATCTTCCTCCTCCAATACATTCACAATTCTCCATCCCTCCCACAGAACCACTTCTTTCATATTGTTCATCAGCTCATCCAAATAATAACAGAGCACAGCCTCCACCACCTGCAACAGAATTTGAAAAACCTGCAGGAGTTACGGATGATTTCTCTATGTTAGATGTTGATTTAAGAAGCAGGGTTCATCCGCCACTTCCACCTGGCATGCCCCCTCCACCTCTCCCTCCACAGCCAGCCCCACAACCCCCACCATCACTGCCCCCTCTTTCAGATCAGTTCCCTCATCTGCCTCCTGGAGACATGGATTACAGGAGATCCCATCATGGTTATCAAGGACACGTAAGAGATGATAGCAGACCTCATTACAGACACTAACAGATCTGTGGTATGGCAGAATACACATGCACATCCAGGGGCGTGACATAACATAGTAATACATATAGGGGTGTGGCATAACATAGTCATACATATAGGGGTGTGGCATAACATAGTCATACATATAGGGGTGTGGCATAACATAATAGTAGTTCATCTAGGAGTGTGACATAATTCAGATTGACTCCACACTTTTTGGCTGTAATGATTTTCTAGGCAATACAAATATATTAGTAGGCTGCCATTGCTTTCTCGATGATCCGAATGCACAGTTGCCTTTGAGTTATAATCTTGACATTGTGGCCATCCGAGACGTTCACTGTACCACTCCGCTACATGGCTGAATAATACCCTAAGGACATTGTAAAACAATCTCTAAAGCAGTGTTTCCCAACCTTTCTTCTACCATGCCCCAACTAAGTTTTTAAAATTCTGATGGTCCCTATGTAACATATATGTATTTTTTTAATATTCAAAAATGTAATTATTCCCCAAATTTTTGTTCGAAATTGCCCCCTGTTGGGCATGCGCCCCATGTTGGGAAACACTACTCTAGAGGGATTCGAAACTGTCCATCTTGTCCATCCAAGATACACACTGTCCTACTCCACCATACAGCTGGACAATCTCTACATTCATACTTCAAGTTGTCGTCATCTCTAGCATCTTAATCAGTTGGAACAAGACATACCGCTGTCTCACAAGAGTCAGTCAGCCTGGCACTGACAGAATCTAGTATCACTAAGTTTTAGGATTGTTTTTGTTGTGACCAGTGATGCACACTTACTTAGTTAATAGAATTGGTTTACTTAACTCCAGACAGACATATAGGTGCGGAGTCTCTTACACTGATACTGGAGTCATCTGATCATGTCTATAGGTGCGGAGTCTCTTACACTGATACTAGAGTCATCTGATCATGTCTATAGGTGCGGAGTCTCTTACACTGATACTAAGCCACCACATAGTAACAGTAGAATGCCTGGTACAGTACAAGTAGAAGCCACCACATAGTTCAGTTATTTCCCTTGTCTATATTTGTAAATTTCATGTTCATCATTTAATAATTGAAATATTAATTTACTTTAGGGTTTGGGTTAGGATAGTTGTGGTTTACATAACTAACCCTAACCCCAATCCTAAATAAATAAATATTTCAATTATTAAATGATGAATATGAAATTTACAAATATAGACAAGGGAAATAACTGAACTATGTGGTGGCTTCTACTTGTACTGTACCGGTGCCCTCTATAACGCATCCTTTTATAACAAATTTCCCTATATAACAATACTTTTAAAAATCCCCAATTATATTTATTCTTTATTGTTTGTACTGTATATAGCGAATTTCTGTTATTACATACATATTTTGTCAGTCTGGATAAAGTCGTTATAATGGGATTTCATTGTACTAGTGATCTAGATGGATCTTTACTGTAATACCGATCTTACTTTTCAAATCACATTCAACCTTGCCATCACCATCTAAAATTCATTAAAAATCTTAGCTCTATCTCAGTTCCTAGTTGTCATCATCACACCCAAGATTTTCGGAGGTGATAACATCTTCAAGTTTGTGACTGTTTAACTGGATATTTGTGGAATTGGTTTCACTACTCATCAGTATCTTGCTTTTATCAGTGCTAATTTCCATGCCATATTTCTGACTAACTTCTTACAACTTTGAAGTGAGCTCCTGAAGTTCAGATTCGGAACCAGCCAAGAGATTGATATCATTGGCATAATGCATTTCACACACAACAATTCAGTACCCTAATGCTAAGAACAGGAAAAAAAGCATCTCAAGATGACAAGAAACATTCGTCTTAACACATGTCCTCGGCTGCAACAGATGAACTTGCCAAGATTTGTGACAAGTTCAGAACATCCATAAAGGTTACATTCTAGAAGGGGAATCTGTACATGTGAATAATAATAATAAGGAAAGATGTAACCAGTGCCAGTCATGAGAACCACCAGCATACATGCATTGCACTATTTGCACATAAAATGCAGCTTTTTTGTTGTTTCTAGGTTATAGTGGTATCTGCCCCTTTTGGTTCAATACTTCAGTTTTCTACACAATTTATGTTGCCTTCCCTCATCAGTCTTGTTTTGCATAACCATATTTATGCAGAATGTTACCAGGGTTGTATCTCAATGTTGAGTATAGACTCAATCTCTGTTTCTGGATATTATTCACTTCATTTTAGACTCACCCATAAGCCTTCATGGTTATAGGGTATCACCCTAGAAACATCAACACACAAATCCTGCCATTCTCTCTATTCTCAGTACCTTATCAGTGTAGGGAATGTGTTCCTTGTTTAGACCCAGCATTTTGCTTAAATAAATGTGCACAGGCACATCTGTCTGAAATATGTCTGTTGACATATATCCAGTAATCTGTTATGGTGGAGATGGCACTCGATGTGAACATATTCCCTGCTGACTAGTTAATTAAGCATTGAACTATAATTGTGAACAAATTCATTGTCAGGACTGAAATGATTTCTTAGTTCACAGATGTCAGATTGTTTCTCTTCACTTTGTTTCATGTCGAAACCATTTAATGTTTTTTAATGTTCTGTGACATTTCATATGATATCCACGTATGCCACACACATCACGTACCACTGCAATGATGTGTTAATGCTCAGTTTGTATGCGACATCACATATGACATGTACATATGACATTTAATAAATTTATATTATTCTGTGGATTACATCTGATTAGAGCAAGTATGTTTCCAGTAGCAACTTATGGTTGTGAATCATGGACACTTAATAAAAGAGTGGCACAGAATGATTCAGAGAATACAATGGGTAGTGAAAACGACTAATCAAAAAATGATAAGAACATTAAACATTGAAGAGGTGCTGCTCTTTAACGACATTGTAATTAAAAGGTGAGATTTTGTTGCCATATAAAGAAACATAATGGCACGGAAAAATTAATAATGGAAGTTATGGTTCCTGGAAGCAGGGGTAAGGGCTGCCCAAGACGACGATGGATAAGAGACATTCAAGATTGTTTAAACAGGCAAGTCAACTCGTCCAGAATCGCGAGGAGTTTCAGAAGGTCCATAATAAAGAAGACTATGTTCTGGAAAGAATGTCATCAGATATATACGGTATATATTATAGAGTGGAATCATTGTTACCAGATATATAGATATATATATATATATATTATAGAGTGGAATGATTATGACAAATTAGTTGTCCAGCTTGATGAAATATTTTAGTAATAACCAAAATGATGTACAGTTATATACACTATAGACTAAACTAATTAGGGATTTTGAAAATAATTGTTAAAATAGGTAATTTTGTTAGAAACTTCTGTGATATAAATAGATTGTACTGTATTTATAATTGAAACGTATTAGTTCAGTCAGAAATAACTGTATGTTACAAATACGTTGTAGTCTATATTTTAGTAGCATACTTCATTCTGTCACACAAAATGTTTCACTTGCTGGTTTCGCACGAGATGATGAAATAATTCCTTTAGCTGTGAGCAGGTAGCTCTTAACACATGATGATGATGAAATAATTCCTGTAGCTGTGAGCAGGCAGGTCTTGAAGACCCATACCCCTGCCGACAAAAGCACTGGTTCTTCTCAGTTGCATAAATGAGGCGACACCCAGACTCATGTAAGGTCTCAACAACATTTTTTTTTGTAAACAGGGGTTTATAGATGCATGTTTAGTCTACGTAAGAAGGAAATCTAGTGTGTCAGTATCTTAGGATTACCACATTCTTCCAGAGGCACAGCACACACATCTGGGTTAACTATCTCATTATTCTTTTGTTAGATTTGTTGATCTATCCGCAGCGATCGCACATCAAGCATTCCCTGTCTCCTAGGAGTCTGTCACAAAAGGACAAAGGTGCAATGTCTACTAGTCTACATCTCTTCCTCATCCATATGAATTATTTGATAGAAGACACATGTCAGAAATTGAGACAGATGTGACACAAAAGTCATAAATTGAGACAAAGATGTGACACAAAAGTCATAAATTGAGACAAAGATGTGACACAAGTCATAAATTGAGACAAAGATGTGACAATTATATTTTTCACAGGTTATCAGCATATCCCTCCCTTTTTCCATAGTTGCCTCCCACAACATGTCTGGAAAAAATACAGTGGCCCTATTCTTTGCTCCAGGAACTAAAATTTCAGGCCCCAGTTGCCACACAGACGTTTGCGTGAGATAAAATTTAATTTGGCATTGAGAGATCTGTTTACTATTACAAATATATTTGACTGTCTCACTAACCCCTCGGCTATGGAGACCAGTGACCATTATATCAAAGTTAAATTAGATCAGACTATATCCTTGTTATATCAAAGTTTAATTTAGTCAGACCATGTTATTTTGAAAGTTCAGTTCAGTCCAACCTTGAATATGGGTGGTATAACCCTGAGTGTGGGTGGTATAACCCTGAATGTGGGTGTTATAACCCCCATATAAGTTAGAAGATGCACAATTTTGACACATTCTGTAAACAGTTTTGGAAAACTAGAGACATAGATTCTGTTCAATTTTCATATTGTTGGGTTTTTCTCGAGATGAAGGGGAACATTCTGCATTTGTTTAGCTTAAGCTCAATAGATGATATCATTGTTCTGGCGGTTACACAAATCCATGAATGGTCTCACAAGACGCGTGACTATTGCCGATTTCCAGAGCGACGATACCGTCTGGCAGAAGACGGACGAGACAAAAGGTGCGGCATTGCTGGCACACTACACCGCACAAATTGGTCAGAGAAATGTGGAGGCATATCAAGAAATCAGGAAAACGCTCACAGACACGTGTAAGAACTTGAGCATGGAAAACCGTATGCTAATCACAGTTGAAGAAATCAGGAAGGCACTGAAAAGTACAAAAAATACAGCACCAGGGCCAGATGGCATTAGATACGATGACATTTGTCGAAGAACGGATGAGGAGTTGGGAGAGTTGGCGGACATGTTCAATAATAGCCTTCTAAAGGGCACAGTGAAAGAAGACTGGTTGCACAGCTATTTAGTTCCACTACACAAACCTGGGAAGGACCACACCAGGATACATGGCTACAGAATAATAACTATGCAGAATACGATTGGCAAGCTTTTGGAAAATATTGTGGCCCGGAAGGTATCGTGTTATCTTGAAAGAAATAAGTGTTTACCAACATTGTTAGGATATCGTCCAGGAAAGAAGACATGGCAAAATGCAGCCATATTTGCGCAGGATGTTTTTGAGGGGTTCGATTCGCGCATGGAGACATGTGCGGTCGCAATAGACCTTGAGGATGCGTACAATAGGGTGTCCTTGGATATCTTGATGCACCAGCTGTTAAATCTTGCAGTAAATCCTTTTGTCGTGCGTTGGGTTGGCGCCGCCCTGATGCACAGGGTTGTAGTTCTTAAGTGCGGTAACTGGATATCTACACCAACGGTTATTAGCCCTGGCCTGCCACAGGGATCGCCTCTATCTCCTGTACTTTTCAATGTATACACAGTACATATCGCTGGCAATCAAATCACAGGCGTTGGCAGAACGATGTCATATGCCGATGATATCCTGGTGTATAGACAGGGCAGAAATCGAGAAGAGTGCGTCGTGGAACTACAGAAGGAGCTGGACAGACTGACAAATTGGTGTCGAGATACGGGAGCAGTGGTTAATCCGTCTAAGGCATTCGTGACGTGGTTTTCCTTGAACAATCACATGGTAAAGACACCCATGCCACAAGTTTCGTTGTCCGGGAAAAGTTTAGAAAGAACTAGCACAATGAGATATCTGGGTGTGTTTTTTGACAGAAGCCTGAGTTTCAGGGAACATGTTGACCACATTATCATAAGGGCAGGCAAAGGCTTAGCAGCAATGAAGGTTATGGCTGCTGCGCAATGTGAGCAAAGATTGTTATTTCTTTTTTACCAGGGTTTGGTAGTGGCTGTGGTGGAATATGCACTGGCAATTCTGACTCTTAGCCAAACTCAGATCGAAAGACTGGATAGAGTCCAGAATGCAGCAATGCGTATCATTCTGGGATGCACAAGAGACACATCGACAAGAGCTATGCGATACCTACTTGACTGCCCAACAGCTGAGCATAGATTACAGTATTGCCGTGCACGGGCGTACCTTCAAATACATGCAGATAAGGAACACCCGTTGCATTCCGAAATACAGAAAGTTAAAGGCAGCAGACTCATGAGAGGAAGGTCGTGGATGGGACGTGCTGAAGATGTAATACAAAGCGTGTGCCGATTACAGGATGTGGCAGTTGGTGCGGAATGGATAGGTCTACCCACAGATTTCGAAACTTGTTTGAGAGTAGTAATATCACTTAGCAGGGAATGCAGAGAATGGTGTCCCACAGCTGTGGAGAAAGAAGTGCAGGCTTTAATCAGTGAGAATACCAAAGAGGGGGATGTGATTATATACACTGATGGATCTGTAATTAGGCATGTTCGCAGTGCTTGGGCCTTTACAGCTCAGTGCGCAGGTAAAACGATCAAGGAGGAAAGTGGTGCCTTTGCGGTCACTACGAGTAGTATGACCATGGAGACTATGGCGGTGACCAAGGCATTTGAGTGGCTACGCACACAGAAAGTAATGCAGGTCTGCATCTTGAGTGACTCTATGAGTATGATTAAGAAGGTACAAGTGGGTCTCGTTCGCGAACAGTGGATTGAGGCCTTGAGAAATGCGAGCTTGAAGGCGGTTACATTTATTTTCGTGCCGGGACATGTGGGCGTTCGAGCAATGAAAGAGCGGATCAACTGGCATCGTGTGCGATTGTGGCAAAGGGCGATGGGGCAATGGATCGCGCTGACGTTTTGAACTCCTTAAGAGATATAACACGCGAGAGTGAGACGAATGTGGATGATGATTCCTTTTCAATGGCTAGGATTAAAGATCAGGGATTGAGTTGCGGTGTTGCTAGAGGTGAACATTTTGGAGGGCGCAGAAGAATGATGGTCAACCAGCATAGGACCGGTACTGTCAGCAGAAGTGTGATGGCGGATACACTCAAGGAGAGATCGGAGCAACTATGGATGTGTTCAGTTTGCAGTGATGATGATCCGACGACTAACTAACTAACTAGATGATATCATAAGCCAAAGTCGGATGCATTGGACCATTACCGCAAATAAAACGGTGACAACACGTATCCATTCTCTGGACTACATCCTGCTAGCAATTTAGTAGGATCATTATCTTGCTATAAGAGTGATCCGGTGGGAGTTTGAGAACAACTGAAGAAAAACAAGATGATAGCATATCACTCAATGAGGTCAGTGTGTTTAACATAAGCCTGCTATCAATGAGGTCAGTGTGTTTAACATAAGCCTGCTATCAATGGGTCTGATTGTTTAGAGTTTCTGAATAAATATTTATGATGAAAACATTTGTGTAGTGGCAGAATGTGTTGACACATGCATGCATGCATACACATTTATTCTGCCAATATTTGATTTGAGGTCATTTTAATAGCTAATCATCTGAAGTTTTATTTTAAAAGATTTATTTGTTGGATACTTGCATGTTATTTGTATGGGAATATTTGTTTTCTGTATTTTGTTATTGGTGTTCAATGTACAAATTACATGAACATAATAAACGCTAGAAGTTGATTTCACATTTGTTTTGTGTTTTAGTAGATTAAGTGCACTTGTGGGCCACCTGAGGGCCACAGCTGGCCCAAGTGATTGTGACTGGCCCATAAGATTAATTTGTCTATTGTCTGTCCCCGGGTGAATGATGGTTGATCTTATTCATACTTGCCGTTAAGCATAGGCGCTTAAGCTGTCGTTCCAAGGCCAGATGTGTCGCAGTGGTTGCATTTAGTCCATGTTTGCTATCCACCGTTGTCTTGGTCTACCTTTGGCTTTATACCCTGATATTCTTTAGTTATATGCTCTTATTGATATTTGGCTTTATACCCAGATATTCTTTAGTTATATGCTCTTATTGGTATTTAGTTTGGCTTCATTCTCATATTGATTTAATATTACTATATAAAGTGATCTATGACCTCTTAAATTAGCCAAAAAAACAATCATACAAACTTTTGTACATCTATCTATCTATGTTCCTTCAGCGCTGAATACTGTGCATAGGGCAGAAACCATATATCTCCAGTTCAAGTGATGTGATGATACTGTGTGTAATTCTTGCATGTTGTTGAGACCCATAGTCATACCATGTTTGATGGTTGTTCTGCTAAAAGTCTCTCATGACCTTCCTCTTATAATTTTGCCATCTGGTATCCATTTCAATGCTTGTAGTGACAGTCTGTTTTCATTCATTCTAAGTACATGTCTGATATAAGTCCATCTCTTTCTACTTACAAAATTGTACAGACGAGATAACAAGGTTTTCTTTAAATCAAGACCCACACAATGAAAATAAGAGAGAGATGCTAAACTGTGATAAAAGAAAATGATTTGAGTTCAATCTGTTACTGTGTGGAAGCTGACTGGACCAGCTTAGACATGGGAAGATGTATATATTAAATAAATCTATGCAGAAAAGAAAACAAAACTCCAATTGTAAGAATAGAAAAATAAAATTTACGGTTCATAATTTCTTGGAAATAAAAATATGACTTAACGCCAACACATGATTACTAAACTCTGACAAGATGATTACACTCACACACTCTGACAAGAGGAACACGCTCATTCACTCTGATAACAGGTAATAATTACAGCAAAACTGAAATCCAACATTCAAAATTCGGAAACAGGTTGATTAATTTTTGCTTATCACTGTATGTTATTTGTCAGAGTTAACAATGATATTTCTGCTAAACTGAGATGATGATGATGTCTGTGGTGTGTCTGACTGTGACTTATGAGTCTTATATAAGCCTGAAATTTTCTACTTTGTGTAGGAGTAGCTATTTGCCTTTTTTTCTAGCACGTTAGTTCGCGGCATTTTGTTTGAGGTTCCCTGCAGCTGCTGTATCATTTTTGATTCTGCGACACCAGTCAATTTTGTATTGTGAAAGACTTTCGTCTATGTTGAAGTGAGTCAATGATGTCTTAAGAGTGTTTTTAAAATGCTTCTTCTGTCCTCCAGCATTGTTGAAGCCAGTCTGGAGATCTCCATATAGCAGCTTTCTTTTTGCAGAAGATCTTTAATGTAGACGATGTGTCCTGCCCTGCATGTCTGCGTCTTCATCAACATTGCATGTATGCTTACAGACTTAGATTTCAGCAGTACTTCACTGCCAGGATCCCACCAATGGATGTTGAGCATCGCAGTGGTTGAGTCTTCCAACATGTCTGGCATATATTGTCGATGTTTCACAGGCATAAAGGAGTGACGATATTACTGCCGCCTGGTAAGCTATGAGTTTGGTGATAGTTGTTATTCCCCTTCTGTCCTATAAATTTTTTCGTAGTTTTCCAAATCTGGTAATAGCTTTTACTATTATGTTGTTTACATCTTGTGAGAGAGTGCTGCCCAGGAATTTGAAACATTTGACTGAAATTCTGTGTTTTTTATGTTGGGATTAATACACGATCTGTATTTTGTGTGCTAATTGTGAAGCTAAAGTTGATGCAGGCTTCAACAAATTTATTTATTGTCCTGCATTCTGTCTGCAGAATCAGCATACAATCACTGGATACACACATACAACATGAAAATCAACATCTTGACCACAATGCCTTTACCACTTCCTAACAAATTCATCATACTTCACTCCCACACAAACTCACACTTCACTCCCACACAAACTCATCACACTTCACTTCCACACAAACTCACACTTCACTCCCACACAAACTCACTGTGTTTCACTCCCATACAAACTCATCATCATACTTCACTCCCACACAAACTCATCACACTTCACTCCCACACAAACTCATCACACTTCACTTCCACACACACTCATCACATTTCACTCACACACAAACTCATCACACTTCACTCCCACACAATCTCATTACACTTCACTCCCACACAAACTCATCACACTTCACTCCCACACAAACTCATCACACTTCACTTCCACACACACTCATCACATTTCACTCACACACAAACTCATCACACTTCACTCCCACACAATCTCATTACACTTCACTCCCACACAAACTCATCACACTTCACTCCCACACAAACTCATCACACTTCACTTCCACACAAACTCATCACACTTCACTCCCACACAAACTCATCACACTTCACTCCCACACAATCTCATTACACTTCACTCCCACACAAACTCATCACACTTCACTCCCACACACTCATCACATTTCACTCCCACACACTCATCACACTTCACTCCCACACACTCATCACATTTCACTCCCACACAAACTCATCACACTTCACTCCCACACACTCATCACACTTCACTCCCACACACTCATCACACTTCACTCCCACACAAACTCATCACACTTCACTCCCACACAAACTCATCACACTTCACTCCCACACACTCATCACACTTCACTACCACACAAACTCATCACACTTCACTCCCACACAAACTCATCACACTTCACTCCCACACAAACTCATCACACTTCACTCCCACACAAACTCATCACACTTCACTCCCACACAAACTCATCACACTTCACTCCCACACAAACTCATCACACTTCACTCCCACACAAAGTCATCACACACACTCATCACACTTCACTCCCACACACTCATCACACTTCACTCCCACACAAACTCATCACACTTCACTCCCACACACTCATCACACTTCACTCCCACACAAACTCATCACACTTCACTCCCACACAAACTCATCACACTTCACTCCCACACAAACTCATCACACTTCACTCCCACACAAACTCATCACACTTCACTCCCACACAAACTTATCACACTTCACTCCCACACAAACTCATCACACTTCACTCCCACACAAACTCATCACACTTCACTCTCACACAAACTCATCACACTTCACTCTCACATAAACTTATCACTCTCACACAAACATTTCACTCCCACACAAACTCATCACACTTCACTCCCACACAAACTCATCACACTTCACTCCCACACAAACTCATCACACTTCACTCCCACACAAACTCATCACACTTCACTCTCACACAAACTCATCACACTTCACTCCCACACAAACTCATCACACTTCACTCCCACACAAACTCATCACACTTCACTCCCACCACAAACTCATCACACTTCACTCTCACACAAACTCATCACACTTCACTCTCACACAAACTCATCACACTTCACTCCCACACAAACTCATCACACTTCACTCCCACACAAACTCATCACACTTCACTCTCACACAAACTCATCACACTTCACTCCCACACAAACTCATCACACTTCACTCCCACACAAACTCATCACACTTCACTCTCACACAAACTCATCACACTTCACTCTCACACAAACTCATCACACTTCACTCCCACACAAACTCATCACACTTCACTCCCACACAAACTCATCACACTTCACTCCCACCACAAACTCATCACACTTCACTCCCACACAAACTCATCACACTTCACTCCCACACAAACTCATCACACTTCACTCCCACACAAACTCATCACACTTCACTCTCACACAAACTCATCACACTTCACTCTCACACAAACTTATCACTTTCACACAAACTCATCACACTTCACTCTCACACAAACTTATCACTCTCACACAAACTCATCACACTTCACTCTCACACAAACTCATCACACTTCACTCTCACACAAACTCATCACACTTCACTCTCACACAAACTCATCACACTTCACTCTCACACAAACTCATCACACTTCACTCTCACACAAACTCATCACACTTCACTCCCACACAAACTCATCACACTTCACTCCCACACAAACTCATCACACTTCACTCCCACACAAACTCATCACACTTCACTCCCACCACAAATTCATCACACTTCACTCCCACACTTCACTCTCACACAAACTCATCACACTTCACTCTCACACAAACTCATCACACTTCACTCTCACACAAACTCATCACACTTCACTCTCACACAAACTTATCACTCCCACACAAACTCACCATGATACTTCACACAAGATAACCATCAAAACAATTGTACACAACTTTTATTTGCAATATAAGACCTAAAATCTCATCCAAACCATGTTTTTGTGTATAAATGTCATTGATAATGTCATACAAATTTGTGTACTGGTGACAACTGTTGTCCAAGTTGCTTAGACATACAACCTGTAATTATATAGACACAGACAACCACACATTACACAGGTATATAAATTACTTGAGAATCACAAACATTATAACATCAGATCGTGCTAGAATGATTTATTGACAAGTTGTGAGGCAAGCAGGTGCCATCTGAGCAGACCTGGTACAAATCGCATATTCTGCATTAAGATTTTTATTTTATACTAAATCCTTGATGCTTCTATATTATAGTGTTCCTTCAATCCGCAATCAAGTAATATATGAGAAGATATAGTGTTCCTTCAATCCACGATCTAGTAATATATGAGAAGATATAGTGTTCCTTCAATCCGCAATCAAGTAATATATGAGAAGATATAGTGTTCCTTCAATCCACAATCAAGTAATATATGAGAAGGCATGGAGGAAGAAGGAAACAGGGATGGATAATATCAAAGACTGGACAGTGTGAAGTTTTCAAACTCATCAGCATGGTAGATGAATAGGGATGCCTGGATATCTTTATGTGTCACATGACACCATGAACCTGATGGGTTATACAAAGGTAAAAGTATATCCCATGGTAGCAACCTGCTGACAGGGACGAAGATAATTCTTCATGTACTAATGTAAAGATATGTCCCATGTACGACTGGGTATTTATGTTGCCACGAAAAATTCAGGGAAATCACTCTACCTTATGGTTATTATAAAAGTATGATGGGAAATTATCTTGGAAGATTGATGTCCATGAATACAGATGGCTGCCTCAATGTGACATTGCCAATGGGTGTCTATGGAAAGAGTAAAAGTGAAAAATGACATTGGATTGCTACAGGTTAATCAACACATTCTATAGAAACCCATGTACACACAGGTTCGGGGTTGAGTTGAGTGTCTCATTCCATATAGGACCAAAGTGACACACAAGCCATGCAGAAATCAGATGTGTCAGGCCAAAAGACGCAGATATCACAGCTACGATGTGAACCATGACATAACACAATCGGTTATCCAGACTATATCCTGTTAATCTGCAGGAGTTTGAGAACAAACGCAGAAAATAGATATCACATAGTGTTTCAAGATTGGTGACAGATATATGATTTTGTCTGGCTTGATTGAAATGTGTTTCAATTTCTCAGTCAATTCTTCAATTTCATGTCAACAATCTGTTGTAGTATTGACATTCTTGCATTTGTTTTAATATTTTATTTGGATGTTGCTCACTGTTGGTGTTCTATAATTCATGCATGGAATCCACATTGCTCTAATGTCAATCTCAGTTCTTGAACAGGCTAACAACAAGAACCATGTACATTCTTTCAAGCAATTTTGAGATTGAAATTAAGTCTGATAAAAATTCTAGGGATGACAGTAGCAGACTAGCACATCTATGATTTCTCTAGTGGTGTATCCTGCTGAGAACACAGTATTGCAGACTTCACTGGATGGAATGGTAAGATAAAGGTAGGTTCCATGGCAGTAACCTGCCTTCGGGGATGATAATAACTCTTACACGTACTATGCTGCAGCAACTATTAGGTGGGGTGGCCAGTTCCCTTCCTTGCTGTGTTTATCTTCCCTGATGACTCATCTGTCATGTACCCATTTACAACTGGGTCGACTGGAGGGTCGGTCTTGTCAGGTGAGAAATCACAACCCCAACGGATGGAACAATAGTCTACAGATGGATTACCCTCATTTTTGAGTTTGATGCCCAGTTCTATCTGATAAGATATTGAATGATCCAAAATTGTGATTATAAAATGATTCACATCAGGTATAGGTAGCTGTTTCAGGAAAGAGAACAAGAGGCAGACCAAAATGACGATGGTTACATGACATCAAAGACATTTTGAACATGATAATAGAAGAAGCTGGGCAGCTCGCACAGAACCGAGAGGCTTACAGAGCAGCAGTGAGAACAACATTCTGTAGAGAAGACATCACATAGAGAGAGAGAGAGAGAGAGAGAGAGAGAGAGATAGGTAGTTAAGAGGTGACCATGAAGGATCTGACTTAATTCTCAAGGTAGGGGGAAGAGAAGGGAAAGTTCAGGTTCAATTTTCCAGTTCAAATGGGAAATGTTCAGACCACAACATGCCACTAAGTTGATACAGCCTAAAGGAAATGTTCAGACCACAAATTGCCACTAAGTTGATACATCCTAAAGGAAATGTTCAGACCACACACTGGCCCCTTAAAGTCAACAGTCTAAGGAAATTGATATTAGGTGATCTTGAAAATAAAGGCAAATGGGGTGATACTAACCAAATCATCCCACAGTTTTCTGTTGGTCAATGAAAAATATGGGCAGAACATATTCCTCAATATACCTACTCAACATACTCCTTCCTCAGTACATTGTGCATACCACAGTGGTTAGTGCACTGGCTTCACATATGAGTGGTTCTGGGTTCATTCCCCAGTTGAGGCAGAAATGTTTTTCAGATCGCAATGGCTTCCGGATTGACTCAACCTTAATGGGTACAGGATTAATCAGGGAAGTAAAGACTGCAAAGGAGAGGATATGGCTACTGCCCTCATATAGCAGAGCCACTGAAATGTGAGATCAATAACATCTCACACCCCTACACAATAGTAAATTCTATGGGTTACTTTACTTTTTTTTACATCTGAATGGTGAGAAATTGGATCAATTTTATACAGGACGCCCTCATTTATTTGGAGAGAGTCAAGAACCAAATAATATATTTATAATTATATGTATTTAGGGAACGACCCCCATGAAGACATGAAATGTTCCGTGTCTCATTGTATGCATATTAGGGTCATCTGGGCTCAGAGACTGGTTGAAACATGATCTTTAAAATGGTATTTCGGTAAAAACGGTTGTAAACTTCATCTCATATTTAACTAATATTTAACAAACAACGATCTCTAAACTTGTATATGAAATAATGGCCGGTCTCAAGTTTCAGTAACAATAGCCTAAAATTAATTCTAAAACTGAAATCAACATTACCATGATGAGAACTAAGGCACAAATAGGATAAAAGTTCAATGATACACACCTCTCCTCCCCCACATAAACACACCTATACATTACACCATACTGTCAAATCATGATAATATCACTATTGTATTGTGCTCCGGCTGTTCTACTCCTCAAAATCAACTCACAACATCTGTCTCAGTTAGTGATGCAACATCATCTGTTTCAGTTGGTGCTGACTGTGTCGTATGCAGGTGGGTTATCGTAAGCGTGATGTGTGACTCCGTTAGATTGATAATGTTCTGGAGTTGCTGTTGGATCTTCTGTGTTTTTACTGTTGTATACTTTTGCTTTGTTGACCGGAGGTCCTGTAGAAAACAAAAATAATGTTAACAATTTTTAATAACTCATTTAATCAGGAGCGAGGATACCACTGTTCCTACAAAATGACAGTTCAGAACAATATTGATGTTCCACTTTTCAAGTGATGTTTATTTTGAATGTTTGTGTTGCAAGCAACTCAGAAATTAACTAGATTTTTTTGTCTTTATGTTCCGCACTACTAGTTCGCTGTTCTGACACGTATTTGTGGATAATCTCATCAGTTACACTTCATGAATATTCTAATAGTTTTTTTCACATAATAATATGAGGGCCACAAACATGTGGTCCACCTGGTACTATGATACTTGTTCAACAAGAAATAAGAGTCTATGAAACATTTGATATGGAAGAATCAAACAGTTCTTATAATAAACAAATGTTTTGTGTAATCACGTTGATATAAATTGTGATTATTGTGTGAAATTGATCATTAATCTACAAGAATGTATTTTCTCATTGATTTGTCAATGTACATTATATGGAGAGAGCTAAAATGCAGGCATCGCTATGAAAACTCACGCTTATTTTTGTCCCCAGACATGCAGGCATGGAGGGAAATGAACGGTCCGACAAATTAGCTATTCTCGCCACCACAACAGACGGTCAGCCTATGCACTGAGCAGACATACTCACCGCTCTTCGTGAGTCCTCACGGTCAGAGGATTTTGAGATGAATAAGCATGAGTCAATATCAAGAATGCAAGAATTGAGAGTGATATGCAAGAATGCCAGAAGAGAACCCCTGACAAAGATTTCGTAAAGAGTCTTAATATATATAGTCTTAATATATAAGAGTCTTAATATATAAAATATTCAGGTGACGGCTAAAAAGTCATGCTTCTCGGATGACTGGACCCATCACGTGCTTTAGTACTGCTATATATATCAATTTGGCAAGATTTAACCCTTTAGGATCAATGTCCATCAGTCATATAGATGATATCCTGTTGTTCCATCATTTATCTGTTTGTTTTGTTTCACCAGTGACCTTCCCGTTTTAATCCTTCTTGGATATATCCATATTTTGATCTGCCAAATGAATGTCAATATGGAAACTTACTCTTGTATGTCATATTTCTGTTCTTTATAAAGACCTTTTGGTCAAAAACTCGGTTTGTGTTATTATGTGTGTTTCCAGTGATTAGCCAAACTTCATTACACTATTCGTAGCTTTGCCTGTTGGTTTTTAATTTTGCAGTAGGGAGTACATATTATTGATCTTCATTTAAATAAATTCGTTACTTGACAAAAGTAAGCCGTGAGGTCTAGAATCCCAATGAGATCTTGATGTTGTTCCAAACTCTAGAATGACTTTAATAATAGGTAGTTAACTGCAGCAAAACTGAAATCCAACAGGTGAAGCTAAGAAACAGGGTGATACAGTTTTGCTAATCATTGGTTACATACATGATAACACACACAAAAATGACATTTCTACCAAAAGGCCTTCATAAAAAAAAACACACTTGCAAAATAATAATAATACAAGTAAGAACAGCACTTTTCACATTCACATGACACAGCTAAATATTGATACACGCTGGAAGAGTAAAAACCAGAAGGTCATAGGTGAAACAAAACAAACAGAAAATTGATTGACAGAACACACAGTCTAATGATGAGACAAAACAAACAGAAAATTGATTGACAGAACACACAGTCTAATGATGATACAAAACAAACAGAAAATTGATTGACAGAACACACAGTCTAATGATGAGACAAAACAAATAGAAAATCTACAGAACAGAATAAAATATTGATAAACAGAAAAATGACAGAAGAATAAGGTATTGTAGCTGTCAACTTATTTTTCCATAAATCTGTATTTTTTATCAATTTATTTCCATATTTCAATAAACACGTCCATATTTAGCATTAAAAAAACGCACCCACGACAACAAATTTTACAACAAAACTCCTCATCAATATGTTCATTATGTGCATAATGTCAGCATTGGTAGTAATTACTGAAGATGTAACACCTAATAACCTTATTTAAAAAAAAAATATAATTATTGTGGAGTTTTTTTTGGGCTCAAAATCCATATCAATACAGAAAATCTGTACTAGTTGACACTTATGGGGTATCAATCAGTAGGACTGATGGCCATTGATTCCAAAGATCTCTCTTGGATGAAATTGATAGATGTACAGAATACTATTTCATCCAGCAAACACACAGAAAACCCTTGATGACATCATTTGGAGTTATAACTCATGGGTTGTGAACCTCGTGTATTAGCGATTCTGTTTACTGAACTCACTACAGATACTCATATAATTTTACGATGTACTTGTGAAATATAATAAAAACTTACCTAAATAACTGAGAAATACTGGCAGGAAGACGAGGCCATGAGATGCACCAAACAGCACCATGGCTAGATACATGCGGAAGTAAAATACCTGGAACAATTGTGACTTGGAGAAAGCTAGCATGATAATACCTGCGATTTTTGTCAAGGTGATGCCACTTAGTACCTGTTGAATGGATACAGGTGATTATCATTGATATGGAGAACTGACAGCGGATATTTATGGATCATAGTCATACATTGGCACAGTTACACATTGGCACAGTCATACATGGACACAGTCATACATAGGCACAGTCATACATGGGCATAGTCATATATTAGCAAAAAAGATACAAATATACTGCATTATAAATATTATAAATTTGTATACCTATTTTGAAATTAAAAAATGTGTTCAAACCCCTGCATGTTAACTAAGATATCAGAGCAGGCACTCACACTCACACAGTTCTTAATTTGGTGTACAGGTGGTGTGTCATTTTGTTATGATAAAACTGAGAAACAAAAAAATTTATGTTGACAGACTACACAACAAATTTTTTTCATACAGCAAAAAGAACAGTACAAGAGATAACTAGTGTCTTCCTTACTGAACTGCCCATCAGAGCTAATGCTTCCTTGGCACGTTCCTTGCGTGTGGGTTTAATGCTGATTGTGAAAGCTCTGATGATATGAGAGCAGAACTCCACAGATATACCAATCGCCTGTGGATATAGGGAAGAATTAGAATATTCATGTAATATTTGTGAATATGTTAATTTCCTTGTGTCATTCTTTATCTCATACAAGATAAAGTAGTTATATTTTCTAGTGGCAACATATAATTGTGAGATGTGGCCAATGACATGAAATGTTATAGAAATGCTATTTCTAAGAATATCATAGACAGAAAGATGAACCAACGCAGACAATCCACAAAGACCTGAACATAGAATAAAATTGGTTCCTCAAAACTAACAAAAAAACGCAAGCTAACATATTTCAGACAGATCTTCTTGTCGTTCACAGTTGAATATATCTACACAGCAAGTAATTTGTTAAATAGGCTGGTTGCACGATAACATGGTTGCTGGTTGACCTCCCAACCTGGTATCTCAGACTTCAGTACCTGTGCTTCCTTGGGCAGGACTGTGGTCATGCTCAATGTAGGGGATGGCCTGATGAATCTTACTTTTCAGCTTCTGTTGGCTGGACTAAGCCCCATTTCTCCTTAAAAGAGTTGGTCTCGATGAAGATTTCAGACATATAAAAAAGACACAATGGTTTAGAAGGTTTAATCATGGAGGAAAAAGTGAAAGAGAACAAGAAGCAGACCAAGACTATGATGGACACAGGATTTTGAAGACCTGAACATGATACTGAAAGAGGCTGGGCAGCTTGCACAGAACTGAGAGTCTTACAGAGTAACAGAGAGGACAGCGTTCTGTAAAGGACATGTCACATTGATAGATACAAGATACGTCTCAACCATTTATTAATTCACATAAAAATTGACTCTTAATCTTGTGCAGGTCACTAATATCCATGTTAGGTTAAATATTGACGGTCACACATACGAGGGGTGGTTAAAAAATCTTGACAGTCGACACATACAAGGGATGATTAAAAAAGTAATCTCTTCTAATTTTTATCTTAAGTAAATACTACATCAGTGTGCAATTTAAATTTGGCGAGAATCTCCAAATACTCTTCTGTACTGTAAAGCATAACCAGCCTGTTCCATTAACATATTGCAACACAGTAACCGTTTAAAAATGGCTGCTAAAGAAGTACGGTTAAATAACGATATGTCACAGAATTTCTCAATGCTGAAGCGAGACTCCAATTTGCATCCATGAATATGATTACACAACAGTGACACTACACAACCATCATCGAATTGATGACATCATTTGTGGTGATCATCGGGTAACGCTGTATGAACTGCATGCCATGTTGTCCATTAGTAAAGGTAATGTCCAGAACATTGTTAAAGATCTGGGTTGTTCAAAGGTTTGTGCATGTTGGGTGCCTCGAATGTTGACAGACAGATATGAAGAAACAAGGAAAATCATAGAGATTAACCTTCTGCACCACTACGAAACTGAAGGAGATAAGTTTTTATCTAATATTGTGACAGCCGATGAGAGTTGGGTTCATTTTTTTGAACCAGAATCCAAGAAATAGTCAATGGAATGGTATCACACGACATCGCAGACAAGAAAGAACTTCAAAAGTTCATCATCTGTAGGGAAAGTTATGGCCTCTGTGTCTTGGAATGAGAAGAGTGTGATTCTTCTTGACTTTGTGGAACAAATGAACACAGGGAATGCAGACTGTTATATTGAAACTTTGTAGAAGCTTAGAGGTTATCTTCGACGACTTTACCCATTAAAAGATCAGAGAACTGCACTATTGTTGTACGATAATGCCACGCCACACACCGCGAAATGCACCATTGATGCGATTGGAGAGTTTGGCTGGACAGTATTACCACATCACCCTTACAGTACTGATCTTGCACCTTCAGACTTCTATCTATTTGGACCACTAAAAGAAAATCTACTTGGACATCAACAACCTTGAACATGCCGTACGCAGTTGGTTTAGGAAAAAAGATACACATTTTTACTGTGCGGGGATACATGCCCTTGTGCAAAGATGTAAAAAAATGTAACAAATAACGGAGACTATATTGAGCAATGAAGTTTTTAAACACTAACTTCAGACAACATTTTAATATGAGTTTTATCTGTTTTCATGTCTATTTAATTAAATTATAAATTAGGAGGCATTACTTTTTGAACATCCTACGTACATATAGATTTCTGCACAACAGACTCATATAACTTTGTTATAACTTTGCTGATTTCTACATAATTCATTCACTCAATATGCAGATTCAACATTTTGTGTCCATGACAAATTCTACACAGGTGTTAACTTTCTCAAATTTCTCACAAATATCCACACAGATGTTAACTTTCTCAAATTTCTCACAAATATCCACACGGATGTTAACTTTCTCAAATTTCTCAAAAGTGTCCACACAGACTTTACACTTTCCCTTACCATGATGAGGTTGACCAGCGACAATGCATTGAGTTCAATGTTCCAGAGATACATCAGACCCATGATATTGACCAGGATCATTAAGATGGTGATGACAACAATGATGGAAGCGTATATGTCAAATCCAAGCATCAGGAAGGTGATAATAAGGATTGCCGCCAGACAGTATGTGATGTTCAAGATGGCATTTTTGACAATATCTAAATACTGCTCGTAGAACACGTAAAATACGCTGAGGATGCAAGAATCAGAAAATGATAAGGATGTTTTGTAACATAAGACATGCTAAGGATACACAGAAAATAGAACACTCTGAGAAAAACAAGAACATAAAATAAGATAAGGGTTTCATGGAACAGTAAAACATAAGAACATAGAAGAAAACTGAAAAATTAAGAAAAAAATAACCAGCTGAAGAGGTAATAGAACAAAGAACATGATAAAGAGGTAAGAGAACAATTAACTAAATGAAAAGTTAATAGAACAAGATGAAGGGAATTATACCTATCACATGCACAAACAACACATGTTTGTTACATATCACCGTAGCCGTTCTTGTTGACTTGTGAGATTATTTATTCTGTTTTGTACGCATTGTTTATTGTCCTTTCGCAGGTACATGATTGTTGATCGTATTCACACTTGTCATTAAGCACCGGAGTGGGAATCTCAATTGGCATTCCAAGGCCAGATATGTCGCCTTAGTTGCATTCAGTCAATGTTCTTTTCAAGGTTATCTTGATGTTTTCTATCCATCGTTTTCTTGGTCTACCTTTAGCTCTAGATCTAGATATTCGTACATATAAATTGGTTTTATGTTTTGTATATTGGATGTACAATATTTATCTGTAAAATTTGAGTTTGAGAAGCCAAAGTGATGGTCTTACCTGTATGGGAAGACGTTGTAGTGACGCCCGGTCTCATTTAAGGACCTGGTGATGTTGGCAGAGATCTCTCTAGCATTCTTCAAAGCCTCAATGTAATCATCTGATGTCTTCAATATACTGTGGTATGTCATGAAGTATGAGGCTAGTGAGAATAAAAATGGCATAATTTATGAGGCTGGGGAGAATAAAAATGGCATAATTTATGAGGCTGGGGAGAATAAAAATGGCATAATTTATGAGGCTGGGGAGAATATAAATGGCATAATTTGAGGTTAGTGAGAATATAAATGGCATAATTTGAGGTTAGTGAGAATATAAATGGCATAATTTATGAGGCTAGTGAGAATATAAATGGCATAATTTGAGGTTAGTGAGAATATAAATGGCATAATTTGAGGTTAGTGAGAATATAAATGGCATAATTTGAGGTTAGTGAGAATATAAATGGCATAATTTGAGGTTAGTGAGAATATAAATGGCATAATTTATGAGGCTAGTGAGAATATAAATGGCATAATTTATGAGGCTAGTGAGAATATAAATGGCATAATTTATTTGATGTTAGATAAAAGAAACAAATGATCATTGATAATAGGTAGAAGAGACAAATGGTATTTGATGCTAGGTAGAAGAGACAAATGGTATTTGATGCTAGGTAGAAGAGACAAATGGTATTTGATGCTAGGTAGAAGAGACAAATGGTATTTGATGCTAGGTAGAATAGAAGTGTTGTGGTTTAAGGGATTCTGTCATCATTATAATCATCAACAACTTTCTGGTATTTGGTGATTACAGAGACAAGTCAGGGACAACTTACCTCCAACTGTTGTCTCATTGTGAACATCTTTGTACAACTGTACACCTGACCCATAGGCAGCATGACCCCTAGCAGAGGAAATAAACTTTTCAGATTTACATAATCAAACTGATTTTACAAATAATAATAGTAAAAAAAATTAAATTTGACATATAATTACCAAAACGCCATAAAAGATCCAACAATCGGGTATGGGCAGCAGTAACACAAGTAACAAATTAATTACATTTGATAAAAGTAAATATGTGTTACAAATAAATTCTGTATTATTTACTGTTATATTATATATCTTTTCAGGTGAATATCTTATGATTGAAACATCAACTGTTTTCCTCCTTAATCATTTTATTCTAGTTTTTTTCATCATCTTTTGATTAGTGTGTCATGTGACATATTCTATCCAAAACGTAGTCGTCTTTATGAATCTCCTGAAATCTCTGGAAAGTTGTCCCGTTTCCTCTAACGACGTGTGCATGCCTTCCTGAATATCTCTTGTCCAACTTGGTCGGACTCTGCTTCTACTGGTTCTATCTCCCCACCTCCAACAACACTCTTTCCATGTCATCTTGTCTCTCTTCACATGGCTGAAGCCTTCTTAATCTTTAGCATGTTGTGTTTATAATTCGGGCAGTGCATACCGCCAGAATTATGTCATGTCTTTATTTCGGATGGCGGAATCCACCGCCCGGTTTGCTAAACCCAAAACCGAACGAAAAAAATCGAGATCGGTAACATTTTGACAGATTGTTTTGGCAACATTGAGAAGAGAATTTATCTAACTTCCTGTTTCTATTGTTAAAATGGCGATATACGATGTAGTGTGATTATGATTTTGAAATCCGAACAATCTTTAGCCATCCGCATAGAGGTGAAGCGACATGACAGTGAATCGAGTTTCATATACTTTTCTATCACCGTATATTCAGTGAAATCATTATTTATTCTGAATTCAATGTGGAAATCTTGAGAGGTAAGTACTTCAACTAGTTTAATTAAATTAGACCACGAGGTTCCATAAGGTTCTCACTATGTAAAATATATAATATTCAACAGCCTTCGATCGATCAAAAATACGGTAGGTCTAGCTCTAGATAGGTCTAAGTCTGTCTTTATCACTTTCTCACACGTCTCGTATCACATACAAAGAAAACTTACACCAATATATGCCGAATTTAATTATTCATTTATATGTGCAAATATTATTTAAATATCTGTAACAACAGAAAAGTTACAGCAATTTCAAAACAGCCACCGACGATTGCGTAACATTTCCGAAAACCAATTCGGTGGCAGAAGAGAAATTGCGTAATTGTAAACACAGCATGCCTAATGTTAATATAGTGTTTAAAAGCCAGTCTTCTTAGAGATTGATTTTTCTTAGTACATTGTGGTTTATCTTTCTTGATGTCTACGATGTTCTCAGGACTAACATGTCACAAGGAACTAGTTAAAACACACACATTTTTGATTAGTAGTGGCAGGTATTTATTATACATATTTACTTGTTTAATATAATTAAATCAAATAAAGATTGAGAGATGAGAGAAAATACAGTGCTAAGACCAAATTTTTCTGTACATTAAGGGTGATGTGGTCAGCAACATGATGGATACCTTTACGTACCCACATTTATTCTCGTATATATTTAAATTTGCCTCACATTTTATATACTTACTGGAACAATATCTTGTAGTCACAAATGAAGGTATATATGTAAACGGTTTCAGTGAGTTACTAGTTATGCAAACACACATCATCATTATCATCTCCTCCATCAGCATTATCATTACCATCATCATCATCATCATCATCTTGAGTATCCATGATTTATGTCATACACATGAAGTCACTTCAGGTAGCTTATCCTGGACTTATAAGAGAACCAAGGTATTCAAAACTAGTAACAGGCTTTAGTTCTCTGTTACTGATTGAGACTAAGAAATTGTAAATAAACATATGCAGCTAAAACTGAATAGATAGTCAAGAGAACATCATCGCTGCACACAGGAAACATCCATAGGTACTATAATCTCCCTTTGAGTATAATCACAATTACATGATGACTGAAAGTTCTAGCTCTCTAGTGGTTGACAAACATTCTTTGCCTTCCACAATAATGTTCAATTCCTGCCACACTACATTTCCTGCAATGTCTCACATTCCCTGCCACACCCACATTCCCTGCCACGCCCACAATTCAAGCCCAGCTTCTTTATTCTCAACATGGAAAAGGAATCATCTTCATTCATTTCATCTGATCATGCAGTTTCTCTCAAAGAGTTCAATATGTCAGCGGTGTCCATTGCCCTGCCACTTGATAAAACTTAATAGCTTTGAGAAAATGAAGAGAAGAAAACAATACCAGGTTCATGGAAGGTTAGACTTACCCCTTGGCACATTTGACACCTGGATTATCTTTAAGAAACCAGGGTAAGAATTCTGCAAACGTGTGATTTATAGGTCGACCCCTGTCTGTTTGATCGAGGGGACATTTTACGCAATCAGAGCTTGCATCTGTTAAATAGAGAACATCATTATGTCAAGTTAATTTTAAAACCCTATAGTCAAGTTAGTTCTGTAACTCTCTAGTCAAGTTAGTTCTGTAACTCTCTAGTCAAGTTAGTTCTGTAACTCTCTAGTCAAGTTAGTTCTGTAACTCTCTAATCAAGTTAGTTCTGTAACTCTCTAGTCAAGTTAGTTCTGTAACTCTCTAGTCAAGTTAGTTCTGTAATCCTCTAGTCAAGTTAGTTCTGTAACTCTCTAGTTAAATTAGTTCTGTAACTCTCTAGTCAAGTTAGTTCTGTAATCCTCTAGTCAAGTTAGTTCTGTAACTCTCTAGTTAAATTAGTTCTGTAACTCTCTAGTCAAGTTAGTTCTGTAACCCTCTAGTTAAGTTCTGTAACTCTCTAGTCAAGTTAGTTCTGTAACCCTCTAGTTAAGTTCTGTAACTCTCTAGTCAAGTTAGTTCTGTAACTCTCTAGTCAAGTTAGTTCTGTAACTCTCTAATCAAGTTAGTTCTGTAACTCTCTAGTCAAGTTAGTTCTGTAACTCTCTAGTCAAGTTAGTTCTGTAATCCTCTAGTCAAGTTAGTTCTGTAACTCTCTAGTCAAATTAGTTCTGTAACCCTCTAGTCAAGTTAGTTCTGTAACCCTCTAGTTAAGTTCTGTAACTCTCTAGTCAAGTTAGTTCTGTAACTCTCTAGTCAAGATAACACAAACACTTGGGAAACTTTGTTACACTGGACACAAGTTTTAGTACTGAAGGAATAAACATTTGGGATGGGGAGAAATGTGGAAATAGAATTACATTTTCCATTCATCACTACAGACTTGTTGATGACATGACTACAGACTTGTCAATTGATGACATGACTACAGACTTGTCAATTGATGACATGACTACAGACTTGTCAATTGATGACATGACTACAGACTTGTCAATTGATGACATGACTACAGACTTGTCAATTGATGACATGACTACAGACTTGTCAATTGATGACATGACTACAGACTTGTCAATTGATGACATGACACTCTAGGGCAGAGAATTTGATAGGATGTGTTAATAGAGAGACATTAGACAATGTTACTTGATCAATAAAAGTAATAATTCTACCCTGCCAGGCATGTTGTCGCAAGGAGGTATTGAAGGGGGAGGGGAGTTGGCTGTCCTACCGCATAGAGGGTTAAAGTGAATGAAGGGTCAAACTGAAGTCGGATGTGTCAGGTCAAAAGGTGCAGATATAAACCTGATACAATGCAATTCCTTCTCCAGACAACATCATTCTGATCTGTAGGAGTTTGAACAAAGAAGAAGAAGATTACTTGATAATACCAGACAAGATCATCATTGTTTTCTTGGCCACATTATAAAACAGGGAGGCTTGTAGAACATAGGCACAACAGTATGATTGAAGTCTTACAGAACAGTATGATTGAAGGCACCTACTATGATTGAAGGAACTTACACAGAACACAAGGTAATGAGTTTTACTATTCATGAGCAGACTATCAGACACACAAAAATATATATGACTGTATAAAACAGACTAAATCAAGAATTCTAGCATGCAGACTTTCTTACGAAAAATATAATAATAATTATAAGACATCTCTAACATGTTTTGTGGTAAATACTTGATCAAGTTACACTGTATATAGACACATAACACGTCATGGTCGTAGGAGTGCCACACTGAAGATATCAGCACAAGAAGCTTACATAACACGTCATGGTCGTAGGAGTGCCACACTGAAGATATCAGCACAAGAAGCTTACATAACACGTCATGGTCGTAGGAGTGCCACACTGGACACATCAGCACAAGAAGTTTACATAACACGTCATGGTCATAGGAGTGCCACACTGAAGACATCAGCACAAGAAGTTTACCAAACACCTTATCCTCAGCCATTTGGAGGGAGTGTAGAAAAAATATAATCCCCAGACTAATCCTCAATGTTATCAATCCAGGATTTTCTTTGATGTTTCAGAAAGTTAATCCTGCTTTATTAAATGTCCACACCAAATAAGTTTATGTCATTTCACCACCACTGTGTGGACATCTGCCACGGGTGAGTGGGAGTTGTAATTTGTCCCCAACACTTGCCTTCAATAGTCATCAATTTCTGGGTCTACTATATTTTCTAAATTAAATCTCAGAAGAGAGCCTTTGTTAGGATATTCATTATTTTTTTAGTCTAATCTTAAAAGTCATTTGTACCACATGGTGGTCACTGCCAGCATCAGCTCCTGGAAAGCTCTTGATCTTTGCCTGATTTGAATATTCTAATCACAAGTATGAAATTATATATTTGCTTACACATCTCTGGCACTGGTGCAACGGTCCAAGAAAAATACAGATTGGGTATGATT
This sequence comes from Meghimatium bilineatum, assembly GCA_034231615.1. NCBI lineage: Eukaryota > Metazoa > Mollusca > Gastropoda > Stylommatophora > Philomycidae > Meghimatium > Meghimatium bilineatum. The sequence goes on from CM067306.1 coordinate 2,918,918, forward strand.
TCTGAGCAAATACTTTATTGGTTGTAAGTTTTACTGCAGTCTCATTTGTTATTGATTAAGATTGATGGCAAGATAGACAGAGGATGACAGTATGAGAAAATATTTGATAGCTTGACATCAAGTCATATGGTCAACAAAAATTATGATTATCCTGCTTCAAAGTTATACAGTTCAATTTGTCAGTAAGACGACGAATCAGGAAAACAATGTCAACTGACTTCTGACCACACATAAGTGTTGTCAGGTACAATGTTCCCTCTAATTAATTTATTTCTCACATGAGCAAATCTCAAGATGTTTTAGCGGTGAATATTTCCATGTAAACATATTTGCCGCACAAGTATTACCTTTTTAAAAATAAAAGTTAATTCGTTCATCCTTTATATGTGTGGCTGTTACATTTCGTGAGCAGTACATTCTATATATTACGTGTGTGGTCACTCACCCACATAAATTATAGAGAATACTGTCCGGTATATAATCTTGATGAAGATAAATTAAAAACTTGGAGGTCCCACGTGCATATTATGCATGTTATTAAACTACTGTTTCGACACTGATTAAACTGCGCAGAAATATGCTTGCCCTACTGCCTGGGTACAAAAGTTTGAAAGACCAATTTACATAATTCTTACAAATTAGAAGTAATCATGGAAACTATGTCAACTCAGTGGGTAGTGCACAGGAACTAGCTGGGTGATCCAGGTTTGAATTTCAGTGTCCTAGAAAATGTTTTTTTAACACAAACATCTGTTAAGTGAACCCATTCTCAAGAAATGAGTACAAGATGAAAATGGAAAAAGTAAAGGTGGTAGGAGTACTGCTGATCATATGATCCCTAATTTTCCCTTGGGCTACTGTATGTTGATTACATTGTAGCCCGATCTTCTGCTACTGTATGCACGAGGGGCTGATTACATTGTAGCCTGATCTTCTGCTACTGTATGCATGAGGGGCTGATTACATTGTAGCCTGATCTTCTGCTACTGTATGCACGAGGGGCTGATTACATTGTAGCCTGATCTTCTGCTACTGTATGCACGAGGGGTTGATTACATTGTAGCCCGATCTTCTGCTACTGTATGCACGAGGGGCTGATTACATTGGTTCCATTCTCATAAGGTGGCCAAACTGCCAGATTTTCTGCCTCTTCAATCCCCATGTAGTCTTGATTTGAGGTTATTTATTTCTTTCCTGATATCTTCATTTCTCCGTTGGTTTCTTCTGGTGATATAGCTTAGTGATGATATAGTGATATAACATCTCATTGCACACATGTGATCTTTTTTGCTAATGTTGAAAAAGTGTTCAGAATGATATCAGGTAAAAGATATAGACAGTTACATGGCTTACCTGTAGAAGGACAAAAACATAGACAGTTACATGGCTTACCTGTAGAAGGACAAAAACATAGACAGTTACATGGCTTACCTGTAGAAGGACAAAAACATAGACAGTTACATGGCTTACCTGTAGAAGGACAAAAACATAGACAGTTACATGGCTTACCTGTAGAAGGACAAAAACATAGACAGTTACATGGCTTACCTGTAGAAGGACAAAACATAGACAGTTACATGGCTTACCTGTAGAAGGACAAAAACATAGACAGTTACATGGCTTACCTGTAGAAGGACAAAAACATAGACAGTTACATGGCTTACCTGTAGAAGGACAAAAACATAGACAGTTACATGGCTTACCTGTAGAAGGACAAAAACATAGACAGTTACATGGCTTACCTGTAGAAGGACAAAAACATAGACAGTTACATGGCTTACCTGTAGAAGGACAAAAACATAGACAGTTACATGGCTTACCTGTAGAAGGACAAAAACATAGACAGTTACATGGCTTACCTGTAGAAGGACAAAAACATAGACAGTTACATGGCTTACCTGTAGAAGGACAAAAACATAGACAGTTACATGGCTTACCTGTAGAAGGACAAAAACATAGACAGTTACATGGCTTACCTGTAGAAGGACAAAAACATAGACAGTTACATGGCTTACCTGTAGAAGGACAAAAACATAGACAGTTACATGGCTTACCTGTAGAAGGACAAAAACATAGACAGTTACATGGCTTACCTGTAGAAGGACAAAAACATAGACAGTTACATGGCTTACCTGTAGAAGGACAAAAACATAGACAGTTACATGGCTTACCTGTAGAAGGACAAAAACATAGACAGTTACATGGCTTACCTGTAGAAGGACAAAAACATAGACAGTTACATGGCTTACCTGTAGAAGGACAAAAACATAGACAGTTACATGGCTTACCTGTAGAAGGACAAAAACATAGACAGTTACATGGCTTACCTGTAGAAGGACAAAAACATAGACAGTTACATGGCTTACCTGTAGAAGGACAAAAACATAGACAGTTACATGGCTTACCTGTAGAAGGACAAAAACATAGACAGTTACATGGCTTACCTGTAGAAGGACAAAAACATAGACAGTTACATGGCTTACCTGTAGAAGGACAAAAACATAGACAGTTACATGGCTTACCTGTAGAAGGACAAAAACATAGACAGTTACATGGCTTACCTGTAGAAGGACAAAAACATAGACAGTTACATGGCTTACCTGTAGAAGGACAAAAACATAGACAGTTACATGGCTTACCTGTAGAAGGACAAAAACATAGACAGTTACATGGCTTACCTGTAGAAGGACAAAAACATAGACAGTTACATGGCTTACCTGTAGAAGGACAAAAACATAGACAGTTACATGGCTTACCTGTAGAAGGACAAAAACATAGACAGTTACATGGCTTACCTGTAGAAGGACAAAAACATAGACAGTTACATGGCTTACCTGTAGAAGGACAAAAACATAGACAGTTACATGGCTTACCTGTAGAAGGACAAAAACATAGACAGTTACATGGCTTACCTGTAGAAGGACAAAAACATAGACAGTTACATGGCTTACCTGTAGAAGGACAAAAACATAGACAGTTACATGGCTTACCTGTAGAAGGACAAAAATCTCCGCTGTTGCTGTTGTAGCGGCAACAATATGAACTGGTGAGCCACGAAAAGTAGTCGTCCAGCCAGGAAGACACTGGTTCTGCTACATAGGTACTGGGAGTAAAAGAAGTTTATTGTAAACTTGCCAAGAAAAGTTTTTTGTCTCGATGATAATGATGACCATGGTGATAACAGTAGTGATGATGATGATTTTAGTAATGGATGATTATAGTGATAATGGCAATGATAATGGTGATGGTTGTTTTGATGATGGTGGACATGGATGATTATGGTAGTGGTGGTGATGATGGGGAAGTATGATTATGGTGGTTCATTTGGTCCTGCTCGACATAGGGGTTGGCCCAATAAATCATAGTTTCCAGCCTCTGTTGGCTGGACTAAGCTGCATCTCCACTTCAAGGAATTGGCCTCGATGGGGACTGCTCTGGTTGAGTGATTCATTGTCAGCTACAAATAAGTATCAGTTCCTCAGTCTTATTCTGTATGCCAGGCAGGAGAGTTTTATTTCAGCTCTAAACTAACATATCTCCCGGTACTCTTCGTGACAGGGAGATTCCGAGTATTTTTCTGCCAGATAACTTTTTGAATCGATGTTGTTTTAGTGTTCAATATCACAATTTGGGCAGTCTTCTAGTTCTGAGGGAAAGTTGCCACTACTGTCTTGTGACCTCAAGGCATACTTCACATAAAAATAAAGTTGGCTCCTTCATGCAGGCATACGACAATCAATACAAGGTAACTGCGTGAAATGTAACAACAATTTTACTTACGTAAAACACAGATTTATATAACTGCTTCACTCAGACATGATGGACTATAAAACTTGTGGGTAATGATGTGCACACAAAAAAACATAAAAATTACAATGTACAAAACATATTCAATGTTTCAATCAAAAGTTCTTTATCAAGATACACACAAAACATTAAAAAAACAATGAATGGAAATATTATCACAACAAACAAACGTATCCAACAGAAATATGGAAATGAGATGCCAGAAGGTCAGGAAGTACATAAAAAACGTAACTATATGTGGAAATGAAACCAAAAAAAATGAGTATCAGAATAATGTTAAGCATGATGCGTCAGACAGAAGAGTTATGGAGATGAAAGGTAAGAACAAGTTTAACCTTATCAGAGGAGGAGGAGGAACCCTGAGAGTTAGTCAAGGTATCGAGGCGAGACAACTGGCACACACGGAGCCAAGCGGATAAAAGAATGCTGTCAGGGAATGATCGTCAACGGAAAAACTCAATCCTCTCAGAGGACTTGTCGAGAAAATCATCGTAATCGCTACATAAGCGACGCAGGCAGGAGGATGAGTAGAAGTGTAGAGAAGAAAGCCATGTGCATCAGTAGGTTTATAGTAAACGGATGTGCTAAGGTAAGGGGGATGAATGGTGACAATGATGTCAAGGAAGTTGACAGAGGTAGTGGGGATGTTAGATGTAAATTGAATAGCAGGGTTGAAACTGCCGATGAAGTTGATGAAGTAAGAAAATTCCACTTCTGACATGTCAGTGATACCAATCCCATCATCAATGTATCTGTGGAAAAGAGATGGGGACGGGCCATCATAGGTAGACCAAATTAGATGTTCAAGATGTCCCATGAACAGACACACATAGCTAGGTCCCATTTTGGTTCCCATGGCAACGCCACTGATCTGATCGAAAAAGTGCCCATCAAATTCAAAAGAGTTGAGTGTAAGCACCAGTTCAGCTAGGCAGACAAGAGTAGAAGTGGATACAGAGGGATGGAGACTCTTGTCCAGAAAGAACTGCAGAGCCCTGAGACCATCTTCATGGGGTGTAGAAGTGTACAAAGAACAGACATCAAGCAAGAACAGACAATAGGTATGACCAGAACTCAACTGGATGGAAAATAAAATGGTCAGGGCTTGCTTGGTGTCTTTCAAGAATGAAGGCAGTTGTTCGACTAAGGGCTGGAAAATGCTGTCAAGGAAGTCGGAGATGCGCTCAGTAGGACAAGAACAAGCAGAGACAATAGGTCTATCCAGATTCGATGCCTTATGGATTTTAGGCAGCATATAGAAAACAGGTTTACCTAAACAGCTTTGATCAATGCAAAGAGCCTTGGGAGTGGTAGGAAGGTGGTTGTTAAGGATAAGGGTTTTCACAGTGCTGTTAACAACCTTCTAGTTAGTTACAGTCGAGTCAGCTGTGCGTGCATGGATCTTTCTCAGGGTTCATTATAGAGATTATTTTGGTCTTGTTTTGTTCGAAAAGGTTCCCACCACACAGATATGAAACAAGATTAATTGCAAATTTCATTCATGGCCAGGTGTCAGTCATGGCCAGTGTCAGTCATGGTCTGAGAAGCACAAGCCTGCACTCTAATCTGCGTTCTATCACTACGTCTACAGAACTTATCCCACATCAGGAGACTACGCTACTAAAAGAAATCCATGACACCACCATTACTCATAACGTGGGTACTATCATATTTCAGTTAAATTTTCTAAAGTAATCTCCAGTCCCAACTCCCATCTAACACTCACAATGTTGACATCTAACACTCACAATGTTGACATCTAACACTCACAATGTGGACATCTAACACTCACAATGTTGACATCTAACACTCACAATGTTGACATCTAACACTCACAATGTTGACATCTGAGATGCTGAGTTAATCTGCTGAACCAGTGAATCCTGTGGGCAGCCACTGATTCCACAGATCTCATTCTGACCATCGTATGTAGAGTAATCATGACCTTCCTCTACCACAAAGTAGACGGGTGCTCCGACGGATAGATACTTGGATATATTGTGAAAGTAATCCAGTACATATGAGTCCTGGATACAACAAACAGAGTTAGATAACAATGAGGAGATCAAACTTTAACATTAGTCAATGCACACACTCCGAGATATTAGAGAAGCACATGGGAGTGAGTGACAGAGTTACTAAAGAACTGGAATAAATCATTTACAAAACTGAGTAGAAATAGATACAAAAATATGAGTAACAGAATACAAACTGTGACAATTTTACAAAGTTCAAAACAATAACCTATATTTCAACCAAAAGGCCTTTATCAAGGAAAGTATTAAAGACACAACCAGTGACCTATTTTAAGCTTTACTATTAAAAAAAATTAACCTATATATTTAAATGGATAACTCCATAACTCTGTGATTCCTGTAATGTATAGGCTCCTTGAGTATATCATGTAGAATAATGAATTGTGGCTCCGTTATAGTTTGGCTCAATTGCAAACGGGTGGCGCTCGCTGAAAATTTTAGAAGTTCCCCTGAGGGGTTTGAAACCCCATTTTCGTTAGTCTGTATCTCATAAAGACCATTTGGTCAAAATATCAATTCTTTGTAATTTAAAGATAAATATAGAAGCAATTAAGACATTACCTTCGGCATCGCCAGGGACTGATCTAAGCCGATGTTGATCCTGGATGTAAGAGCACCACAAGCACAGAACCATCCGACAAAGAGAAGCATCTGCGGGAGATAAGACAAAACGTGTATATGTCTTTTATCACAACTTACCCCCTTCTCTCTATCTCCCCATGAATAGGTGTGCTCACATTTTACAATTACTATTTTCATGTAATCATATATCCAGTATCTCAATCATGACTTTATATTGGCTATTATCATATATCCAGTATCTCAATCATGACTTTATATTGGCTATTATCATATATATATCCACAATCATGACTTTATATTACTATTATCATATATCCAGTATCTCAATCATGACTTTATATTACTATTATCATATATCCAGTATCTCAATCATGACTTTATATTGGCTATTATCATATATACATCCACAATCATGACTTTATATTACTATTATCATATATACATCCACAATCATGACTTTATATTACTATTATCATATATACATCCACACTCATGACTTTATATTGGCTATTATCATGTTGATATATTCTGTTATCTCACATGTTTTTTGCAGAACGTTGTATTCATTCAAGTCTGCTAGATAATTGTGGGGGGGAGAATGTGTGCTTGAATTTCAGTGTTTAAAATCCTGTCCATTTTATAATAAAAGAACATGACATTCAGTAACTCCCATCCCCTTTAATTCTGTTAGGTACCGAACATCTCCCCATATTAAGGATGGAGAAACCTTTAGAAACTATTAGGAATCTCCACTAGTAATCACAGTCTGCCTAATGGGTAAGTATGAGAGTAAACCCCTATAGAATATTTGGAGGGAAGACCCTACGGCAGTCGATGGTGTATTAAACCATCTTCTGCCATTTCCCGCAGTTCAGCTTCTTTCCAAATCTATTGGTATTGCTTTTCTCTTGGAACTAATCAACAGCAAAGAGTGGATAGTGCAAACAGGCAAGACACTTTCGCCATATAACATGTCCAGGTAAGCAGTCCGTGTGTGTGAAACATAATGACTTATGTGTTTCTGCAATTTGCACTGATGTTTTCTGAACCACCTGTAAAGACAAAACAGGTCATCATCATCATCATCACCCATATAAACTGAAACAAAATGCTTTAACCATAATAATTGGTCTCACCCATTCACACACTCACCCACATAAACCCACACTTCTAACCACCACACAATGTTGTGCCCACCATAATTGACCTGACCCATTCATACACTCCTGCACATAAATTCACACTTCTACCCACACAAAATGTACCCACCACAATTGGCCTGACCCATTCTTTCATAAGGAAATGGGAGTAGTAATCACTGACAACTTTGTAGAGAAATCCTTTTTGAGGTTCACGTTTACCGAGATTAATCTTTTCACAGCACAACACATCAATTCTGTTTTCCTAGAAGACATCAATAGATAGCATAAGACATCAATTCTGTTCTAGACTAAATAAAACATCAATTTTGGTTTCTTAGAAGACAGAATAGAATAGCATAAGACATCAATTCTGTTCTACATTAAATAAAACATCAATTCTGTCCTAGACTAAATAAAACATCAATTCTGTTTTCCTAGAAGACATCAATAGAATAAAATAAGAATTTAATTCTGCTCTATACTGTGCAAAACATCAATTCTGATTTAAACCATATAAAACATCAATTCTGATTTAAACCATATAAAACATCAATTCTGTCCTAATTCTCTTTGTCCAGCATTTCTTAAATATTCTTTAAACATTCAACTATATTCCCTTAAATAAAAATACAATTTTCACCTCTTGTCTTTTAGCATCCAGAGTTAATAAAGCAACAAATATTGAAATTTGAAGAAGGAAATCTATGAGCACAGCCATAGCAGCATACAAGGAGAAAACTTTTACAGCTGGCATTTCTGTCATGGCACCTGAGAAACACAAGTCAAACATTCCACTTCAAATAAATGTTTACACGGCACAACACAGTTAGTCATTAAAATAAATAATAATAAGATACGTAACCCATCAAGGTCGTAGGGTTGTTGTATCACACTGACTATATCAGCACAAACATTTCTCCAAGCATCTCTATCCTCAGCCATTTGGAGAAGTGTAGAAAAATCATGCCCAAACCATTACTTCATGTTATCAATCTAGGATTTTCTTTATCCGCCTCTTCTCCTTGATCATGTCCTGCAAAATAATTTTATAAAGCGAGTTGTATCTCGTTACATGTCCAAACCAAACGAGTTTATGCCCTTTCACCACCGACTAGAATGATTCTTGATAACCAGCAAGTTTGTTTATTTGTTGCTGAGTGAATATATTTGTCTTGTCATCTATATAACTAATTCTTAACAAACATCTGTAGCACTTGCTTTCAAGATCTGAGTTCTTTTTTCCATGTCTGCATTGGGTGTCCAGATTTCACATCCATTTAAAAGTATACTTAGCACTTCATCCATACACATTTCAGACTATCACACCTTTGTACACATATATATCTTTATTTCAATAGAATCAATCATTTTGTTACTCAACTACAATCATTTTGTTACTCAACTACAATTATTTTGTTACTCAACTACAATTATTTTGCAAGGAACAGTCAAGAGTAGAAGGAGATCAGAGAAATTCCTGGAGTGACAACATGAAAGAATTTTCTGTTCATGATTTTTCTACACTCTTCCAAATGACTGAGGATAGTGATGCTTGAAGTGCTTTTTGCGCTGATGTCTCCAGTGTGGCACTCCTACGACCCTGATCTTGTGCTGATGTCTCCAGTGTGGCACTCCTACGACCCTTATCTTGTGCTGATGTCTCCAGTGTGGCACTCCTACGACCCTGATCTTGTGCTGATGTCTCCAGTGTGGCACTCCTACGACCCTGATCTTGTGCTGATGTCTCCAGTGTGGCACTCCTACGACCCTGATCTTGTGCTGATGTCTCCAGTGTGGGACTCCTACGACCCTTATCTTGTGCTGATGTCTCCAGTGTGGCACTCCTACGACCCTTATCTTGTGCTGATGTCTCCAGTGTGGGACTCCTACGACCCTTATCTTGTGCTGATGTCTCCAGTGTGGCACTCCTACGACCCTGATCTTGTGCTGATGTCTCCAGTGTGGCACTCCTACGACCCTGATCTTGTGCTAATGTCTCCAGTGTGGCACTCCTATGACCCTTATCTTGTGCTGATGTCTCCAGTGTGGCACTCCTACGACCCTTATCTTGTGCTGATGTCTCCAGTGTGGGACTCCTACGACCCTTATCTTGTGCTGATGTCTCCAGTGTGGCACTCCTACGACCCTGATCTTGTGCTGATGTCTCCAGTGTGGCACTCCTACGACCCTGATCTTGTGCTAATGTCTCCAGTGTGGCACTCCTACGACCCTGATCTTGTGCTGATGTCTCCAGTGTGGCACTCCTACGACCCTTATCTTGTGCTGATGTCTCCAGTGTGGCACTCCTACGACCCTTATCTTGTGCTGATGTCTCCAGTGTGGCACTCCTACGAACCTGATCTTGTGCTGATGTCTCCAGTGTGGCACTCCTACGACCCTGATCTTGTGCTGATGTCTCCAGTGTGGCACTCCTACGACCCTGATCTTGTGCTGATGTCTCCAGTGTGGCACTCCTACGACCCTTATCTTGTGCTGAACTCTCCAGTGTGGCACTCCTACGACCCTGATCTTGTGCTGATGTCTCCAGTGTGGCACTCCTACGACCCTGATCTTGTGCTGATGTCTCCAGTGTGGCACTCCTACGACCCTGATCTTGTGCTGATGTCTCCAGTGTGGCACTCCTACGACCCTGATCTTGCGCTGATGTCTCCAGTGTGGCACTCCTACGACCCTGATCTTGCGCTGATGTCTCCAGTGTGGCACTCCTACGACCCTGATCTTGCGCTGATGTCTCCAGTGTGGCACTCCTATGACCCTGATCTTGCGCTAATGTCTCCAGTGTGGCACTCCTATGACCTGATTTTGTGCTGATGTCTCCAGTGTGGCACTCCTACGACCCTTATCTTGTGCTGATGTCTCCAGTGTGGCACTCCTACGACCCTGATCTTGTGCTGATGTCTCGAGTGTGGCACTCCTACGACCCTGATCTTGTGCTGATGTCTCCAGTGTGGCACTCCTACGACCCTGATCTTGTGCTGATGTCTCCAGTGTGGCACTCCTACGACCCTGATCTTGTGCTGATGTCTCCAGTGTGGCACTCCTACGACCCTGATCTTGTGCTGATGTCTCCAGTGTGGCACTCCTACGACCCTGATCTTGTGCTAATGTCTCCAGTGTGGCACTCCTATGACCCTTATCTTGTGCTGATGTCTCCAGTGAGGCACTCCTACGACCCTTATCTTGTGCTGATGTCTCCAGTGTGGGACTCCTACGACCCTTATCTTGTGCTGATGTCTCCAGTGTGGCACTCCTACGACCCTGATCTTGTGCTGATGTCTCCAGTGTGGCACTCCTACGACCCTGATCTTGTGCTAATGTCTCCAGTGTGGCACTCCTACGACCCTGATCTTGTGCTGATGTCTCCAGTGTGGCACTCCTACGACCCTTATCTTGTGCTGATGTCTCCAGTGTGGCACTCCTACGACCCTTATCTTGTGCTGATGTCTCCAGTGTGGCACTCCTACGAACCTGATCTTGTGCTGATGTCTCCAGTGTGGCACTCCTACGACCCTGATCTTGTGCTGATGTCTCCAGTGTGGCACTCCTACGACCCTGATCTTGTGCTGATGTCTCCAGTGTGGCACTCCTACGACCCTTATCTTGTGCTGATGTCTCCAGTGTGGCACTCCTACGATCCTGATCTTGTGCTGATGTCTCCAGTGTGGCACTCCTACGACCCTGATCTTGTGCTGATGTCTCCAGTGTGGGACTCCTAGGACCCTGATCTTGTGCTGATGTCTCCAGTGTGGCACTCCTACGACCCTTATCTTGTGCTGATGTCTCCAGTGTGGCACTCCTATGACCCTTATCTTGTGCTGATGTCTCCAGTGTGGCACTCCTACGACCCTGATCTTGTGCTGATGTCTCCAGTGTGGCACTCCTACGACCCTGATCTTGTGCTAATGTCTCCAGTGTGGGACTCCTACGACCCTGATCTTGTGCTGATGTCTCCAGTGTGGCACTCCTACGACCCTTATCTTGTGCTGATGTCTCCAGTGTGGCACTCCTACGACCCTGATCTTGTGCTGATGTCTCCAGTGTGGCACTCCTACGACCCTGATCTTGTGCTGATGTCTCCAGTGTGGCACTCCTACGACCCTGATCTTGTGCTGATGTCTCCAGTGTGGCACTCCTACGACCCTGATCTTGTGCTAATGTCTCCAGTGTGGCACTCCTATGACCCTTATCTTGTGCTGATGTCTCCAGTGAGGCACTCCTACGACCCTTATCTTGTGCTGATGTCTCCAGTGTGGGACTCCTACGACCCTTATCTTGTGCTGATGTCTCCAGTGTGGCACTCCTACGACCCTGATCTTGTCCTGATGTCTCCAGTGTGGCACTCCTACGACCCTGATCTTGTGCTAATGTCTCCAGTGTGGCACTCCTACGACCCTGATCTTGTGCTGATGTCTCCAGTGTGGCACTCCTACGACCCTTATCTTGTGCTGATGTCTCCAGTGTGGCACTCCTACGACCCTGATCTTGTGCTGATGTCTCCAGTGTGGCACTCCTACGAACCTGATCTTGTGCTGATGTCTCCAGTGTGGCACTCCTACGACCCTGATCTTGTGCTGATGTCTCCAGTGTGGCACTCCTACGACCCTGATCTTGTGCTGATGTCTCCAGTGTGGCACTCCTACGACCCTTATCTTGTGCTGATGTCTCCAGTGTGGCACTCCTACGATCCTGATCTTGTGCTGATGTCTCCAGTGTGGCACTCCTACGACCCTGATCTTGTGCTGATGTCTCCAGTGTGGGACTCCTAGGACCCTGATCTTGTGCTGATGTCTCCAGTGTGGCACTCCTACGACCCTTATCTTGTGCTGATGTCTCCAGTGTGGCACTCCTATGACCCTTATCTTGTGCTGATGTCTCCAGTGTGGCACTCCTACGACCCTGATCTTGTGCTGATGTCTCCAGTGTGGCACTCCTACGACCCTGATCTTGTGCTGATGTCTCCAGTGTGGCACTCCTACGACCCTGATCTTGTGCTGATGTCTCCAGTGTGGCACTCCTACGACCCTGATCTTGTGCTGATGTCTCCAGTGTGGCACTTCTACGATCCTGATCTTGTGCTGATGTCTCCAGTGTGGCACTCCTACGACCCTGATCTTGTGCTGATGTCTCCAGTGTGGGACTCCTAGGACCCTGATCTTGTGCTGATGTCTCCAGTGTGGCACTCCTACGACCCTTATCTTGTGCTGATGTCTCCAGTGTGGCACTCCTATGACCCTTATCTTGTGCTGATGTCTCCAGTGTGGCACTCCTACGACCCTGATCTTGTGCTGATGTCTCCAGTGTGGCACTCCTACGACCCTGATCTTGTGCTAATGTCTCCAGTGTGGGACTCCTACGACCCTGATCTTGTGCTGATGTCTCCAGTGTGGCACTCCTACGACCCTTATCTTGTGCTGATGTCTCCAGTGTGGCACTCCTACGACCCTGATCTTGTGCTGATGTCTCCAGTGTGGCACTCCTACGACCCTGATCTTGTGCTGATGTCTCCAGTGTGGCACTCCTACGACCCTGATCTTGTGCTGATGTCTCCAGTGTGGCACTCCTACGACCCTGATCTTGTGCTAATGTCTCCAGTGTGGCACTCCTATGACCCTTATCTTGTGCTGATGTCTCCAGTGAGGCACTCCTACGACCCTTATCTTGTGCTGATGTCTCCAGTGTGGGACTCCTACGACCCTTATCTTGTGCTGATGTCTCCAGTGTGGCACTCCTACGACCCTGATCTTGTGCTGATGTCTCCAGTGTGGCACTCCTACGACCCTGATCTTGTGCTAATGTCTCCAGTGTGGCACTCCTACGACCCTGATCTTGTGCTGATGTCTCCAGTGTGGCACTCCTACGACCCTTATCTTGTGCTGATGTCTCCAGTGTGGCACTCCTACGACCCTTATCTTGTGCTGATGTCTCCAGTGTGGCACTCCTACGAACCTGATCTTGTGCTGATGTCTCCAGTGTGGCACTCCTACGACCCTGATCTTGTGCTGATGTCTCCAGTGTGGCACTCCTACGACCCTGATCTTGTGCTGATGTCTCCAGTGTGGCACTCCTACGACCCTTATCTTGTGCTGATGTCTCCAGTGTGGCACTCCTACGATCCTGATCTTGTGCTGATGTCTCCAGTGTGGCACTCCTACGACCCTGATCTTGTGCTGATGTCTCCAGTGTGGGACTCCTAGGACCCTGATCTTGTGCTGATGTCTCCAGTGTGGCACTCCTACGACCCTTATCTTGTGCTGATGTCTCCAGTGTGGCACTCCTATGACCCTTATCTTGTGCTGATGTCTCCAGTGTGGCACTCCTACGACCCTGATCTTGTGCTGATGTCTCCAGTGTGGCACTCCTACGACCCTGATCTTGTGCTAATGTCTCCAGTGTGGGACTCCTACGACCCTGATCTTGTGCTGATGTCTCCAGTGTGGCACTCCTACGACCCTTATCTTGTGCTGATGTCTCCAGTGTGGCACTCCTACGACCCTGATCTTGTGCTGATGTCTCCAGTGTGGCACTCCTACGACCCTGATCTTGTGCTGATGTCTCCAGTGTGGCACTCCTACGACCCTGATCTTGTGCTGATGTCTCCAGTGTGGCACTCCTACGACCCTTATCTTGTGCTGATGTCTCCAGTGTGGCACTCCTACGACCCTTATCATGTGCTGATGTCTCCAGTGTGGCACTCCTACGACCCTTATCTTGTGCTGAACTCTCCAGTGTGGCACTCCTACGACCCTGATCTTGTGCTGATGTCTCCAGTGTGGCACTCCTACGACCCTGATCTTGTGCTGATGTCTCCAGTGTGGCACTCCTACGACCCTGATCTTGTGCTGATGTCTCCAGTGTGGCACTCCTACGACCCTGATCTTGTGCTGATGTCTCCAGTGTGGCACTCCTATGACCCTGATCTTGTGCTGATGTCTCCAGTGTGGCACTCCTACGACCCTGATCTTGTGCTGATGTCTCCAGTGTGGCACTCCTACGACCCTGATCTTGTGCTGATGTCTCCAGTGTGGCACTCCTACGACCCTGATCTTGTGCTGATGTCTCCAGTGTGGCACTCCTACGACCCTGATCTTGCGCTGATGTCTCCAGTGTGGCACTCCTATGACCCTGATCTTGTGCTGATGTCTCCAGTGTGGCACTCCTATGACCCTGATTTTGTTCTGATGTCTCCAGTGTGGCACTCCTACGACCCTTATCTTGTGCTGATGTCTCCAGTGTGGCACTCCTACGACCCTGATCTTGTGCTAATGTCTCGAGTGTGGCACTCCTACGACCCTGATCTTGTGCTGATGTCTCCAGTGTGGCACTCCTACGACCCTGATCTTGTGCTGATGTCTCCAGTGTGGCACTCCTACGACCCTGATCTTGTGCTGATGTCTCCAGTGTGGCACTCCTACGACCCTGATCTTGTGCTGATGTCTCCAGTGTGGCACTCCTACGACCCTGATCTTGTGCTGATGTCTCCAGTGTGGCACTCCTACGACCCTGATCTTGTGCTGATGTCTCCAGTGTGGCACTCCTACGACCCTGATCTTGTGCTGATGTCTCCAGTGTGGCACTCCTACGACCCTGATCTTGTGCTGATGTCTCCAGTGTGGCACTCCTACGACCCTGATCTTGTGCTGATGTCTCCAGTGTGGCACTCCTACGACCCTTATCTTGTGCTGATGTCTCCAGTGTGGCACTCCTACGACCCTTATCTTGTGCTGATGTCTCCAGTGTGGCACTCCTACGACCCTTATCTTGTGCTGATGTCTCCAGTGTGGCACTCCTACGACCCTTATCTTGTGCTGATGTCTCCAGTGTGGCACTCCTACGACCCTTATCTTGTGCTGATGTCTCCAGTGTGGCACTCCTACGACCCTTATCTTGTGCTGATGTCTCCAGTGTGGCACTCCTACGACCCTGATCTTGTGCTGATGTCTCCAGTGTGGCACTCCTACGACCCTGATCTTGCGCTGATGTCTCCAGTGTGGCACTCCTACGACCCTGACCTTGTGCTGATGTCTCCAGTGTGGCACTCCTACGACCCTGATCTTGTGCTGATGTCTCCAGTGTGGCACTCCTACGACCCTGATCTTGCGCTGATGTCTCCAGTGTGGCACTCCTATGACCCTGATCTTGTGCTGATGTCTCCAGTGTGGCACTCCTATGACCCTGATCTTGTGCTGATGTCTCCAGTGTGGCAATCCTACTACCCTGATCTTGTGCTGATGTCTCCAGTGTGGCACTCCTACGACCCTGATCTTGTGCTGATGTCTCCAGTGTGGCACTCCTACGACCCTGATCTTGTGCTGATGTCTCCAGTGTGGCACTCCTACGACCCTGATCTTGTGCTGATGTCTCCAGTGTGGCACTCCTACGACCCTGATCTTGTGCTGATGTCTCCAGTGTGGCACTCCTACGACCCTGATCTTGTGCTGATGTCTCTAGTGTGGCACTCCTACGACCCTGACCTTGTGCTGATGTCTCCAGTGTGGCACTCCTACACCCCTGACAGGTTATGAGTCGTATTATTATTATTGCCTAAAATATGTTTGCTTTTTCTGCTATATATATATATAACACTATCTAAAGGCAATTCTATAGCACATAATGACATAGGTGTGTGCAGTATATTCATTATAACAAAGAAACCTGTAACAAGGGCCAGAGTTGTGCTCTGATGTCAACGTCTGTTTCGGCAACATTGGACTCGAAACCATCGAGTCAAATGGCTGCTGGAACAGAGGGCGGAGCACTTATGGGAATGCCCCACATGCTGTGAGGCCAGTTTTCTAATCAAGAATCAAGTATATTCTCTGTAACATTACTAAGCTCCAGCTTCCTTCTTCACCTTCTTCTATTCGTTCTCAAACTCCCACTTGATCTCTTTTGTAGCAGGACAATGGTCCTACTAGATTTTCAGCAGGATATAATCCTAGGAACTGAAATACATTGTGTCACCATTTTATTTGTGTCAATGGCCTGGCACATCCAATTTCAACAGCAGCTTCAGATATTCTGAGGTGAGGTGGCCAGTTTTCTCCCTTGATAAATGTACATTTCCCAACTATGCAAGCCAGGTAAACCATCTGTACAACTAGAGTGAACTGCTTGAGGTATGAGATCATTCTGTTTGATATAAGTTCACACAACCAATCAGTAGTTGACTGGAGTGTGGTGGCTGTGCGACTTGAACTCAGACTTTGATAAGTTCACACAACCAATCAGTAGTTGACTGGAGAGTGGTGGCTGTGCGACTTGAACTCAGACTTTGATAAGTTCACACAACCAATCAGTAGTTGACTGGAGAGTGGGGGCTGTGTGACTCGAACTCAGACTTTGATAAGTTCACACAACCAATCAGTAGTTGACTGGAGAGTGGTGGCTGTGTGACTTGAACTCAGACTTTGATAAGTTCACACAACCAATCAGTAGTTGACTGGAGAGTGGTGGCTGTGTGACTTGAACTCAGACTTTGATAAGTTCATACAACCAATCAACAGTTGACTGGAGAGTGGTCACTGTGCGACTTGAACTCAGACTTTGATAAGTTCACACAACCAATCAGTAGTTGACTGTAGAGTGGTCACTGTGTGACTTGAACTCAGACTTTGTAGAAGACAGAAGGTCAGGTAGAAGACAAGTGTAAAATTTCAAATGAACCTTGCGGCTTTCAAACTGTCCCTATGTTTCACCTCAAATTAGTGGAAATGTCCATATGTTTCACCTGAAATTGACAAAATTGTCCCTACGTTTCACCTCAAATTATTCCTACATTTCACCTCAATTTCAATACCCATTGGAAGCCTTTACTAAAATTACACTTTATTTAGTGTTGCAGCGTTATCAAAGACGAAATACGTCTTCATTCGGGTTGTGAGGCATGTAGGTGCCATCTGAGCAGACCTGGTTAACCTTCACCACGCCTAAATCAACTCCGGCCGCCGAAAAACAAAATGGCGTCTAGCGCCATTCCCCATCCAATGAGATATCGTTATAATAGACGCCCCACAGCCTGATTGGTTACTCGGGAACATGCGCTATTGAAGCCGGTTCATTCCTATGTCTGACATGATCGTTGTAACAATGGCTAGCCAGAAGATACAAATTTTATAGCAATTAATCTGACCACATCTGCACACCCGTACGATGCCATGATGTGACCGGTTTTATAGACCTTTCTTTCATCGTATTTTGAATAAAATAACATTGAATCGTGGCTTGAATCATGAATTATTGAGTTTAACAGCAGTGAATATACAGAAAGCCGCGTTGGTTTGGAGACATGTAGACATTTTGACATCGAATATGTTGAAGTGGCATCAAAAATGACTAGACCTAAGCTCAAAGAAGGATTTTACTGCAAATCTACATGTTTTATACAGTTCCTCCGGCTATATTTTGATAATTTCGCAGTGAAAGAACATAAATACAACAGATTTGCGTGATTTAGTTTACAGTATTGCCAAGGAATTCGATAAATAAATAAGTTATTTTTTTATTTATTTTTTTCCTCTTTATTTATTATAAAATATATGTTTTTTTGTGAAAAACGTCTTTACCACTTTCTCATATGTCTGGTATCACACACACACATACATAAATTACACCAATATATGCATAATTCAATTCTTTATTTATATGTGCAAATATTATTTAAATATCTGTGACAACCAAAAAATTATCACATTTTCAAAACAGTCACCATCAATAACGCAAATTTTCAAAAAAGAATCTGGTGGCAGGGAGATGTTTTGTATTTTTTAAACTGGCTTGCTAAAGGTTAAAATCCTGTTTGCAATATTATGATTTTTCTTTAATACACCATTGATTGAATTAAGTTCCCTCCTCCGGAGATTCTGTAGGGATTTACTCTCTTGGCCTGGGGTAAAACTATGCTAAACTACTACACAGTGGGGTTTTCTGTAGGTGATGAATCCCTAATCTTAAGGCATGCCCACACTTAAGATGCAATAAAGTGGGTGAATAAGTAAAACAGATGATAAAAGTCAGTTATTGAGACAAGACATGCAGTAGTAATGATTTTTTCACAGGTGACAGGCTGACTTACTTCTCGACTTTCCTTAGTCACCTGCTATGACATGCATGGACAGTGGCCATATTCACCCTGAATTGGAAGTTCAGGTAACAGTTGCCACATGGGGTTATAAATGAAACTGCTGTCATACTAATCAACAATCAGACAATGCTCACCTAAGAAAAAAGCTAGGGACTCAGATACACTTGTCAACAGCATGCTCGGTCCAACTTTTCCAACCACACGACCAATCACATGTTCAACCGTCTCGCCTTCCTGGGCTACCTCTCTCTGTTAGAACAAATCAACGTATTATAATTATAGTTTTACAGAAAGTTTTCACAACATGCAGAGAAGAGATCAAAATAGAAAAGACATCAATACACATGGTGAGATAAAGAAAGGATTTTTCTTTCTTTTCTTTTCTGTGTTCCTCAATTTAGAAGGTAAGCATGAGCATCTAGTTACTCCACGTGACAAGGTCTTGTGTGTTCCTTAGTTTAGAATGTTGTAAGAATCTGATTACTCCACACCACAATGTCTTGTGTGTTCCTCAGTTTAGAATGTTGTGAGAATCTGATTACTCCACACCACAAGGGCTTGTGCTTCTTCGACTTCAGCAGACTTGGACTGCTTGAGTGTCCTACTCAAACATAGATTAAAAATAGGAATCTAACAACATATGGTGAGATAAGAGGAGAACAACTTGAAAAAAAGGGTAGATAAGAGCAGAGAAGGCAAAGGAGAAAAGAATATCAACACATATACAAGAAATAATCCTGACCATTCCTGCTATTGATTGGCCTCAAATATTGTTGAAGACAGATGTGTCTGGCCATTTGGAGCAAATAAAATGGAGACACAGCACATTTCCATTCTCTGGACTACATCCTGTTAGAAATTTAGTAGGACCATTGTCCTGCTACAAGAGAGATCCAGCGGGAGTTTGAGAATAAAGGAGGCTTCAAATAAGCATATATTCACTTAAAATGAGAGACATCTCATTCACTCATATTCCTCATGTTGACATGATGCATTCTCAACAATTCCATTGGAAAGACCATCTTATCTAATTATTGATCTATATTTTTCATCATGTTCACCTATAACAACTACATAATAACATTAACTACTACCTACTAACATAACAACTACCTACTAACATAACAACTATCTGCTAACATAACTACTACCTACTAACATAACAACTATCTGCTAACATAACAACTACCTACTAACATAACTACTACCTACTAACATAACTACTGCCTACTAACATAACAACTACCTACTAACACACCTACCTACTAACATAACTACTACCTACTAACATAACTACTACCTACTAACATAACAACTACCTACTAACATAACTACTACCTACTAACACAACTACCTACTAACATAACTACTACCTACTAACATAACAACTACCTACTAACATAACTACTACCTACTAACACACCTACCTACTAACATAACAACTACCTACTAACATAACTACTACCTACTAACATAACAACTACCTACTAACATAACTACTACCTACTAACACACCTACCTACTAACATAACTACTACCTACTAACATAACTACTACCTACTAACATAACAACTACCTACTAACATAACTACTACCTACTAACACAACTACCTACTAACATAACTACTACCTACTAACATAACAACTACCTACTAACATAACTACTACATACTAACATAACTACTACCTACTAACATAACAACTACATACTAACATAACTACTACCTACTAACACAACTACCTACTAACATAACTACTACCTACTAACATAACAACTACCTACTAACATAACTACTACATACTAACATAACTACTACCTACTAACATAACAACTACCTCCTAACATAACTACTACATACTAACATAACAACTACCTACTAACATAACTACTACCTACTAACACAACTACCTACTAACATAACTACTACCTACTAACATAACAACTACCTACTAACATAACTACTACATACTAACATAACTACTACCTACTAACATAACAACTACCTCCTAACATAACTACTACATACTAACATAACAACTACCTACTAACATAACTACTACATACTAACATAACAACTACCTACTAACATAACAACTACCTACTAACATAACTACTACCTACTAACACAACTACCTACTAACATAACTACTACCTACTAACATAACAACTACCTACTAACATAACTACTACATACTAACATAACTACTACCTACTAACATAACAACTACCTCCTAACATAACTACTACATACTAACATAACAACTACCTACTAACATAACTACTACCTACTAACATAACTACTACATACTAACATAACTACTACCTACTAACATAACTACTACCTACTAACATAACTACTACCTACTAACATAACTACTACCTACTAACATAACTACTACATACTAACATAACTACTACCTACTAACATAACAACTACCTACTAACATAACAACTATCTGCTAACATAACAACTACCTACTAACATAACAACTACCTACTAACATAACAACTACCTACTAACATAACTACTACCTACTAACATAACTACTACCTACTAACATAACTACTACATACTAACATAACTACTACCTACTAACATAACAACTACCTACCAACATAACAACTACCTACCAACATAATAACTTTCAGAATGGAGTCGTGCGCCCTTAGATTGTCCGACAGCCTTCAAAGTAATAATAACACTCAATAGAGAATGCAGGGAATGGTGTCCAAAAGTGGTGGATTGGAGGTACTCACTCTGATGGGTGAAAATTCCAGGGAAGATGATATGATTATATATACAGATGGGTCAGTTGAGAGACATATCAGGAGAGCTTATGCTTTCATGACTCAAAGGTGGGGGGAGACCATCAGAGAGGAAAGGGGTGCATTTGCTCAGACGACAAGCAGCATGACAATGGAGATGCCTGTATATTCAGTGACTCAATGAGCATGATTGTGAAGGTTCAGGTGGGGTGCATTCGGCTGGAAGAAGTGAAGAATTCCTGTGTGCATAAAGTGACTTTCATTTTTGTGCCGGGACATGCGGGAATCTGGGGTAATGAAAGAGCAGATAGGTTGGCTGCACACGCTGCTACTATGGCTGTTGGTGGAGCAATGGATCAAGCAGACATGTTGAATGCCCTATGGGAAAATGCACGAACAAATGACTGTACAAGTGACGATGATTCTTGTTCCATGACTAGAGTAAAGGAATTTGGTTTGAAATGTGGTGTCGCTAGAAAGGAACGGTTTCGTGAGCAAGAAATAATGATGGTCAATCAACTGCGTACTGGGATCGTCAGTCAACGTGTAATGGCGGCAACACTCAAGGAGAGATCTGAGCATCTATGGACTTATCTGGAGTGCAGTGACAATGATCCAATGACTAACTAACTAACTATAACAACTACCTACTAACACAACAACTACCTACAAACTAGAGAAAGGAATCTTCTACATTTATCACGGCTGAACTTCACGTTCTTACCAATTCCCTCAGAAAAGCAAAATCTCTCAATCATATACGTCCCTCATTCATTCTCAGCAGATTCCCAATATTTCCCATAGAAAGACCTCTAATTCAGATATGTCCCTCACTGCTTCATGACAGATCCCCCACAAAAAACTCCCCTTAGAAAGACCTCTCATTCATCCATGCCTCTCATGGCTTCACTGCAGATCCCTCTCTCATACTGTACCTGATATTTCTGAACAAGGATAAAAATGTTGTCCACTCCAACAGCCAGGACCAGGAAAGGTACAACCTCAATGATGATCAGAGTGGATGGGATGCCTAGGTAACTATAGAATCCAAGTGATGCACCCACGGACAGAAGTACGATGATGACTCCAGACAAACCGAGAGAGATCTTAGCATCGACCTAAATCAAAACAACAAAATATTATGTATGGTGGTTTACATTTTTAGACCAGTTATTAATTGGTTGGTGTGTTTGGCAGGTTGATGTGTTTAGCAGGTTGGTGTGTTTAGCAGGTTGATGTGTTTAGCAGGTTGGTGTGTTTAGCAGGTTGGTGTGTTTAGCAGGTTACCGTAGTGTGTTTAGCAGGTTGGTGTGTTTAGCAGGTTACCGTAGTGTGTTTAGCAGGTTGGTGTGTTTAGCAGGTTGATGTGTTTAGCAGGTTGGTGTGTTTAGCAGGTTGGTGTGTTTAGCAGGTTGGTGTGTTTATCAGGTTGATGTGTTTAGCAGGTTGGTGTGTTTAGCATGTTGATGTGTTTATCAGGTTGATATATTGATCAGGTTGATGTGTTTAGCAGGTTGGTGTGTTTAGCAGGTTGATATGTTTAGCAGGTTGATGTGTTTATCAGGTTGGTATGTTTAGCAGGTTGGTGTGTTTAGGTAGTGTTAGTTGTAGGATCAGTCAATGTTACCTTCTAGTTGGTCTATGACTTAGTTCAACACAAGACAAATATATTTGCCTGCAGCTTATAAACAAACTTGAAGATTATCAAGAATCACTTTAGGCACTGGTGAAATGGCATAAACATGTTTGGTTTGGACATGCAACAAGACACGACTCACTTTCTAAAATTATTGTGCAGGGAACAGTCAAGGGTGGAAGTAGAAGAGGACAGAGATAATCCTAGTTTGTTAACATCAAGCAATAGTGTCTGGGCATGATTTTTTCTACTCCAAATGGCTGAAGTTAGAGATGTTTGGAGAGCTTTGTTTGCTGATGTCTCTCGTGTGACATTCCTACGACCCTGATGAGTTATGGGTCTTCTAATTATTATTATTATTATTAGTGTTCTATGCAGATATTGTGATGAATCGAATAATCTTTTGGGGCCTTATATAATCTTTGTATCTCAGGAGTGGCCTTCATCAAAGTCTTTTCTCCATTCAGAAGTTTGCAAATAATATCTGTTAAAATATCTGTTAAAATGTGATACAAGACTAGTAAATGTTTCAAGTTACCCCACCATGATAAAGGACAAGATATCTTCTATATGTTTATTTCCACTTCACAGCCATGTCATAACAGGGGCTTGGATTTCTAGCTGTAAGAATTAAAGTTCCTTTGGATGATGAAGAGGTGATGGTTAGCGAACATTTCTGACTTTTGTCTGCTGTCAAATGGTTAGCGAACATTTCTGACTTTTGTCTGCTGTCAAATGGTCCCCACGGATGACAAAGAGGTGATGGCCAGCAGACATTGCATCTTGTGACAGAATCCTAGGTGGTGAGGAACGCTAGATCTACCACCACTGTACATGGGTCAACAGAACTGTGGGAAATGCTAGATCTACCACCACTGTACATGGGTCAACAGAACTGTGGGAAATGCTAGATCTACCACCACTGTACATGGGTCAACAGAACTGTGGGAAATGCTAGATCTACCACCACTGTACATGGGTCAACAGAACTGACAGAAAAATGATGTTCTACTTGGCCCAAAAGTATATGCTACTGGCAGCACATGATGGTAATGGGATACTGGTGCACGGAATGTCTCGCTTTAGAGAATAACCATGCATCCATAACCCCTCAACAAAACCATCCCCAACCACAACCATGCCTTCGAGACAACAATAACGAGCTTAAACATGCTAGGGCATCATTTAGTAGCTTGACTGACCTGTTATTCTGTCAGAAATGCTATGCGCTGTCAAAAGCTACCTCCTCAATGCAGTGGAATATTGTTGTTTGTGTACCTTTCAACCGGTTTATATTCATAGTAGCATGAGAATGTACGTTGAAAGTTGACTCAAATCACATTTTTTATAGAGATACAGTGTGGGAGACGGAAAAAGTGTGGACTCAAGTTTCGAGGCGAGTAGGTGCCATTTGAGCAGACCTGGTTCATAACTTCTTTGCTGCATCATGATTTGTCTTGAATAATAAATCCTGGATGCTTCTATATTATATTGCTGATTGACTAGAGCTAAAGGGATTACTTCATTCTTACCTACACCTCAACATGGTACAACAGCTTCTCTTTCTTGTATATATTTCAACATGGAATTTGCAACAGTTGACACGCTGGATTGTGTAGTTGTTGGATTCTGTTCATGGTTTTTTAAGTATGTGCTAGATTTGCATTCTGAAGATGATATTTTGATCTTTCCTTAAAAGATGATTGAATACTATCATTTCCAGTGTGGTCCATTTATCCACGTGAAACTTTGTAAACTCCGGTGGTACAGGCACGAGACGAGACATTCCTAGATGACAAAAGATAATCTTCATGGTACAGCGGAGGGTAGAAGAAGACAAGGTGGAAAGAAGAAATATGGCTGGATAATATCAAGGTCTGGACGGGGTGTGAATTTTCCCAACTCATCAAGATGGTAGATGATATGGAAGCATGGAGATCCTCCTGCACCAAATGTCTCACTGCAACACCAGTACGACCCTGGCGGGTTATGGATATTATTATTATTATTATTATTTTTCATCCACAGTTCTTTGTCATTTTTATGATTTTGTCATTTGACTGTGTGGAGATTTGTTGCTATGTGGGGCTATCTTGCTCTACTCCCTTCTTTGCCAACTTGCCTTATTATTTCTGTGTTTTTTAATGTCCAGGGATCCACTGAATAACAAGTTTTTGTTATCTCATGAGCATCTAGTGTTTGTTGGGAAAGTTCAGTTTACAATGTCCACTATCTTCTACAGCAGGGGTTCTAAACATGTTCCACATGGTGAGAACTGCACACATGTAATCGTTGGGGCTCACGAGCGTGTTTTCACTTGCATGGTGCGAACACATGCCCTTATGAGAGCATCACGGTGCTCGCGAGCACCAGTTTCAGAATACCTGTTCTAGAGCTTGAAGGGAAGACATTGAGTCATTAACCTTTAGCAAGCCAGATTAACAAATATGAAACGTCTCCCTGCCACCGGATTCTTTTTTGAAAATTTGCGTTATTGATGGTGACTGTTTTGAAAATGTTATAATTTTTTGGTTGTTAGAGATATTTAAATAATATTTGCACATATAAATAAAGAATTGAATTATGCATATATTGGTGTAATTTATGTACGTGTGTGTGTGATACCAGACGTATGAGAAAGTGGTAAAGACGTTTTTCACAAAAAACATATATTTTATAACAAATAAAGAGGAAAAAAATTAATAAAAAAATAACTTACCTTAGTTATCGAATTCCTTGGCAACACTGTAAACTAAATCACACAAATCTGTTGTATTTATGTTCTTTGACTGCAAAATTATCAAAATATAGCCGGGAGAACTGTATAAAACATGTAGATTTGCGGTAAAATCGTTCTTTGAGATTAGGTCTAGAGCCATTTTTTGTGCTACTTCCACATATTCGATATCAAACGTCTACATGTCTCCAAACCAACGCGGCATTCTGTATATTCACTGCTGTGAAACTAAATAAATCAATAATTCATGATTCAAGCCACGATTCTATGTTATTTTATTCAAAATACGATGAAAGAAAGGTCTATAAAATCGGTCGACCATCATGGCATCGGACCGGTGTGCCGATGTGGTCAGATTAATTGTTATAAAATTTGTATCTTCTGGCTAGCCATTGTTACAACGATCATGTCGGACGTAGGAATGAACCGGCTTCAATAGCGCATGTTCCCGAGTAACCAATCAGGCTGTGGGGCGTCTATTATAACGATATCTCATTGGATGGGGTATGTCGCCAACGGCGTTAGCCGCCATTTTATTTTTCGGCGGCTGGACTTGATATAGGCTCGGTGAAGGTTAAAGATAACAGTGGTTTACCAAAAAAATGAAGTTGAAAGTTGTCTATATTTTTTTAACTGAATTAGGAGCATTTTGTGCCACTGAAGCCAAAAATGACATCAATTTTTCTCAATCAGGTCAGGTTTTTTTCTAAATTGATTTTAAAAAATTATATTCTCTGACTATAGCCTTCTATTCATAACTACATTTTCGTGATATTAGTAATTGATTTATGTGTTACATTGCTCACATAAAAAGTATTTAACAGAATGTATTTATTAAATGTTACAAAAATGAAATTATATAAATGAAGAGAAGACATTGAAAAAGGTAAGGACATGTAAATTATGTCATCGCTGAGCAAAATTCAAGACATAAACTTCAATTTCTTCAACTTTCTCGAGCGCTCAGCAGCAGGGATGTCTCTCTTCAGAGTACAGCAGTAATCAGCCATCATTACTGCATCCCAATGTCTTTGATACCTGGTCTCCATCTCTTTTATGTCCTGATAGAACCTCTCTCTCTGCTTGTCACTCATTGATCCAAGATTCTCGGGAAACCGATCCATATGTGAAAATAAATAATGCATTTGTATGCTCATGTTGCATCCAAGGTTTATGAAAGCAGTCAGCATATTGTTGACAACTTCTTCATAGTTACTGGCTTTGGTGTTGCCCAAAATAATTCTTCATAACTAGAACAAAGACCTTCCATGCTTTCAATTCCAATTTATTCATTGATTTTTCAAACTCAGTTTCTCTGATGAGCTGACGAACTTGAGGACCATCAAAAATATCATCTTTCAACCTCTCTATGGTTAATCCTGGAAAAGTAAGTGAAGCAGCCACCATCTTTGTCCAGGCTTTGGTGAACTGTTTAAACAAGCCAAGCTTGATATGCAGCGGTGGGAATAGTATCTTGTTTCTGTCTACCAGAGGATTATTGGCGATGTTCTTTGATCTACCCACACCAATTCT
Source organism: Meghimatium bilineatum (assembly GCA_034231615.1). NCBI lineage: Eukaryota > Metazoa > Mollusca > Gastropoda > Stylommatophora > Philomycidae > Meghimatium > Meghimatium bilineatum. The sequence continues at coordinate 2,946,259 of CM067306.1, forward strand.
TCTCATGCAGGCCAGTCCTTCTTGGTATAGTGCTGAGACCTGTCCCTACTATCCCACATATACAGAAAGCAGGGGTACTTTGTAAAGCCAGACTGTTGTCCCAATAGGAAATTCACCATCTTCAAGTCAACACAAATATACCACTCGTGCTGATAATAAGAAACTTTATCCAGTACATACTTCACTGCTTCATACTTCTCCTTCAGTGTAGTCGAGTGAGCAAGGGGGTACAGAAGCAAACTGATTGCCATTGTGAAGCAAAACACATTTTAGTGATCTCTTGCTGCTGTCAATGAACAATCTCCAATCTCTAGGTTCATAATGTTGCACTCCAAGCTTCTGGAGAAGGTGAACAATATCTGTACAGTACACCAAGTCCTTCTCTTCAAAGAAAAAATGGAGGAACTCTTGATGACTGTTGCGATAAAAAGTGATGTGTGTATTTCTGCAAGATCTTCTAGTTGAAGCCATTTGAATCACTTGAAACCTTAAAAATCCACACACACACAAATTAGCAATACTAGTAAGTTTAAACATGTGAAATCTTCATAATGTGTATATTCCAAGATAGATTAAGAAATTTTGCAACAAATGACGTGAACATATCCATACATGTGACAATAAAATACTTGCTTTCTATATCATTTGTCCTTTTTAAATAGGAAAAAAACAACGCTTTTGATCAAATGTGTGGAAATCAATTGTCGTTTTACTGATTGATGATTTGACATGGAATATGACCCACCTATAACAAAACATCATGTGGCACTAGATAAAAAACCTGACCTGATTGAGTAAAACCAATGTAATTTTTGGATTCAGCACAATAAAATTATCCTAAATCTGTTACAAAAAAGCCATAGACAGCAAATTTGATGTTGACCAGTGTAATTATAAACCTTCTTACAACAGGCCTAAATACAAACACAATAAAACTTACTAGAATTCGTGACAGACTCGTATACTGTCCCAGACAAACAGTAATGTAGCCAAACATGATGAGATAACTTGACAAGATAGTGATGATGTCACTCTGACTCTCTCGATCAATCTCATCCTCCACTGATCTCTAGAAAAAAAAATACAAATGCATATTTTAAACACAGCTGCCGTCTGTTGTCCATAACCACCGCTCAGATATGGATTAGATTTTTAGAAACTCTGAATTACTGACCCTGATGGTAACAGTCAGCTATGAGTCGTTTCAGGCAGTGCATCACTCAGTGTCTATATACTCTCTAATCCCTTCTAAACCATGAACTCCAATTGTTGAGTAGCTTCCAATAAACCATGAACTCCAATTATTGAGTAGCTTCCAATAAACCATGAACTCCAATTGTTGAGTAGCTTCCAATAAACCATGAACTCCAATTGTTGAGTAGCTTCCAATAAAACCTGCAGTGATTCTTTTAGAATCTCAGAGTATGCTGTACATGATAGGAAAATGTATGATAAGAAACGAGTGAGATTCTTCTCAACAACATACAGAGCATCACATAGATCATGCTGGAAGGAGTCTGGGGAAACAAAAGAGATGACAGTCAGGTAAAGCTATAGTGGATGACATCCACAAGGGAGTCCGGATGCCACTGTCTGCGAAAGATCTGGTGTCCCTGGTGTTGATACAGTTCTGATGCAGATGCTGATTTGTTGGGCAGGTCGTCTGATACGTGTGTCAGATTGTTGCCTGTTAGGGATGCTTCTTTATGGTGAGCAACTAATGGACAGTAAAACTAATGTAAAAAAACAAATAAACAAAATAACAAACAAAATAACAAACAAAATAACAAAGGAACAAAGACATTTTCTATATTACAGTTCCATACCTGTCTACATATTTTTTTCATAAATTCATATTTTGTAATATTTAAATCCCTTCTCTTATAAAAACGTCAGTATTACTAACAATTATTGCCTTCCTCCCTTTTTTTTTGTCCACAATACATGCGTGTGAAATAAAAACGTCAGTATTAGTAATAATTATTGAAATTCAACACAACCCACCCCCCCACCCAAAATTCTTTTTTTGCTGTAAATCTGCATCATTACAGAAAATCTGTACTAGTTGACACCTATGCAGTCCAATAGGGCCCTTAATCAAAGGTTATGAGAACATTTCATTGCACTGATAATTTAATAATTTTGTGTTTATTTCTTATATGTATTTGCTTCTTGATAAAGGTCCCCCATTGGACTGCAATGTAGAAAAAGTCCTTGTTTCTTTGTTATTTCTCTTTTACATTAGTTTTTCTATTTGTTAGTTACAATTAGTTACCAGTAACAATATTACATTATCACAGTTGTTATCTATTCTCCCTTTGAGTATTTTATTCTATAAATAAACCAACACTGCAAACCACAAGATTGTGATAATTCTTCAGTACAACCAAGTTTCAGGATTATCTGTTCTGTTACAGCATTCTGTGTTTTTCTCGACAATAATGTCAAACCACTACAGACTAATATCATAACAAAAATTAGATTGAATTATTAATATTATAAATTATAGATGACAAAACAAATTGCAAAAATCTGAGAAGAAATCAGTGTTGGTGTTGCATGATCTTAAGTTATAGAAAGCAAAAAGAGTTTGAACCACAAACCTCAGAGGAGAATGCTATGTGGACATCTGGGTGATTTTTTGTATAATTCTTCATAAACTCAATGTACTTGGACTCCCATGCTTTGGCTGGATCATTTTTACTGGAGTTCAAGTAGTTATTCACCAGAAATGTGATCACAAAAGCATTTGCAGTCCGGTAGTCTTTATCTGGTGATGAAAGCATGTATGTATTAAACAGATGATCAAAACATGTATGTATTAAACAGGTGATCAAAACATGTATGTATTAAACAGGTGATCAAAGCATGTATGTATTAAACAGGGAATTAAAATATGTATGTATTAAACAGGGAATTTCATCAGCAGACAGATGTGTCAGGCCATTGGTGTGTCATGTGACGGTATTCTTGTCAGAACATTGTCTTCAAAATGAACTCTCTAAACCCCTCTCTGTCTTGGGCGATGCAGCTTGCAATTTCCAACGATATATTCATGTTATCTTTAATGTCATCAGTCCATCATCTTCTTGGTCTGTCCTTTCTCCTCTACCTAGGTACTCTTCCCTCCATTATTTGTCTTTCTAAACAGTTGTGTCTCTTTATATGACCAAACAGGCGTAGTTTTCTTTTTTTGTTATTGTATTTAGTAACCAACACACTGGAATCTTCAATGTGTTTATAATATCTGAGTTTCTCTTTCCTTCTATGATATTTTAAGTATCTTTCTGTAGCATTTCATCTCAAAGGCATTATCTTCTTTGCCGCTGTTTTACTTACGGTCCATATTTCACCCTGAAAAATAAAAGTTCGTAACATTAGCAATTTCGTTTCTATGTTGTTGAGAACGAATGCGTTCTCTTTACGGTGTTCGATTAGCAGTTGTACCTTCCCAAAAGTAATGGCAAATTATGGGAATATTGTGCCTAGAAATTTCAGGCTATTGGCGCAAATAAAATGGTGACAAAGCACATTTCCATTTTCTTCACTACATCCTGCTACAAGAGAGAACCAGTGGGAGTTTGAGAATGAACGCTGAAGAAAAAAACAGAATAAAAATATGCATATATTTAACAGGGAATTAAAACATCCATATACTAATAATAATATCCACAGGCGATGATGACAACAGTTTCTGATTTGCGTTGTTAATGGGTATAACTGTAGCAAAACTGCAATCCAACAGGTGAAACTTGGAACTGGGTAAAGAAGTTTTCTTACTGATAATTACTGTTAACACATGATAACACACAAATCTGTAAATACATGATAACACACAAATCTGTTAACACATGATAACACACAAATCTGTTAACACATGATAACACACAAATCTGTTAACACATGATAACACACAAATCTGTTAACACATGATAACACACAAATCTGTAAACACATGATAACACAAATCTGTTAACACATGATAACACACAAATCTGTTAACACATGATAACACACAAATCTGTTGACACATGATAACACACAAATCTGTTAACACATGATAACACACAAATCTGTAAATACATGATAACACAAATCTGTTAACACATGATAACACACAAATCTGTTAACACATGATAACAAACAAATCTGTTAACACATGATAACACACAAATCTGTTGACACATGATAACACACAAATTCTGTTGACACATGATAACACACAAATTTGTTAACACATGATAACACACAAATCTGTTAACACATGATAACACACAAATTGATGTTTCAAGCAACACAACATGACACAATTATTAGAGGAGCATGATTTAATGGCAATAATCTGGCAATCCCATACACCCTGATGGTCTATGCTGTTGAAGTGGTCAGCAACAGCAGTCACTGACTGGTGTTTGATACCACGTACATGTTGGCAGAATTGATCTGTGAGCTGCAAACCCACCTCCCCTATGTATATCATGGTGAAACATTTGAAAATGATTGCGTAAATGACTTTACTGGACATAAATATAAAATCATTTTAGATGATAACATTGACCTTTGATAACATTGGGGGATCTGATAGAATAATGCTGTATAATAACATTGACCTTTGGGGGATCTGATAGAATAATGCTGTATGATAACATTGACCTTTGGGGGATCTGATAGAATAATGCTGTATGACATCTCCTATGTCCACTTTTTAAGGTGTCATAATGACTCAAGACAGATGGCTGGGTACAAAAAAACATCCCTATAGTCTGGTCACATCTTTAAGCAACAAAAGGAGGTCATCATTATTATTCTTTGATCCCTGCTTGAACACCAGTAACACACAGATGGACATCAACACCAGTAACACACAGATGGACATCAACACCAGTAACACACAGATGGCCTTCAACACCAGTAACACACAGATGGATATCAACAGCAGTAACACACAGATGGACATCAACACCAGTAACACACAGATGGACATCAACACCAGTAACACACAGATGGACATCAACACCAGTAACACACAGATGGACATCAACACCAGTAACACACAGATGGACATCAACACCAGTAACACACAGATGGACATCAACAGCAGTAACACACAGATGGACATCAACACCGGCAACACATAGTTGAACATCAATATAAAAATATTACCTTGAAATCCTCCTAATGCTACCCATGGAAAAACTGGCCCACCATATGTACCTAGGCAAGGTGTGTGTAACAACGATGTGTCATTAAGAGCGTAAGGTGACCTGTTATAGAGTTCATATTATGGTCAGTCAGAGTGGACTATAACAATGCAATATTAACAAACTAAAAGACCTTCACACACACACAAAATATACAACACAAACAAATGGTGTTTTTGTCACTATCTAATTGTTGCGGAGTAGTTCTAGTCTTGGCAAAATAATGCCAACCTTAAAAAAAATTCAAGTCTTCTTATGTTGAATTAGTGCTGCATACAGTGAGTGCATGACTGTTAAGTGTTTGTAAACATTTTTTCGGGCGGTTGAAAGGGAAGTCATTACCACATACATAGCAGATGGGGGTTACTCTAGCTCATTGCACGAAGAACAATCAAGAACGAGGCAATGACAATGGGTATTAACACCACCCAAGAACTACAACTTGCAGCAAATCGCACATCATTGAGAAACATAACTTCTGTCCATTGTGTCGCCCTTGGCACCAAAAGAACAAACTAACTAACTGACTGGAAATTTCCGAGAAGCAAAAGAGTACCGGTAATTAATGTGTCCTTTGATTTTGTCCACAGAAAAAATGCAAAAATTGTGTTAATCCGATACAACTTTTGCAAAAATGAAACAGAAAGTACCTCTCTAGAAGCTACGTTGAAAATTGAGATCGAGTTTTGATGATTCAATCAATTTTGAACTGGTAAAATTAACAAAAATAAGCACAAATAAGTTAACGCCCTGTAATTTTGCTTAATATGATTTTTACTTAATAGTCGACTAACACGTTTGAAACATTATTTTATGTGTCTCACAGATCATTTAATCATTGCTTGATATATAGTGCAAACTAAGTTATTTTCAGATCATTTAATCATTGCTTGATTTATTTACTTTATTTTCCAGTGATTAAGCCTAGTATATGAATGTATTTTTATAGACAAAGCAAATTAAAATAAATAAGCAGGATAGGGCTTCTCCATATAGTCAATATAGAATTGTATAGGAACAAGCAAGGATGATCTATTGATAATCATCATATATATTTTTGTGCTTGATAAAACATGATGAAACTATAGGTCAACTTATTTTTGTGCTTGATAAAACAAGATGAAACTATAGCTGTCAACTTATTTTTGTGCTTGATAAAACATGATGAAACTATAGGTCAACTTATTTTTGTGCTTGATAAAACATGATGAAACTATAGCTGTCAACTTATTTTTGTGCTTGATAAAACAAGATGAAACTATAGCTGTCAACTTATTTTTGTGCTTGATAAAACATGATGAAACTATAGCTGTCAACTTATTTTTGTGCTTGATAAAACATGATGAAACTATAGGTCAACTTATTTTTGTGCTTGATAAAACATGATGAAACTATAGCTGTCAACTTATTTTTGTGCTTGATAAAACATGATGAAACTATAGCTGTCAACTTATTTTTGTGCTTGATAAAACATGATGAAACTATAGCTGTCAACTTATTTTTGTGCTTGATAAAACATGATGAAACTATAGCTGTCAACTTATTTTTGTGCTTGATAAAACATGATGAAACTATAGCTGTCAACTTATTTTTGTGCTTGATAAAACATGATGAAACTATAGCTGTCAACTTATATTTTGCTTGATAAAACATGATGAAACTATAGCTGTCAACTTATTTTTCCATAAATCCATATTTGTCACAACTTATTTCGGTATTTCAATAAAAATGTAAACCCCCCCCCCCCCAAATAAACCTTCACTTTTTTTTGGGTCCCATCAATACATTCAAAATGTTTGCATTAGTTACAATTACTGAAGATATAACACCAAATGACCTTTTTTAAATATACATATATACACACACAGTGACTTAAATAGATACCAATGCTTAGAACATTATAATTGTATTAATTTGGTAAGTAGAAATATCTTGTTCATTTTTGTGTTCTATTCTGTCTTAGTTGGATGAGTAAAATGTACATCTTATGGAGAGGTACACTCCTTTCAACTGTGAACTTTAAGCCAAATTTGGTATTATCATAGTTTTACAACCATCTAGTGGAGGTTGCGGTTCTGGTAATCTGGTCACCATGACCTCCAAGATATTAAACTTATTGTGAGTTGGAAACCTCCTGCATGATATCTTTCTTCTATATACAGATTTTGTGGATTATAAACAGAAAAAGCATTCATTTCCACATAGTGGAATATGTCCAGCGTATAAATATTGGAAAAAACCCCTATGTCCCACATAGTGTCACCTCGATATAACCAATATGGACACCAGTCCTAGGTTGAAAAAGGCGGGCCTCGACCATATGAGGCATAAACCCCTATTTAACAAACAAATAACAAATAACAATGTCCCACATAGCTGTATAATGAAAAATAACAGATATATTTTATAAACAAATTATGTAATGACTGTTATGTGTTAAAATTGTCAATAAAATCTGACTTCTGCCTAGTCAGATGTTGATTATGAGATCTTTCCAGAGAGGATACACTTTCTCTCCCTCACCTCTAGTCATTCCTATTTCTGTCATTCTTTACATTGCCCGTTATCACCTGCAGAATCCTCTTCCTCAATCTGTAGTAAATCAATGACTGCCCTTATTAGGTTGACCTTATCTCTTGTCAGTAATTTGCCATCAACTTCATCACTGCCAGCAGTTGAGCCTGCTTGTTTGTTGCCTCTGATCCCTGCATGATGACCTGGGCAGAATATCCATGTAATACTTTGAACAACTGAGTTGCCCAGTAGAGTGACTTGCATAATCTGGGCAGTATATCTATTTTTTTTTAAATGGTTCAAAAGTCATAGAAAATTGACTTCACTGCACTCTGTTTCCCATATGTACTCTGTTACTCTCAATGAAGCATCACAAGGCCTGCCGGAATATCAGCCATAGCATGTAACTCCATATCCTCAAGCAATAATCCTCAGCAATCTCCCAAAAAATCCACCTTGTAAACACGACGACACAAGGCAGATTCAAACCCATGACCTCTTGAACACAAAATGAACAGCTTAACCACTATGCTAGGGAGATCCCCGCAATACTTTGAGATATCCATGTAATACTTTGACAATACTTTGATATTCAACTCTGCTATGTGAATGCTGTCTTGATAAAGGCCGTTTATCTGAAAAGTTAATTTGTGTGTGTTATTATCTGTGTTTCCAATGATTAGCAAAACATTGTTCCCCTGTTCCTAGCTTTACCTCTTGGATTTCAGTGAGTACATAATATTTTGAAAACTGATTTGTTCAATAGGGGGACCCATTTTATTTCTCAACATGCGCCTATATATCTTATGCAGCCCTATCGAGCCCAACTCTTTGAAGTGGAGATAAGGCTTTGTATAGGCAACAAAGGCTGGAAACTAAACTAAAATTGGTCCTGACATTTCCTACATCGAGCAGGACCACAGTCCTGCTGCTCAAGCGAGGCCAGGTGCTGAAGTTGGAGATACCAGACCAAAAAGCAAACCATGGTATCACGCAACACGACTAGATAACATGTCTTCACAACAACAAATACACCAACAAAAGAATCTTATGCAGCATGCTTTTTTAGTATTTCAGTCACTTGGTGCCACCATCACCACTTTTATTTCTATGATTGATGATGTAGTGGAGTAAACAAACAGTTTCTCAATCATCATCCTGTCATTCTTGTAGGCAACTCAAGCACCATCCTGCCATTCTTGTAGGCAACTCAAGCACCATCCTGCCATTCTTGTAGGCAACTCAGGCACCATCCTGCCATTCTTGTAGGCAACTCAAGCACCATCCTGCCATTCTGTAGGCAACACAATCATCAGTCTATCATTCTTGTAGGCAACAAAACCCCCATCCTGACATTCTTGTAGGCAACACAATCATTATCCTATCATTCTTGTAGGCAACAAAACCCCCATCCTGCCATTCTTGTAGGCAACAAAACTCCCATCCTGCCATTCTTGTAGGCAACAAAACTCCCATCCTGCCATTCTTGTAGGCAACACAATCATCAGTCTATCATTCTTGTAGGCAACAAAACCCCCATCCACATTATTATTCCATTATGGTATCAGCATCAACAGTATGTTATATTATGCAACATATCCATACATATTTTCATACCTGTGTTACTACTGCCCATGTCTGATTGTCAAATCTTCTCAGATCTGGTAATTATATAACTGCAAAGCCCACATACAAGATGCATGGAAATCAATAACAAGAAAATCTCAAGAATAACTTGAACCCAAGCCATCACAATTGTGAAACTTTAACCATTCTAACCATCAGCCATGCGCTCCACTAAACAGATGATGATGATGATGATGGCCGCTTGCATCTTTACAGATGGTCAGGAAGTTGGTCACTGTAATTTTCAGAAACACATAAGACACATTTCACACGATTTCTGGCCCCGTCATGTTTTATGGAGGAAGTGCCTTGCCCATTCGTACTAACCATTTCTTTGCTCTATTCGTACTAACATTTCTTTGCTCTAATTGTACTAAATCTTTCTTTGCTCTATTCGTACTAACCCTTTCTTTTCTCTATTTGTATTAACCCTTTCTTTGCTCTATTTGCACTAACCCTTTCTTTGCTCTATTTGTATTAACCATTTCTTTTCTCTATTTGTATTAACCCTTTCTTTGCTCTATTTGCACTAACCCTTTCTTTGCTCTATTTGCACTAACCCTTTCTTTGCTCTATTTGCACTAACCCTTTCTTTGCTCTATTTGTACTAACCCTTTCTTTGCTCTATTTGTATTAACCCTTTCTTTGCTCTATTTGTATTAACCCTTTCTTTGCTCTATTTGTATTAACCCTTTCTTTTCTCTATTTGTATTAACCCTTTCTTTGCTCTATTTGCACTAACCCTTTCTTTGCTCTATTCGTACTAACCCTTTCTTTTCTCTATTTGTATTAACCCTTTCTTTGCTCTATTTGTATTAACCCTTTCTTTGCTCTATTTGTATTAACCCTTTCTTTGCTCTATTTGCACTAATCTTTCTTTGCTCTATTTGTATTAACCCTTTCTTTGCTCTATTTGTATTAACCCTTTCTTTGCTCTATTTGTATTAACCCTTTCTTTTCTCTATTTGTATTAACCCTTTCTTTGCTCTATTTGCACTAATCTTTCTTTGCTCTATTTGTACTAACCCTTTCTTTGCTCTATTTGTATTAACCCTTTCTTTTCTCTATTTGTATTAACCCTTTCTTTGCTCTATTTGTATTAACACTTTCTTTTCTCTATTTGTATTAACCCTTTCTTTGCTCTATTTGCACTAACCCTTTCTTTGCTCTATTTGTACTAACCCTTTCTTTGCTCTATTTGTATTAACCCTTTCTTTGCTCTATTTGTACTAACCCTTTCTTTTCTCTATTTGTATTAACCCTTTCTTTGCTCTATGTGTGCTAACCCTTTCTTTGCTCTATTTGTACTAACTTTTCTTTTCTTTATTTGCACTAACCCTTTCTTTTCTCTATTTGTATTAACCCTTTCTTTGCTCTATTTGTACTAACCTTTTCTTTGCTCTATTTGCACTAACCCTTTCATTGCTCTATTTGCACTAACTTTTCTTTTCTCTATTTGCCCTTTCATTGCTCTATTTGCACTAACCCTTTCTTTGCTCTATTGATTAGTTCCTGGGGAAAGACATTGCTAATATGCTTGGAAACATGCTGAATTACTGGAGATGCCAGAAAATGGTTTAATACACCATCGACTGCCTTAGGGTCCCTTCCTCCATATTTTCTTTAGGGGTTTACTACTTTAGCCTAAGGCACTACTATTCTAACCCACTAATCAGTGGAGATTCTCTTGAGGACTTTACTCCCTTAGACTAAACATAACAGCAGATAAAAATTGACACTTACTGGACACAGGACTCAAAGTGGTCAAGATAATTAGCATAGATGAACCAACCATATCCGTCATCAACTTGTTTGTCAATCATGTCATGAGAATTCTGGTAGTAGTTGAGAATACTTTGTATAGTGCAGTTGTTATTATCTGGTTCCAGGGGTGCAAAACAGATGTCTTGTAGCTTGACTGTCTGACCATTGTACAAAGCCTCAATGTCTGTGATAGCATTCTGGAGGTCCAGCAGCTGTAGGGATATGTACAGTGCAGGGAATAAGAATAATAATAAGTACAACAATAAAAACAGTATATATATATATATATATATATTTATTTATATATATATCACAATAAGATCAATCACCATTTGAAAAAAAAAGCAGGATCCCTACCCCTGTTGAGATTAACGTATATAAATACTTAGTTCTGTCAATATTTTTATTTGGCTGTAAGACCTGGACTCTAAAAGCTGACTTAGAGAAGGGATCCATGTGTTTGAAAACATATTCTATAGACATTTTAGGTATCTGTTACAGAGAAAATAAGAACAATGTTTTGGTGCATTATAGATTTAATGTAATAGCAGGTCAACACGAACTACTGCAACAATCATGAAACTTGCCATCAGTTACAACAAACTACAACTTGCCAGACACAACATGGTAAACAAGAAGTAAATAAATGCAAAATGAACACAGACAAAGTCGCTAGTTACCTGATGGAAGAACGTTTTATCAAACATGTTAGTGTAGTTGAGATTATGCCACGTGATGATAGTCTTGTTGTCGGGTCGGGAGATTATCAGCTGCTCCGTTCGATAGAAGGGTCTGTTAAAATTATTCAAATTGATCACATGTCATGGACATTCATAATATAAACAATTTAATCTCACAAAAGGAAGACGATCAATCAATATTATGGGAATGTCTGCAATAATCTCAAAGTTTGAGTTTTAGCATACAAGGAATGTACAGATATAAGGAAGGTCAATAGAGAGGATCGGGTTCTGTGGCAGCATGGAAAAGAGCACATATGTGACGGCCACGGTACTGTGTTCAAATCCCACCCCAGGCAAATGACCATTCAGAAAGAAATGGCAAACTACTGATGTTATTAATGCTGCTAAGAAAATCACTACAACCCAAAAAACTGCTGGGTTTATGGCTAGTTCTGAATATATGTTATGAAAAAATAGAGAAGATTCTGATGTCCAAGATGTAAGGAATGGTTAGGGTCAAAATGTAACAACAAATTCAGATGTAAAGATGTTCAAGATGTAAGCAGGATTGTGATACAAGGGATTTCAAGATGTAAGCAGGATTATGATACAAGGGATTTCAAGATGTAAGCAGGATTATGATACAAGGGATTTCAAGATGTAAGCAGGATTATGATACAGGGGATTTCAAGATGTAAGCAGGATTATGATACAAGGGATTTCAAGATGTAAGCAGGAATATGATACAAGGGATTTCAAGATGTAAGCAGGATTATGATACAAGGGATTTCAAGATGTAAGCAGGATTATGATACAAGGGATATCAAGATATAAGCAGAATTATGATACAAGGGATTTCAAGATGTAAGCAGGATTATGATACAAGGGATATCAAGATGTAAGCAGAATTATGATACAAGGGATTTCAAGATGTAAGCAGGATTATGATACAAGGGATATCAAGATGTAAGCAGGATTATGATACACAGGATTTCAAGATGTAAGCAGGATTATGATACAAGGGATTTCAAGATGTAAGCAGGATTATGATACAAGGGATTTCAAGATGTAAGCAGGATTATGATACAAGGGATTTCAAGATGTAAGCAGGATTATGATATAAGGGATTTCAAGATGTAAGCAGGATTATGATACAAGGGATTTCAAGATGTAAGCAGGATTATAATTCTTCTTGATTCTTGATTAGAAACTGGCTTCACAGTACGCGAGACATTCCCATAAGTGCTCCACCCTCCGCTCCAGCAGCCATCCCAATGTATGTAGACTCAAGAGTTTCAATCAGGTGTTGATTGTGTGATCTTCGGGACTTTCCAAAAAATTTATTTTTCCTTCCCTCACCTCTAGATACTCCCATTTCTAACACTCAAGCAGGATTATGATACAAGGGAGACTGAGGTAGATGGTGAAATAATATTGCAGAAATCCTTGGCTTACAGCATATACAGGGTAGAGAAGGGAACGGTCTGCAGTAAGTTAATGCTTTAGTTTTGCAACACATGATGATATTTAATCATGAGAAAGATGAAGATGATGCTGTTGTTGGAGAAATGAATGCTGTTGCTGTAGTTGGTGACAAGCAAGGTGTTGTTGGTGGTGCAGTTGCTGGTAGTACTTATGGTGTTGCTAGTCAATGGTGGCAGTTATGCAGTCATTATTACTCTAAAGGTCACAAGCATGGTGTTGCTGTTGTTGCAGATGTTGGTGGTATTTATGGTATTGTTGTAGTTGTTGGTGGTAGTTATGGTATTTATATTGTTACAGTTGTTGGTGGTATTTATGGTATTGATATTGTTACAGTTGTTGGTGGTTATGGTATTGATATTGTTACATTTGTTGGTGGTATTTATGGTGCTGGTGCAGCTGTTGGTAGTATTTATGGTGTTGCTGTTGTTGCAAATGTTTGTGGTATTTATAGTATTGCTGTTGCTGCAGTTGTTGGTGGTATTTATGGTGTTGCTGTTGTGGTAGTTGGTGGTGGTACTTATGATGTTAATCAAATCAAAGATCATGACAATTTACATACACAAAATGTGAGTCGAAGTAATCCTTTTCTGTCCGGGCACGACTGTTTGGAGCAGACCACAGCTTAACCGGGTCAGTGGTTACAGTAAACATTGAGATTCCAGCACAAAGAATACCAGCGATCAGCAAAACTACTGCCTGAAGAAACGGTCACATATTCTTTTAGTCAAGTAAAACATCAGTGTTTTAGTATAGTCTACTAATACTATACAAATTACTTTACATCACATTACCACACAAAGTAATTCAGTTTAATATCACAATACCACACAAAGTAATTCAGTCTAATATCACATTACCAAGCATAGTACTTTACCATACAAAGTACTTTACCATCACATCACTGCACAAAGTATTTTACCATCACATCACCATACATAGTACTTTCTATCACATTACCAGACAAAGTACTTTACAATCACATTACTACACAAAGTTAGTTAGTTAGCTAGTCATCAGATCATGAAAACTGCACACTGGACATGTTCATAGCTATTCCGATCTCTCCCTGAGTGTATCCGACATTACACTTCTGCTGATAGTATCGTTCCTATGCTGGTTGACCATCATTCTTCTGCGCCCTCCAAAATTTTCACCTCTAGCAACACCGCATTTTCAATCCTGACCAATGAAAAGGAATGATTACTCAAACTAATCTCACTATTTCGTGCTTATCTTTTATGAAATTCAAAATGTCAGCTCGATCCATTGCCCCATCGAAATGTGCCAAATTGCTCTTTCATTGCCTTGAACACCCACGTCCCGACATAAAAATAAAATACTACTACTTTTAACCTTGCCTTTCTCAAGGCCTCAACCCACCGTTCATAAACAAGACAAACTTGTACCTTTCTAATCATACTCATAGACTCACTCAAGATGCAGACCTGTGTTACATTCTGTGTGCCTACCCACTCAAATGCCCTGGCCACTGCGAAAATCTCCATTGACATGCTACTTTTAGTCACAGCAAAGGCCACACTCTCCTCCCTGATCGTTTTACCTATGCACTGAGCTGTGAAGGCCCAAGCACTGCAAATATGTCTAATCGCAAATCCATCAGTGTATATAACCACATCCCCCACTTTGGCATTCTCACTGACCAGAGCCTGCACCTCTTGCTCCACACAAAGTAATTTAGTCTAACATCTCACAAGTACTTTAGCATCATATTACTACACAATAAACAGTATCATAAAAAAAAATTAAGCGGTGCCAATATATATATATATCCTCTAGAACATTAAACTCTTTGTTACAACACTCAACTCTGTGCTGCAACATTATACCGGTACAGCATTAAACCCTCTGGTACAATATTAAACCCTCTGGTACAACATTAAACCCTCTGCTACAACATTTAACCGTTTGCAGCAACATTGATTTCATAGCTACAACAAAGGTTCTACTAGATTTCTTCTTCTTTCTTCATTCTCAAACTCCCACTGGATCTCTCTTGTAACAGAACAGTGGTCCCAGTAGATTTCCAGTAGGATGTAGTCCAGAGAATGAAAATGAGTTATGTCGCTGTTTTATTTGCCCTAGTGGCCGGACACATCCATCTTCAGCAAAACTGTAAGCACCTGATTCTATATTCTTATATACCCTAATAGCAGCACAGACTTCTCTGCTGTAGAGACTTACTTTTATTTTTATGCATGGGCATGTGGTTGCTAGGAATGTCAAAGGTGAGATTTTGTGATATATAAATAGCAAAGCAAATCCACACCTAACATTATAATAAATAGAATTTCGCTCTTGAAATAACACCTTGGCTCTCAAATTCATTCATAAAATGCAAATATTAATTATGATATGCAGAAAATTTAAAAGCTCAAAGATGCGAGTTCAATTTTTATACAGAATTTTAAATACAACACAATGGTGTTGTCTAAAAAATGTGCAAACGCCTTTAGTTCATTGTGACAGATAGAAAATGTTCAAGCACTATGACACAAAATACATTTTTATATGGATTTTTAAATATAGCACTGTCAATGCCGTAAAAATTTGCAAATGATCTAGCTAATGTGAAATAAATACACTTGGGATTGCTGGTCAGCGCAGTGTTAACCAAGCTTATTCTCACAATCTTTGTCTATGTTAACAGAGCTTATTTTCACAATCTTTGTCTATGTTAACCCAGCTTATTCTGACAATCTTTGTCTATGTTAACCAAGCTTATTCTCACAATCTTTGTCTATGTTAACAGAGCTTATTCTCACAATCTTTGTCTATGTTAACCAAGCTTATTCTCACAATCTTTGTCTATGTTAACAGAGCTTATTCTCACAATCTTTGTCTATGATAACCAAGCTTATTCTCACAATCTTTGTCTATGTTAACCAAGCTTATTCTCACAATCTTTGTCTATGTTAACCAAGCTTATTCTCACAATTTTTGTCTATGTTATCCGAGCTTATTCTCACAATCTTTGTCTATGTTAACAGAGCTTATTCTCACAATCTTTGTCTATGTTAACTGAGCTTATTCTCAAAATCTTTGTCTATTTCCAATCCACATTCAGAAAGCACAGATACATCAAGGCATTTCTTCTTTCATTCGGACACTTCTGCTGGTTAGATAGAATGTGCTACAGAACTATCAAACATTGTATGCAATGAGATGGAAAATGTGAGACCGTCTCTGTATTGATAGTTTTGTGTGTTTATTACTGGTTAACTAATGTTTCCTGATAGAGGTCCCTATTGGAGCATAACATGGAAAAATTCCTTGGTCTTTTGTTGTTTTTTGTGTGTTATTTCTCATTGACATTAGTTTGACAGTTATATTGGTAACCAGTGACAGTTATATTGGTAACCAGTGACAGTAATTCATTCACATAGTTGTTTTCGCTGGTTAGCAGGATGTAGTTTGGTCAAAGGGTATGACCACATGGACCGCTGGAACAACAACACTGACCAACCAACAGGATGTAGTCTAGTCTGAAAAAAAAGAACACTTTTTGTCCTGGTTTACAGCTTGGCTACATACTCTGCCTTTTTACCCGACATATCTGACTTCAGCATAAAGAATTTACTAAAACTTTGAGAAACATATGTATCTGCTGTGATGCAAGGTCTAAGATATTAAATTACAAAAACAGGAACTACAGACTATGAAACATTACCGAAACAATAAATGGATGTCGTGCACACATGTAACCCCATCGGGAGAACTGCTGCTCCAAAAATATCTCCATCTTGGCTCCAGCACGTTCACAGTATCCAAGCTGGTCTTTAGTGACATTCGTTAGGTACTGTTGCTTCCGTATATTGCGATTTGCAGCCAAACCTAATTTTGACATGCCAGAGAAGAATAAAAATCAAAAATGAAAATATGCCATATTTAACTTAGTCAATCAATGAAATGTGTGGCACTCATGAGAGTATAGACAACAGAGGAATTCTTTCAAGTCTACACTGTTCTTAGATTTCCACTCTAAATCATTCCATGTGATGCCATTACCTTTCTTTCTTGATATATATATATATATATATACAAATCTCGACTAATAATCCTGATGACAACATGGGACAGCAGAATGTGATGATCTGAGAGAATCAACAACAGAACAACCAGTCTGATGAGAAAGTATGCTGTTCTAAGTTTTAGACAGCCTCTCTAAATCTATCCACCGTTTTCAACTTCATTGGACCAGTCACATCGTCCGCAGCATCTTCCACGGATACTGTTCTATGGTGAACTGTCTGTATGTAAGCGTTCAAATGGAGAACAGAAAAAGTGTTTTAAAGATTTCTTGAAGACATCTCTCAAGCATTGAAATATTTAGCCAAGCTCTTGACTGTCCAGGATGGCATGGTCAGATCAGTGAGGGTATTAACAGCTTTGAACAGAGCAGAACACAGCTGGCAATTTGAAATAGACAAAAATGAAAAGAGATATCAGACTATATTTCCTCATCTCAAGACATACTACATTTCTGCTCTCACTGCTTTGTGTTCTTCTTCAACGTTCATTCTCAAACTCCCATTGGATTTCTTTTGTAACAGGAACATGGTTCTACTAGATTTTCAGCAGGATATAGTCAAGAAAAATGTAAATGCGCGGTGTCATAATTTTATTTGCACCAATGGCCCGACACATTGGCCTTCAGCAGACTTTGTTTTCAAAGCTAGAATTGGACTCATATGAGAATACACAAACATAAAATGACTTTTCTCAATGCCGTACTCATCTTCCCTTGAGAAGGAGGAACAACATTAACATCTACCTCTTTCACTATAAGATGCAGCTCCACTCTTTCATCCTCTCACTGTATGCATATTGACTTCACCACCTATTATTTGAAAAATTTGCAAGGAACAATCAAGGTAGAAGGAGAAGAGGCTGGAAAGAAAATCTTGGATTGATAACATCAAGGAATGATCTGGGCATGATTTTTCTACACTTCTCCAAATGGCTGAGGATAGAGATGCTTGGATAGGTTTCTTTGTTTAGATGTCCCCAGTGTGGTGTCTCTATGAGTCTTATTATCTATCTATCGTCTTTTCTCTGCTTTTGTTGTCTGGCGTCGCTGGATTGAAGGACAATCTATTTTTGTTTGCTTGATATGCAGTAATTTTGTGACCTCTCATAATGCCTGTAACACCTTCAATCCACATTCTTGGTCTTCCTTTGTATCTTGTTTTTATTTTCAAATTGTATGCTCTTGCCAATAACGGTTCATTGTCATATTATTATTATAACTTTTATTGTTATTATTATCAATTCTAGAGACTAATGGGAATTTAACCATGTCCATTCTGGCGGCACCGAATTGACTTGCAACTTGAGTAAACAAGTTTTTCTGTACTTGACTAACCACATCCCCAAAAACAAAGATGTGACTTTGTCAATACATTCAAAAAGTGTACTCAAGTCACTGAGAATGGACCAATCAAGACAAGGACTATTACAAAAACAAACATTCTGTACAAGTATTGAAGTATCCTAAATATTATAAGTGTAAGATTATTATTAATGTTACTACTATTATTATTATTATTGTTAAGTTTTATTACTCAACATGTCGAGAACAACATCTGACCTCTTCCCTGACAGCATCCAACATTATCCTCCTCCCCTGGTTTCTCCAACCGCAGCGAGTCTTGGACGATAATATTATAACAGATTGAGTAACAGCCAAACAGCAGGACAAAAATAGCGTAGGCTAGACCAAAACCAAAGTCATAGCAGTCTATATGTATAATCTCGCAGCGTTGTGGCTTTGGCTTTGGTGGTGGAATAGGAGAACAAGACTTCGGGCAGTCCTGGCAACTGCAAGCTTCAGAAGTATTTGAAGAAGCCTCACTACACAGATAGTTCTTGAATTCTAGAGGTATCAGATCTGTACCTGTCAGATTTATAGATTAAATATATGTATTAATGAAGGTTTCATAACTGTACCTGTCAGAGTTATAGGTCAAATATATGTATTAATGAAGGTTTCATAACTGTACCTGTCAGAGTTATAGATCAAATAAATGTATTAATGAAAGTTCATTGTACAAATATGAATTGTAGATGAAATATATATATGTTATGAGAGAAGGTTCAATGTGGTACCAATTAGTCTTGTAGTAGAGGGTTTAATGTTGTAACAACAAATGTTTTAGTAGAGGGTTTAATGTTGTAACAACAAATGTTTTAGTAGAGGGTTTAATGTTGTAGTAGAGGGTTTAATGTTGTAACAGTAAAAGTTGTAGTAGAGGGTTTAATATTGCAGTAGAGGGTTTAATGTTGTAACAATAAATGTTTCAGTAGATGGTTTAATGTTGTAACAGTAAACGTTGTAGTAAAGGGTTAATGTTGTAGTAGAGGGTTTAATGTTGTAGTAAAGGGTTTAATGTGGTAACAGTAAAAGTTGTAGTAGAGGGTTTCTTATTGTAGTAGAAGGTTTAATGTTGTAACAGTAAATGTTGTAGTGCCAGGCTTAATAATGCAACAATTAGATTTGCAGATTAAGGAGAGGATCACATGTTGTAGAAATTAGAATTGTTGATTAGGGAGAGAGTCAAATGTTGTATCAATAAAAACTGTAGAAGAAAGTACCTATATTACATCTGCAACGACACACAAAAATCAATACTAACCATTGATTACTACTTTGGAATTATTAACATGAAACCAGATATCAAATGGTGCTTGACCATTGGTTGTTGTACCCATATAATCCAACCAACCGCTGGGTGTACATTTCTCAGCTGACGTCCCACACAGGATAGATATGGCAGGAGTATTTGAACTTGGGTTCTGTGCAATAAATACAGTGAAGGAAATTATATGCTTGCACAAAAATGAACATTTCAAAGCAAACTATCACCACAAACAGATTCGTGATGTCCAATGAGGTACTCTTGATAATATTTCCACAATCAATCTCCATCCTTCATGATACGGATGTTTGGCAGACATGACCTGGACATAGAATAGGGGTACTGTCTTCTTTCCAGTCATGTCATAGGAGGTGACTAAAATAGGTTGGGAGTAGGCTGACAGCCTGTCACCTGTGAAAAAGTCATAGTCACTGCATGTCTTGTTGCAATTTCTTAATGACATGATGAACTTTTAATGTAGTGGGCTATAGCGTATAATGACACAGAATGACATGATGAACTTTTAATGTAGTGGGCTATAGCGTACAATGACACAGAAAGACATGATGAACTTTTAATGTAGTGGGCTATAGAGTACAATGACACAGAACGACGAGATGAACTTTTAATGTAGTGGGCTATAGCGTACAATGACAAAGAATGTTTAGTTTTCTATCCTCGACCAAGCTTAAACACGACTTTCCATTAACCTTGATGCCTGCTACATATTAAAGAGTTTCACTCTCTCTTTCTAGTCCCCAGCAGACTTCCTCAAATATGAAATCGTGCTAATCCCTGATTCTGTAACCAGAAATGTCAGATAATAAGACATCAATAGCCAATCTGGCCGTAGGGGTACTACATTGGACACGTCAACAGAGTCCTCCAGTTATTGAGACAGGTATAGAAACAGCTATGAATACTAGCGTCTGGTATAGGAGCAGCTATGAATACTAGCGTCAGGTATAGGAGCAGCTATGAATACTAGCGTCAGGTATAGGAGCAGCTATGAATACTAGCGTCTGGTATAGGAGTAGCTATGAATACTAGCGTCAGGTATAGAAGCAGCTATGAATACTAGCGTCAGGTATAGAAGCAGCTATGAATACTAGCGTCTGGTATAGAAGCAGCTATGAATACTAGCATCTGGTATCGGAGCAGCTATGAATACTAGCGTCTGGTATAGGAGCAGCTATGAATACTAGCGTCTGGTATGCACTGATGATAACCTGCTGTCATAACTCAAGAAAACAAGTCCTGGCAACATTGCACATGAAATAAAGACTATTTTTTTCGGGTTCTCAAACTCCCACTGGATCTCTCTTGTAGAAGGACAATGATCCTACTACAAGATTTCCAGCAGGATGTAGTTCAGAGCATCTCCTTTTGCCAATGTTTCACTGTGTTTTATTTGGGCCAATGGCCTGACACATCAGACTTTGTCATAGTAACTAATATGCTCATTGTTATACCACTTTCACTGAATGATGGATGTCTGTAGTCATATTGCTGGTAGGCAAGCCATACAAGAGAACTGGTTCCCATACTGTACACATGACACAACCTGAAAGTGAACCACAGCCAAGCATGCTTAACCTTCTTGCCTCTGTAGGTATCAACTTCAACACAGCCACAGACATTCACAATAGCTACCTTTACCATGCCCCTTGTAGAGTGCACTTGTCAACAATCAACACAACCACACATACTTACAACACAACCACACATACTTACAACACAATCACACATACTTACAACACAACCACACATACTTACAATAGCTATTAAAGGAAATAAAAATCTAAATAAGAGTATAAAAAAAGAGTAAATCATTTTGAACATATTCTTCCTCACTGTTCATTCTCAAACTCCCGCTGGATCTCACCTGTATCAGGACAATGACCTACTAGATTTCCGACAGGATTTAGTGTAGAGAATGGAAATGCATCGTGACATCATTTTATTTGCAACAATGGCCTGACATATCAATTTTTGGTGGAATTTTACATGTAAAAAACTTTTGTTTTTCACATTTGTTGAAAACCTTAACTTCTTCTTCTTCTTCTTTCGTTCACTTGAAACATGTCTATATCTGTAATTCTGTCTCCTTAATAAAACTCACTGTCTTTTGTAGTTCATACAGTGTCCCATAGAGCTTTGATTCCAGTGTTGTTTCCTCTGGCCAATATGTCTGCCTCAGCGTTTCATGCTCAGAACACTCTTGAAGTATATGTTTGGCACTCTGTGCTGCCTGTCCACATGTACACATGGCCGTGTTGCCAATCTTGAACTTTGTATACATGTGACTGCGGAGTCGGTTGTGTCCTGTTCTGAGACGTAGAATTATAACTTGTTCTGATCTGTTCATATTGTGATAGTCATCTTGTGTTGGTGTTTGTGGCTTTCTTATTGACTTTATCATCTGTTTTTTCTGATGGTAGGTGATTGGTATATCTGGTTGGTCTTCGGCAGCACCTTCCTTAGCCAGTTGGTCTGCTTTTTCATTTCCTGGTATTCCACAGTGAGAGGGTATCCACTGCATGGTTACCCTATACTGGTAAGACAATTCGCTAAGTAGTTTTTTTAAGTCTGTTAGTTTTCCAGACTGGAGAGCTTGAAGCACTGACCTTGCATCTGTCAGGAATACCACAGGCTGTAGGTCAGAGTTGGAGTTCAGCAGTTTTTTAGCTGCCACACTAATTGCCTGGATTTCTGCATCATAATTATTGCAGAATTTTCCTGTCGGTGTTCTGATTGTATCTCTAGGCACCTCCATTCCTCACAGCATTCTGTGCTGACCCATCTGTGTACACTCTGACCCATATATCTTGTGGATATTCCTCATCCAGGAAACTGAGGGTGACTGTCATTCGCTGCACACTGTTCTGTTCGTCCTCGCTTAGTATTCCTTTCACATGGGTCTGAATATATATTGGCATTCCATGGCTTTCACTCCACGGGGTTTGCTCTGGTACAGACCTTAAGGGGCTGCCAACTTCAGGTAGGTCTGTAAGTTGTCTACGGAGTCGTTTAGCTTGATGGATAAAGCTGCTCCTTTTCAGTCGTCCCATTGCTAGATTTTGGAATCTTTCCTTCATTGGATGACTTGGCATACACTGAAACTTTTCTGCTTGAATTAGTACTTTTGTGTCTCTGCGTTCGCCAAATGTTTGCATTCTTCCCATTTTCTGCATCTCTGCTATGGGTGTTGATTTCATTGCTCCCAACATTATTCTAAGTGCCTGGTTTTGCACTTTATCTAGATCTTGTAATGTGGTGTTTGATGCAGGACACCATGCAGCTGAACCGTATTCCAGGTGTGGTCTTATGCCTTGCTGGTAAACTTTACTGAGTATATTTCCACTGGCTCCCCATGTGGTTCCACTTAGTTTTCTCAGGATAGCTAGCTTCCTCCTGGCTTTTGTTGTTGCTTTGTTTATGTGCTGCTTCCATGTCAGCTTATCATCAAAAGTAACTCCGAGGTATGTGGGTTGTTTGTCTTCTTTCAAGAGCTCTCCATCTATCTTGATATGACCAGCTTTTTGTTTTGGTGAGAGGGTAAAGAGTGTAGTGCTGCACTTATCTGTGTTAATGCTGACGCACCATCTATTAGCCCATAAGGTTAGGGCATCGATAGCTCTTTGTATTTGTTTAGTGGCCACTGTTGCATGTTCTTCCGTGCACCAGATCACCAGGTCGTCAGCATACATTGCCACTTTGATCCCATGTGGTAGTTCAGCAACTAGGTCATTGATGTAAACCAAGAAAAGTGTGGGTGACAGGACTCCTCCCTGGGGGACTCCATGACGCAGTAGAACTTTCTTGCTCTTGCGACCATCTAATTGTACCCTGGCTCTTCTATTATGCAGGTATGCTTTTACCCATTTGTACATTCTTGAGCTAACCCTGCAATTTCGCAATTTCTTTAGGAGCCCTTCTTTCCAGACCTTATCAAATGCTTTCCTGAGGTCTATCCATGCTGCTAGTACCAGTTTCTTTTCTTGGAAGGCATCCTCAATCTCTTGGGAGAGGTAGGTTGCCTGATCTTCAGTAGAGTAGCACTGTCTGAAACCTGCTTGCTGTGATACCAGAAGGTTTTCACTTTCAAGGTACCACTGCATCCTAAGATTGATAATGCGTTCCATTGTTTTACATAGACAGCTTGTGAGGCTGATGGGCCTGTAGTTGGAGACTGTGTTGCCATCTTTTCCTGATTTGAGAAGTGGTATCATTATTGCTTCTCTCCACGCCTGTGGTACATTACCTGTGGACCAGCTTGTGTTAAAGATCTGCAGTAGCTTTGCTCTTGCTGCACTTCCCAGGTTTCTAATCATTTCATTGGACACTCCATCAGCTCCAGGGGACTTTTTCATTTTCAATTTGGATATTGCATGCTCCAGTTCTCTCATTGTGATTGGTGCCTCCATGACTTCAGGTATAGGTTCACCTTGTCCAATGTTTTGCTGGTTCTCTCGAACCTCCTGTTGTTTGTCTGGGCTGACTTTGACGTTATTGTCTTCTGCAAAGGAATCTGCAAAGTAATCAGCTGCATGTTTACCTGTTAAAATGTTTCTATCTTTATAAAGTGTGATCCTGGTATTTCTCCCTGTACCTTCATCATTTAGTTGTTTTACAAGTTTCCATAATTTCCTAGTATCTCTTTCTAGGTTCAGCGACTCTGTTTTTTCTTTCCAGCTGCTCCGTCTGGCTTGTAACTTGGCTCTTTGAAATTTAGCCTTTGTTTGCTGATATTTGTTGTGATGTTCTTGGCTAGGTCTGTTCTCAGCCTGCTGTCTAGATGTTTCCATCTCATTTTGCAGCTTTTCCAGTTCATCATTCCAGTAGGGTTTGTAGTTTTTGCGTGCTCCCCTGGGTATGGTTTTACTAGCAGCATGTAGTATACATCTATTAAATTCACTCACTGCTCTATTGATGTCTTTGTCCAAGTTCATGTCCTTAGCTAGAACACTGGTTAAATGCTGGTACATTTTCCAGTCTGCCCTTTTATAGTTCTACCTAGTGAGCGTGCTGCTGTCCGTGGTAAATTCATTGTGGATTTCCAGAAATACTGGTCTGTGGTCACTACCTCCAAGCTGCTTTCCAACAACACGTGTGATGTTCCATTCCAAGCCTGGTGAGTGGAATGCTAGGTCTGGTGTAGAGGTGGTGTGCCATGCTCTCGAGTAGAAGGTTGGCGAGTCTGCTGGCTGGTTAATAAGGATGAGATTATTTTCATCCTGCCAGCTCTCAAGTTCCTCACCTCTCTTGTCGATATGATCGTAGCCCCAGCTCTGAGAGTGGCTGTTGAAGTCACCACACACCATAAGTCTCTCTTTGTCTGGAATTGTGTCTAGTGCCAATGGTTTATCATTTGGGCAGTAGTAGTTCAGGAGATGGAATTCTGCACTGTCTGTTTTTAGGTGGAGCATCTGGTATTCTGCCCCTTCCATATATACTTCAAGCTGACATGCGCTGATATTGTTTTTAACAAGTGTCAGAATTCCACCCTTTCGCCTGTCCTTTCGGTCAGATCGGTAGCACTGGTAGCCTCTGATTTTGAAGGCTATGTCGCTGCTGAGGTGTGTTTCTTGGATACAGCATATGTTAACTTGTTCTTCACTGAGGACATTTTCAAGTTCCAATTTTTTGCTGTATCCATCTCTTTTACTGTTGACACCCTCAGCATTCCAGTGCATTATTTTTATTGGTCGTTTGTTTGTTTGGCCAGTAGCTCTATTCCCTTGCCTCCTGGCTCCTCGGGGCAATTGAGAAGGACTTCCAGTAACTGAGGTTGGGCCCTTTCAAGGTATAGGGCCCGGCACAGTCCCTGCCTGAACGTCCGCCACAGGGCAGGCACCATAACTATTTATAGATGTAGACATGTTTCCATTGTGTTTTGTGCGTGGCATCCTGATTATCTGTGCGCCTTTTGGCTGGATGCCTCCGTCTTCAGCACTCTGCTTACTAGGGCAGGACTATGGTCCATCTCGAATGGGACTGCCCGACCAGTCTTAGTTTCCAGCCCCTGATGGCTGAACTAAGCCCCATCACCTCTGCACGGTGCTGGTCTCGATGGAGAAACCTTTACTTGAAGGTAGAGTTGAAGGGAGGTGAGCAAGAAATATGCAGATACAAGTGGAAGAGAAACATTATGAAATGGACAAGATATAGTCTAGCAGAGTGCACCACCAAAGCGAAAGGCAGAGGATGTTGGAGGTCAGTCAATTCGAAGATGGCACATGATGATTCTTTCACAAATGAAAATGTAAACATGAATAAACATAATGATTTTTACCTGGACATTGAGACACGAGTTGAACATAGCGCTTGCAGATGTGTCTGATATAACGTAATCCACAGACTTGATGACTTGATTACTGGTTCCATTAGGCCAGGTAAAACTACTGGACTGGTTAACAATCATGAATTCATGCTGCAGAACAGGTGAGAGTTCTAGAAATATGTCACAGAGATCATACATCTGCTAACAATGGTATATTGCTACATGTAGCCACTAAATGTAAGATACTGCTACATGTAGCCACTAAATATAAGATATTGCTACACATGGCAAACTATAAGTGACTTCTATGTGTAGTTATTAAATGTGAAATGCAGCTGCATGTAGAAACATAAAGCTATAGACATAAAGAGAAACTTGTAGCTATAGACATAAAGAGAAACATGTAGCTATGGACATAAAGAGAAACATGTAGCTATGGACATAAAGAGAAACTTGTAGCTATGGACATAAAGAGAAACTTGTAGCTATAGACATAAAAGAGAAACTTGTAGCTATAGACATAAAAGAGAAACTTGTAGCTATGGACATAAAGAGAAACAACACACAGATACAGAATACAAGTGAATGTATGTTAACAATGAAACCAAAAAACTGACAATTAATTGGTAACACCTGAAAGCATTGTGCCCCATAAATCATACCTGGTTTGGAGAACAGGTGAGGTAGCACCATACATTCATAAAATTGTGGAAGCAACTCGGGCAGCGCCGCAAGACCTCTCGTGGGACAGAGATCTGACTGCTTATTGTCACAACCTGTGCATCCGAGCAACAGGTGTCATATCCTGACTCTAAAAGATAAAGAAAAAACAACAACACAAATATTACTTATTCCTTAAGACCACAACCGCACTCAATGTGTCCTATAATGGCTCAGTCCCTTTCTCCTAGTGAAACATGCCTATCTGTCTATCAATCTATGTTCCTTCAGCGCTGAATATAGTACATAGGGCAGAAACGAGAGCTCTCCAGTTTAAACGATGCTACTGTGTGTAATTCTAGTATGTTGTTGGGACACAGTCATACCCTCTTTGATGGTTGTTCTGCGAAGTCTTCCTCTTTGTCTTGTGCCATCTGGTACACATGTTAATGCCCTCTTGGTACCAGGAAAGTATATTGAATCAATGTAGATATTTATTGCTAATTATGTTTCTGTAACACTGATTTTTTACGATAACAACTTGTTAGATCACTTATCAACCATGATGTTAAAGTATTTTTCAGATTATCGGGGCAGATTACAGGACAGTTATTTATGTGAATACTGGTATATGTTCTGTGAACAGTGTAACTAGGACAATCATGTAGTCTATGTTCTGTGAACAGTGTAACTAGGACAATCATGCAGTATATGTTCTGTGAACAGTGTAACTAGGACAGTCATGCAGTATGTGTTGTGATGGCTTTGAAGCTGCTTCACAGATGCAGAGTAGATGACACTGATTTGATGTAAGTGTGCTTCTAGACGGCAGTGTCTCGCTCTTCACAACGAATGGTGGCTGCAATTGACCTTCAACATCCTCAGTCTTTGCCTTTATTGTGCACTCTGCTAGACTGTATCCTGAGACTGTATCCTGTTCATCTTGTGATGTTTCATTCCCACTTTTACTGCCTACCTCTTGATTACTCTCTACTCTATTCTTCCTTCAAGTAGGGACTACACTGCAGACATTTAATCACACACTATAAAACTGATTACTTTGTGTTTTCCAAGGTTATCTAATGGTCAACAGTTTTATTGCAGTCCCTCAATATCTCAATTCAAGTATTATTGACACTAAAATTAGGTTTTAAAAAAACCTGTTACTTCTTCTATAATAATAGTCCATAACCCAGGGTCAGGGTCATAGTGTTGTCATATTAAGACATTTGATGTAGAAAGATCTCCATGTATCTCTATCTTCTAGGTCTACCATCTTGATACATTTGGAAGCTTCACTCCCTGTCCAGTCCTTGATATTATCCAGCCATGTCTTCTTCTTTCCAGTTTGTCTTCTTCCACCCTCATTTTTTATACTTCTACTAAAAAGCTAAATAAGCATAAATATTGAATATAAATGATAATACTGGTAAATGATAAGAAATACATTTAAATGATAAGAAAAAATATATGTAACTGATAAGAAATAATACAGTATTTAATATAATAAAATAATTCTCTAATACGATGTTTCGACCAAAAATGTCTTTATCAAGATAGGGACAGACAAACACAGAATCATCATCATCAGGTGCACTGCCGGCTGGCGTAGACGATCATGGCTTTCCATAGCTCTCTGTCTTCAGTATTATGTATCAAGCTCGTTGTTGTTTCTTTGCCGTGCCAGGTTGTCAAACTGTCTAATATTTTCTCACGTTGTCTCCCTCTGTCTCTGTTGCCTTCAATCTTGCCTGCTGTGACTATGTTCTCCAAACCTCCTTGTCTCATGAAGTGACAAAAAAATGAAGATTGTCTTTTTCTTATATTATTGGTTAAGGTCTGTTTCGCATTTGACTCTTTCAACACCTCCACATTAGTTTTTCTGGCAGTCCATGATATTCTCAGCATTCTTCAATAGAACCACATCTCTGTTGCCTCTAATTTCCCACTTTCCAGTTTGTTTATTGCCCAAGACTTGCACCCATATGTTAGTATAGGGGTTATATAGCACTGCAGAACTCTCTCACCTCTAATGACAATGTCATATTACACAATATATTTTTCATTTTTCTGAATGTTGTTTTTGCCTGTCCTATTCTGCTTCTTATTTCTGTTGAACTTCTTCCATCTGCTGTAATCGTTGTACCTAGGTATTTGAATTGGTGGACCTGTTTTAATACTACGAGGCGTGTTCAAATGAAAACGGGACTTGTGGATTTATTTAAAAAGTATCATACGCAATTTAATATTTTCAACGGAATTGAACAAAGCAACCACTTGTGAATAAGAATGCACCTGGGTTCATCAGAAAAAATCTCCGTATGCATTTAGGCAAGCATCCCACTGTTTAGGTAGACGTCGAATGCCGTCCGAGAAAAAGTTGCGTGGCTGTTCTCTGAACCATGTGGTCACCGCTGTCTTCACGTCTGCGTCGCTGTTGAATCGCTGTCCCTTTAGTGCTTTCTTCAACGGTCCGAACAAATGGAAATCACACGGGGATAAATCGGGACTATAGGCTGGGTGATGAAGAACTTCCCAATTCTTCTTTGCCAATGTTTCCTGCACAATTTTTGCGACGTGCGGACGAGCGTTGTCGTGGAGAAGAATCACACCATGAGAAAGTCTGCCTGGTCGCTTAGCCTTGATGGTCAGTCAGTACTGCTTTATCAAGCACGGCTATGGCTTCTTCTGTTGCAACAATATGCGCCTGACCTGGCCGTGCAAGATCTGCCGTTAACTCATGTCCGTCTTTAAACATACGCACCCACTCCATCACTCTGGTCCTCGACAAACATTTGTCACCATATGCTGCCTTCATTCTCCGATGAATGTCTACTGCTTGACATCCTTCAAATGAAAGAAACTGGATCACAGCACGCTGATTCACTTTGGACGGGTTCGGAATCACACCCGCCATATTGTTAACAGTCTTCTGCAGCACATATGCATGCTGGGAAGATGAACACGTGACCGTATGTAAATTATTGGATACTCATTACTAGTGCAAAATGTCATCAATATCAGTGCGCTCTATCACGCGTGGTGTAACAAGTCCCGTTTTCATTTGAACACGCCTCGTATATCATTCACTTTGATCTTGCAAGGTGTGGTATTTTGTCTCTTTGAAATAACCATTACTTCTGTTTTCTTTACTATTCTAAACACAGAATAGGAACCACTAAATCAAGCGGAGACTACTTGTCATGAGAGTGACAGATAAGAAATGCAATGAAAAAACAATGAGTAACAAGACGAGAAGGACAAATGGGATGAAAACATTCATTTAATAAGGTATATTTTGTTGGATTCAACTATACACAAAATGTGTTTTCCCCTCACTTCAAGACCTACTATATTCCTGCTCAAAATGCAACAAGTTGTTAAGAGCATTGGACATATCAACCATCTCAGGACTCAATAATCCTAACTCAACATTCTTCAGCGATAAGTCCATTTTTGATGATGAAGGAGGAGCATCATTGAGATTATGACATGCATGACACGTTATATTCTCTGGTGATTTGACACATCCTGCATTACATCAGAAGACAGCAGATTGCTGTTAGTGGTTTTCAAATGTTTCCAGACTACCATCAGATAGTGCCCCTCAAAAAGCATACATGCATGACGGATACATAGTCAGGGGCAGACCAAGCAAATGCTGTATCACAGAAATAAAAGAATCCACGAAAACAAACATATGAAGCGCACAGAAAAGGGCATCTCCAAAAAACTATTCTACCTTACGCTGCTAGGCTTAATGAGGTATAAAGTAAAAATAAAGAAAATATTAAATATTTGACACATTGGCACTTACTTGCATATAAATCTGGACACAAGTCAGCATACAGGTCCTTGGCACCTTGCGTCTGAAGTTGTTTTGCGTTACCATTATATGGACAATTAAGCAGGTGTTCTGGCTGATCCTGCTGGTAGCCACATTGTCCGTACCAGATACAGCTTGCATAACACTGTCAGAAAATAAGTCAAGACTATAGAGAACATTGTATATAAATGCAAAGAAGGCATGTTTCTACACAAGGCAGTGGGCTACCTACACAAGGCAGTGGGCTATATTCATCATGAGTGAGTACAAATCTTTTTGTGTCAGCCAGTAGAGAAGGCATGCATCTACACCCTGATGTGGGCTGCATTTTTAGGTCAGCGGGCTGGGGTAAGCTTTTTTTTTTACATGATATGGGACCAAAAACATTCTTTTTTTTATCATACTTTGGATGTGTTTCTGAACTCTGGTTAAACCTATGGATGGAAGGTTTCGGAGGGGTTTCAACCCCCCCCCCCTCCCCCCAGAGAATGTACAGGATATTTTGCACTAGAAAGCAGGTCCAAAATTTCGACACCCCCTTCTCCTAATTTATTCATTAAAAATAGGTCTCCAAAAAACTCCTATAGAAGGGTACTTCTAGGGTAGAAAAATAACAGTGTACTCTAGACCTATGTTGTCCAACAATGATGCCACATTCAAGGCAGCATCAGTCACGTCAAATCATTTTTATTATCTGACCATGTTGATAGAAAATTACTAGACAGATCGTTTATTTCAATGACTTCTCCACAATAATTGATTTCAAACATCGTCATTAACTTTGGCTGCTATGACGTTTTCCCGTTATTTTCATTGGCTGGCGGTATAACGTGTAAGCAAAATGACCAATGTCCTGAAAAATGTGGTCAATGTCACATCGGCCAAAAAAGCATGACGCCGTTTTGGATATGCGCACATATTCTGGAGAAGTTGCGTACCCTGATCTGTCATAACAGTATTTTTCCTCGTTAGGAATTTGCTGGGTGGTTTTCGGTGGCTTATTTAATAAAGGATGCATGCCATTACTGTCGCCACGCCATGGTCAGGGTGGATTTTTTTAAGTTGACTCCGACGGAAAAGAAATATCAGTTCTTACCGGGAACAGAACCCTGGACCTCACGGGTGTGAGACTAGAGCTCTAACCACTCGGCAATGCTCCACACACATTATGAATTGATTATTTTTCTTTTTGCTTTATACCCCTTTGTATTGAATGGAACCGTCGAAGGTGAAGAAGTAGAGGAAGGAAAATAAAGACATGGACAAACAACGTCAAGGAATTCCCAGTAAAAGATTTTTCCTCACTGATCCGTATGTTTGAAGATAGAAATCGCTGGAGGACGTCCGTGACAGGTTTATAGAATACGAAAAGACTCCAATAGAAACGACTGCTGGTTTACTAAAAAAATCTCCCTAGTGTCCCATCAGTGTTGCCAATTCGTTCGAATTAAATGATCATACCGGATAATCCTAAACAGCATGTGTAATCTATAAACATCGTGTTAGTATTATCGGCAACTATGTTATGATGATAGTATTTATACATGTGTGTGTGTGTGTGTGTGTTATCTATGAGATCATGCATTCATCTATTTTTAGCAAGTGGCATGTTCTACTGTGTACCTTGACTGTGATACACATTACAAACACACGCATCGCAACACATATTGACATAAGCGTGTAATCATATCTAAACAAACACTGTTCTCATATCAAAGGAATGCTGTGTCTTATTTGAGTCAAGGTGTGTCACAGATGAGCGATACTGCACACATTCAGACACTTATAAACTGAATGATACCTTATGCGAATGGAACCATCACAGCGAGCCACACAGGCGTACAACAGCAGAAATAACGGTTACAAGGCAAGAGGAAGACCACGAACAAGATGGGAAGGTTCAATCGGAGAGATTGTTATGAATCACGGCTTGACCATGTTAAGCGCAACAGAAATGGACAAAGACAAAAAACTTCAACTGCCCACGACGTGGAAAAGACAATAGATAGATAGATAGATAGATAGATAGATAGATAGATAGATAGATAGATAGATAGATAGATAAACTGAATGTGTCCCATCGATCCTGGAATTTTATAAATTTTATTTATGAATGAACTAAAATCAACAGGTATAAAATGCACAAGACCTGCAATCCTTGGCACCTGATCGACAGGTATGGAGAACTATGACATCCGCTCTATGTGCCAAACTTGACAACTGAACATCAGGTATGGAGAACTATGACATCCGCTCTATGTGCCAAACTTGACAACTGAACATCAGGTATGGAGAACTATGACATCCGCCATATGTGCCCAACTTGGCAACTGAACGACAGGCATGGAGAACTATGACATCCGCCATATGTGTCCAACTTGGCAAAAGAGGAACTGACTGACTGATCCTGGAATCCCCATGAAGAAAATACTCGTACATAATATCATCAGAAAAGCGACCCAAATAGTGCCGGTCATGTCGGCCTATCAGGATTTTACCGGTGTCACAGACATTCTGCCACGCCTCTCAGTTCCGTGTTTAAGTGTGGGAAAATCTTAACCATGTCCAGTCTTTGATATTATCAATCCATACTTTCATTTGACTTCCTCTTCTTTTTCACCCTCAACTGTTCCGTGTAGAATTGTTTTGGAAAGGGAATCGTACCTCGTCTCATCATATGTAACACAAGTTACACAACTGAGAAGAAACTGCTTGTGCCAGACAGGCTGTGGGCTGTCAAGAGTTACCTGCTCACGGTTAAAGGGTTTATTTCATCATCATCATATACAACAAGTCACTATTAATACATTGAATTAAACACAACTAATTCACACAGGTCGTGTATTTTATTCAAGCGGCATAGTTTTTGTTTGTCTTTTCAATGCAAGTGTGATTCCATCATTGACATTTGGATGTGAAAGTTGGAAATCTACTGCAATAATGGATAAGAAGTTAGTTGCCTTCAAGAATAGATGCCTCAGAAAAATCACAAATACTAATTGGAAAGACTTCAAATCAAACGACATACTAAGAGAGAAGACAACAAGAATACGCGACGAACATCATCAGAAAACGCCGCTGGACATACATCGGCCAAGTACTTAGAATGAAGGAAGACAGAATTCCACGACATGCTTTCATGTGGACACCAGACGGGAAAAGAAAACACGGAAGACAAAATAACAACGTTCAGAAGAACATTTATGAATGAACTAAAATCAACAGGCATAAATGCACAAGACCTGCAATCCTTGGCAACTGACTGACAGGCATGGAGAACTATGACATCCGCCCTATGTGTCAAACTTGGCAACTGAACGACAGGTATAGAGAACTATGACATCTGCCCTATGTGCCAAACTTGGCAACTGACCGACAGGCATGGAGAACTATGACATCCGCCCTCTATGCCAAACTTGGCAACAGAGGAACTGACTGACTGATAGTTTTTGTATACGTAGTTTTCTCTACGGATGTTCTGAACTCTTCAGGATTCTGAGCGATTTGAGAACTGCCCCTGCGCTAAGGGGATGCCCATAAATTACGTTAACATTTAGGGGGGGGGGAGGTTTGAACAAGTGTGAAAGTTGTTGACAGGATTAGCTGTCTCACAAAAGCTGATGTCAATAATACCTATTTTTATACACAAGTTAAAGTGTATGAAAGTTAAATACTTGTGGGAAAAAAATAAAGTAGTTTATTCACCAGTATTTTACTAATAAAATTAGGAAAGGGTGGGGGCGGAGATGATTAAAAATTTTTTACAGGGAAAGGGTGGGGGCGGAGATATTTACATTTTTTTACATAAATAAACGGGGATGGGCGGTTACAGAATTCCTTTCCATTGCTGACAAAGGGGGAGGGGGTAGCTACAAACTGCCAAAACAAAATGGAGACCAAATAAACGGACAGTGCCCAATGACATGCTTACGCTCTCTGAGACGTCTCATATCCATCGTCGTCTCCGCACTTTCCCTGTCGCCAGCAACCATACCTTCCATTATCAAGGTGTCCATGTTGTTATATTTCTTTAAATGCCCCTCCCCCTTTCCAAAAAATAAAAATTCGTGTTATAACGTTGAGGAGGCACTGTCCATAACTTACATCAACAAATATAGGGAGTGTTCGGATATGTGAACACGTTTGACAGTAGTTGACACGGGGTGAGGGTGGAGTTGAACAAAAGTTACAGTTAACAATGTTTTTAATATACAATTTAAATTGCTTGAATTTGAGATTTTATTCAAACAAGACCGACTGAAAAAAAGGTTGTATTTTCGGAATTTTTCTGGGGAAAAAATAAAATACATATTGGGTGGTTGGGGGAATTTGTTTTGTGACATAGTTAAGCAAGTGTGGCCTCCGAATTCTTGAAAGTACGCTAACATTTGGGTGGGTTGGGGTAAATAAATTGACAAAAAGCTGTTGACGAGATTCGTGGACCGTTCCTAACCCTGTTGATAGTTTATTGCTTTCAACACTTCTTGATTCCTGGTTGGTTTTTTTATGTCCATGACATTACCAAAATACTTCTATGACATCTCATTTGGAAGGCACCTGTTCTTTTTGCTACCGTGTTATTGTGTCCGTGTTTCACAATCGCAAATGGCGACTGTATGTCCACCGAAGACGGATATATCGGGGCAAATAAAACGGTGACACAACTTATAACCATTATCTGGACGACATCTTGTTGAAAATCTAGTATGATGATTGCCCTGCTACAAGATAGATCCTGTGGTGATATGAGAATGAACGCTAAAGAAGCTACTGTACTCGTCACAATTGATCACGGATTCACACTTATTAACAAAGATGACGATGCCTCTTGCTTGTCTTGACTTTTGATCTTACCAATTGTCTGTTTCTATTCGTTATTCCCACTTCATTAACACCGTACCATGCAGACCATATCAGACAGCAATATTCAAATACGGTTAAACTAGATTAATTTTTTTTTGCCTCACTGTATCATGGCAAGTGCACTATTTAATCAACGTGTGCTGCTCTCGTATCTCAACCTAGAGGGATCGTCTCACTAACTCATCTGCCACCGAAGTCGACAATTTCAAGAATTCAGGAACAACCCCCCTCCTTTTTTTCCATGTTGCAAGTGTTTTGTTTAATCCCCATCTCCCCCAAATTTTTATTTAAAAAAATATTTTAGCAGCAAAGGCACTAAAAGCATCCCCCCCCCTCAATTTGTATGATTGTTTTTCTAATTGAAAAAAAAAATAATTGGTGTTTAAAAAAAAACACCACCGTTAAAGTCAACTTTTGTCAATCTCACCCCCCCCCCACCTTTTCCCTTGTCCATAACTGTCAAACTTTTGCCGAACCCCACTCCCAATTGTTGAGATAATTTATGACAACCCCCTAGTTATCCTCAAATCGTTTTACATATATTGTGATACATTTCTCACATGAGGTGGGCCAATGTAGTCAGAAACAGGCACCCACCACTCATGCACAACGATGAAGGTACCACAACAAATATGACAAAGTGTAGGCCTACAATTAGATGCAGACCACATCATCCCTAATGTGTGGCTGCTAGTATACAAATATGGAAAAGGGGGGGGGTGGCATTACACTAAGCATTACCGTGGTGTGTGTGTGTGTTCTGCGCGCGCACGTGAGCGATGTGTTTACGTTTAGTTGTCTACATCCAATCACTTCACATTGAGTCACTCACAGATACTACTGACTCGTGACCCTCAGCGTATGTAAGACCTACTGAAATAAGTATTCTTAATGACGCAATTAACTATCCCCGTGACTTTCATTGGTCACTACGATTCGACAGCCAATGAAAAAAGTTAATACTCAAATGAGTCATGTTAAAAAGCTAGATTTCGTATTAGCCAGTAGGTTTTATATTGAAGATGGTGTTCATTAATTAATATGTAATGGAATGTCATGTGTGTTCGTCCATCACATGATGATGACCATTTGTTACATCCACTTTTGAAAATTTAGTTAGAATTATGACCATGTCTAATAGTTTGTAGATGGCTAATAAGCCATATTCGAGCTATAAATGTTATTGGACAGTTCGGGCATGGAATGACCACTTTAGACGAATTTTGGTCTATCCTTGATTTTCTAGCTTCTAGCTACTCTCCGCTGTTGAACTGCTGCATCTCTTCTCTTTTCACCAGATGATCCGCCTTTTTTTTTTTTTTTTTTTTTACTATAGAGTGCCATGTAGATATATGTTGTGCAAGTTCTTCCCTTGTGTCGTGGTTTATTTCAAAAGCTTTCAGTGAGGTCTTTAACGAGTCCTTGTAGCGCTTATTTTGGCCACCTCGAGATCGTGTACCCTTCTCCAGCTCACTATAGAGAAGTATCGTTGGCGATAGTCTGGCATACGTACCACATGATCTGCGCAACGAATCTGTGTCTGCATCAGGATAGTGTCAATGTAACATACGGGGCATCTTCATTCTTGATTAGAAACTGGCTTCACAGCACATGGGGCATTCCCATAATTGCTCCGCTCTCTGTTCCAGAAGCCATCCCAGTAAAGGAGTACGGAGCATCGCGGCTGTGTAATGTTAAGTCATTCGCCCTCTCACCAGCAGACTCGGGTTCAGATTTCACTCTTCGTGATTCAAAATGAAAGATTACTACCGTGGGTCACCTAGCCAACAGGAAGTAAGTATTATGGCTAATGCTCTGGGGAAGTCGAGGAACTACGCCATCGCTAATAAACGAGCGCGTTAGGCGGCGATATGCAGGTGGTTTCTGGTAACTACTGACTAGGTAGCTGAACACTTATGTTTCTGGTCAACCACTGACTAGGTAGCTGAACACTTATGTTTCTGGTCAACCACTGACTAGGTAGCTGAACACTTATGTTTCTGGTCAACCACTGACTAGGTAGCTGAACACTTATGTTTCTGATCAACTACTGACTAGGTAGCTGAACACTTATGTTTCTGGTCAACCACTGACTAGGTAGCTGAACACTTATGTTTCTGGTCAACCACTGACTAGGTAGCTGAACGCGTATGGGAAACAGAGTGCTATGTTCCAGGTTTATAACTCATATTACCACTGACTTTACTTATATTAGTAGTACTAGCAGCAGCAGCAGTAATAGTACTCGTAGCAGTAGTAGTACTCGTAGCAGCTGTAGTAGTAGTACTCGTATTAGTAGCAGTTGCAGTAGTACTGGTAGCAGTACTTGTACTAAAAGCAGTAGTAGTAATAGCACTAGCAGTATCAGTAGTACTAGTAGCATGCTTTGGTGGGTCACTATATTAACTGTGTCACCTGCCAACGCCGACCAACGAAACGCACGGAAATAATCTAAAACACGATCTAAAAAATCTGGTTTGAATTCTGTTGGTAGGTTTTCTATTGGAGTAAGCCACGAACTAACACACAGATAAAACTATGTATATACGATATAGAAGATAACGTCGTTTACATCATATTCCATGGTCTACATTATAAGACTTTCCTCAAATTGTTAGGCCGGTTGCATGATATGGGGTGTGTTTCCTCGTTCGTGTCTATGACGAATGCAGGATATGGGAGTTACTCAAACAGGCGGGTTGCGTGATGCCATGGTTCTGATGCGCCTCTAGGCCTGGTATCTCAGACTTCAGCCCCTGTGCTTGCTTGGGCAGGAATGTGGTTCTACTCGATATAGGGGATGGTCCGATCAATCTTAGTTTCCAGCCCCTGTTGGCTGGACCAAGCCCCATCTCCACTTCAAGAAGTTAACCTTGATCAATTGGAGTGAAGCTAGGTGTTGCAAGAATCGAGCGGTATATAGAAATTAAAAGAAAAGTTATCAACCAACACAGAACTGAAACAGTCAGTTACCACGTACTGAAGTACATACTGAATATACGATCGGTGCAGCTATAGACCTAGGAGTGTCATGATAATGTCCCAAAAGAAGACGCCACCTTGTTTACTTCCGCGGTCGTTAGAGTAGGCAGACCAGAGAAAACGTTGCTATAGATCTGGGAAATAGCTAGTCAAGTGTTCCATAATGTCCCTATCATAACAACGTTTGTTTCCATGTAAGATTCATTGTACTGTTGTCTTTCGTTTGCCCTGATGAAGGTTTTTTCGACGAAACATCGTTTGTCGCTGTATCTCGTCGTTAAGTTGTTTTATTTTGGTAAAATCTCTACATATTTTTGTTTATCTTGATATGTTCCATAATGTCTAGTTTTTTTCACTGAGTGCGCATATTCTTCAACATTTACTGAAGATAAACAAGCACACGGAGTGTTGAAAACCTCGGTTCATAAGCCAATAATACACGATATACTTTTGTTATGCATTTGTTCTCAAACTTCTACTGATTAGCAGGAGTATTCAACAGAACAGAATGCGCGTGCTTCATGGTTGACTGCGTGATGTCTACACCTTACAGCCTTACACATCCGAGTCCAGCATGACTTCTGGATCACTTTAACCCTCTGTTGGATGGGACAGCCAACTCTACCCCCAAAACCTCCTTAGTCTTACGCCATGCATGTCAGGTAAGAGAATGGATATTTTTGCTGCTGTGTCGAGCCCCTGCAACACACTGACGTCAAGTTGCTTACAATAAAAACAAGCATAGTGATCAAGTCAAAAGCTACACGCGGACTTACATCTCGGAAACCAGCTATACTATTGATTTATATTAATATGCAGATGTGTACCCTGTCATCGCAGAATATCATTGCAGTGTGCACGATAATATTGGTATAAATATTTCATATTACCAATTAACATTAGATTATGAAACACACATTTCACTATCTTATTTCTTCCGCGCTCTCATTATCCCATTAACACACAATATAATCCTCCCATATATCACGTATTTCCTGGTACATTGATGCAATGCCGTTCCTTGTTTCTTCTCCTGATAAAGGCTCTCTAGTCGAAACACATATTTTGACAACACATACTGTGCCAACGGCATCAGACGAAGAAATGACACCTAAAACCAAACGGTGTGGCGGGTCATACAAGGCCCTTAGCCTTGGCTGGCAGCACCGAAAGGTGGACAGATATGCCACAGCACTGCTAATTCGGCAGCTCTTGCAGTTGCCTTGTTCCATATCTATTGGTATTACCTTTCTTTTGGATTTAGCACGGCAAGTAGAGATAGATTGGAACATACTGCATGTACAACACAGGGTCTCTATATTTCAGCCCAGGCTTTGTGCTATGGGGAGGTATACTCAATCCTTGGTCTTAACATAATGAAATCGGGAGATGGCAGTTTCGGGTTATAAGTCCTTGTCAATTAATGAAACAAAGGACGTCAGTGGCTATCTGTTAGTCGTTGGATCATCGCCACTGCACTCCGGACGAGTCCATAAGTGCTTATGTACTAGCTAGGAATAAAGAAGCTGGGCTTCAAAAGTAGTGTCACGGGAAATAGCATCATGATGATAGTAGAGGAACATTAGTCAACCAATAGCAACCGTTCGTCATAGTATAATTGTGGATATACTCGAGGGGAGAGATCAGTGCATCTACGTACCTGTCCTGTGTGTAATGATGATCTGACATCATCATGTGCCGTCCTCGAAACGGATCTTCAGCATCCCCTGTCTCTTGTTTTGGTGGTGCACTCTGCTAGACTGTAACCTGTCCATCTTGTGATGTTACTATCCCTACCTCTTGCTCGCTTCCCTTTGAATTTACCCTCAAGTAAGGTCTTCAAAAAGGTGTTATGTCTTTTAATGTGGCCAAAATATTTTATTTCATTGATCTTTATTTCCTTTAATCATTATTTCTTCATACTAAGTGTTTTTAGAAAAGCGTTTTATAATTCTCATTTTTAAACTTGTTTGTAATTTGTTTAGATGTTAATAATTTCCTCATCTCATTGAAGCTACTTTTAGCCATTCCTATTCTCCTTTTAACTTCTGTTTCACATCTGCCATCATTTGTGATTATGTGTCCAAGATATTGATAATGTTCTACTTGCAGTTTATCTTCAAGTATTTTGATGTTTAGCTCTTGTTCTTCTATATCTTTGCTGATTATCATAGTTTTTGTTTTTTTGACTTTTATATCCAGCCCATATCCATTACTTGATTTATTGACTTGATCTATTAGTCTTTGTAGTTCATGTTCACTTTCTGCTAAAAGAACAGTGTCATCTGCATATCTCAGGTTGTTTATTATTTTCTCATTGATCTTGAGTCCTGGCATTCCTTCTTCTTTATCTTTAAATATATTTTCTGTGTAGATATTAAATAGGCTTGGTGATAAAATACATCCTTGTTTTACCTCTATGTATGACGAGTAGCTGTTTTCATATCTTATTGATGCAGTCTGTTGCCAATATATATATTTCTAATCAGTCTGTTGCCAATATATATATTTCTAATCAGTCTGTTGCCAATATATATATTTCTAATCAGTCTGTTGCCAATATATATATTTCTAATCAGTCTGTTGCCAATATATATATTTCTAATCAGTCTGTTGCCAATATATATTTCTAATCAGTCTGTTGCCAATATATATATTTCTAATCAGTCTGTTGCCAATATATATATTTCTAATCAGTCTGTTGCCAATATATATATTTCTAATCAGTCTGTTGCCAATATATATATTTCTAATCAGTTTTGATGTATTTTCCATCTATGCCTATTTCTTGAAGACATTCAATAAATTATCATTCCAGAATTTATTGTTATCAGCTGATGAAAGATGGTGGAAATATAATGTTATCATTTCTGGCTTTGTCATAACTTCTTCTTCTGTGCATATTCTCAAACTTGTGCACTTTAGCAGGATGTTCTCAAGAGAAAAGAATACATTGTGGCATGGTTCACAGCTCAACTATGATATCTAAACCATTGTGGCTGACATCACATCAGCATGGCTTCTGGGTCACTTTGACCTTATATGGATTGGTACAGCATACCCCACCCCAAAAGCCTCTTTAATTGCATCTTATGACACACATGGAAGGTAAACAACACTGCTATTCTTTACCCCCCCCTACCTATTTTTCTGACCCGCAGCACACTGTTCACGAAGTCATATGATATCACTTTTAAGATGTTTTACTATATATTTTAAATACAATCGTGTTCGAAAGAGTCCCTAGTTAAAAATAAGGATTGGTTATGAATTAACATTTTCATACAAACACTTTGTTACCAGTGTCAAACATGGTCTTTAACAACCTCACAGCAGAAAATATCATCACATGTGAGATGAAGTGTTTGAGGAAAGCAGCTATAGTCACCAAGCTAGACAAAGAAATGACGATATCAGAAGAAGAGTAGGAATAATGCCTTGTACCGAATATATAGAATGTCAGCAGATAAAATAGTTTGGTCACCTTATCAGAATGGACTCAAGCCAAATACAACTAAGAGTTTATAACAAACGATCATCTGGATACAGAACCAAGGATAGATGAAGATATAGATGGATAGACAACATCATGACAACCCTCCACAAACAGACTCGGTACAACTCAGGCATCACATCTGGCCTTGAACAGAAACTTAACCGCTCCCACCCCTATGCTTAACAGCAAGTCTGGATGCTATCAAACAGCTTCAATCCAGGAAAAGACGATAGACAAGATCATACTAGGTCCTTTTTGCCCCATTTTACTCATTATTCGAAAGTCTAAACATATCATCTAAAAAAGATTATTTTGTATTACTTGTGACATTCTCTAGCCCTAAGGTAATATTGAAACAGACAAAGAAATGTGGTGTTGCATAATTTCATAAGATTTTAGGTGCATTATAAGTTTTTGTAGATCCTGAATAAAAGTAATACAGTTTTTACTTCCAAGAAGTCAATAATAATATGATATATAAAAGGTAGATCTAACCTATGCATTGAACTCTGGGCAACACCTATATAAGACTAGTTAGATAAAGGATTGAGAATCACAATAGTTAACAGATAGACATGGCAATGTTTCATATACTTATGATGTTAAACAACAAGCAATATAACATATAAACATAAAGATGAAACATTGTCTGTTACTGTGTCTCGTTGCTTTGTACTTATTTACAAATATTATTAACACTTGTACATATTTCTGCTCAGTTTTATATTTATTTTGTGTTACCCGAGCCCTCAAATTTCAAGTATCGGATTGTTGCCCAACAACAGAGTTTTATCGCTTGATACACTATAAATAAACTATAAACACATGTAAACATGCATGTAGTGTAGTGGTACTAAGGACAGACTAAGAGATGAACACAAAATTTGCACTTCTTGAAAAGGAAAAGAAACAAAACAAACCGTAAGATGAGAAAATGTAGTCTAACATTAAATACATGAAAGGAAACAGATGCACCTATAGATGCCTGACGCACCTATAGCCAGTGATAACAACTATGGGTAAAACTATGGTTTGAGTTTTCACTGTGCTATAAAAAGCACACAATGTTTACATTTTTAACTAGCCGAAGTCACGGATTTCTGTGTAACACCAATGACATTAATGGATGCTGTGACGTCACATCTCCAGACATAAATGACATCAACCACATTTAAAACTATAATTTTTATAACTAATTTATTTTTAAATTTATAACTGATGCTAACCCTTACCCCATCCTTATTCTAAATACTAATTCGAAATTAATATGCCTTTTCAATTAATATACCTTAATTTTAAATACAAATTCTATTAATCACACTGCAAAAGTTAGGTAATACCTCGAAACTAGAACTAAGGTCACAGTGAAGACTTAAACTGTAGTTGGGCCCAACCATGATATAGTATCATTGCCACTGATTACTAATATAACTAATAAATAGTAAAATTAATTTCTATAATAAGAAATAATTTTTTAAAAAGCCAAAAAACAAAGGACTTCTTGCATGTTTTGTAAATCCAATAGGGAATTATCAAGAAACAAACAGGAACTAAAAATAAAAAACAACACACAAAACTGTCAATACAATGAGGTGG
Organism: Meghimatium bilineatum; assembly: GCA_034231615.1. Lineage (NCBI taxonomy): Eukaryota > Metazoa > Mollusca > Gastropoda > Stylommatophora > Philomycidae > Meghimatium > Meghimatium bilineatum. The sequence continues at coordinate 2,989,894 of CM067306.1, forward strand.
TCTTACATACTCTCAACAGCATCTCTGCTTTTCGAGATGTGGTTTAAGACCATCTCACCAATTTATTTACCTGCGCAAATTTGGTTTCGCCCACCGCTGTAATATTTGCAGTGTTAGATACGTTGCATAAAATTATATATTTTTGTAAATGGGGGTTAAAAGGATTAGAATTAGTTTATAGGGCTGAATCCTAGTTTGATTCTCCACTGTGACCTTTGTTCTACTTTCGAGGTATTACCTGACCTTTGCAGCAAGATTAGTAGAATTTGTATTTAAAATTAACGTATATTAATTAAAAAGGCATATTCATTACGTATTAGTATTTACATTAGGGATGGGGGTAAGGGTTAGGATCAGTTATAAATGAAATAATAAAGTAGTTATCAAAATTGTAATTATAAGTGTGCTTGAGATGTCGTTTGTGTCGGGAGATGTGACTTCGCGGCATCCATTACTTTCAATAATTTCATTGGTGTTACACGGAAATCCGTGACAACAGTGTGCTAACTATTTATAGCACAACGGTGACTTAAACTAGGATTCAACCGTTTATAGATTTTTTAGGAGGGGGAAGAAGGGTTAGAATCAGTGTTTAGATTTAATTATTAATTCTCTAAGAATTCTTGTCTAAGGCGTGAATCGATATGATTTATAGCACAACGGTGGACGAAACCAAATTTTCACCTGCATTTATTGTATTTACATTATATTGACAGTTACAGTATTGTTTGGAATAGGTGAATCATAATGAAGTCAAGTTGTGCTAATCCCCAGAAACATCTGTCGGGCATCTGATAGTTTGGTTAGGCACCTTATTATTTGCACTGCTTTACTTTCTATAGTAGCTACTCTATATTATTCGTCGTTTCGCTACATTGTTTAAAGCGGTACAACTATACGGGAGAGAGTCATAAATTACGCGATTGAATTCTCACCTAAACAAAGTTGAGTCTCAATCAATCAAACAACAAACTGAATCTCGTTGGAGATAGACCAAAACAAACAGATAAACTTACGCTATTTAACAATCCAAAAATACAAAATAGAGTCAAAATTTGTTTGTGCATTTGTTCCATCGTAAATTTGTTACCTCCTACAAAACTGATGATTATAATCCTGATAAATTAGAAATGAGCACTGAAAAAACCTTAAATAGCGAATGGTCTGATCATGACCCCTTCTTATCGTCGCTACGAACTTTAGCCAGATCACATGACTTTAAGCAATACAAAATAAGAAAGAGGACCGGAAGGGGTTGATAACCAACAAAACAAAACATAGAATTGCTGATAATTTAAATTTGCTTGTTAAAACTTCTTTTTCAGCGTTCATTCTCAAACTCCCGCTGGATCTCTCTTGTAGAAGGACATTGGTCCTACCAGATTCCCAGCAGAATGTAGTCCAGAGAATGGAATGCGTTGTGTCGCCATTTTATTTGCGCCAATGGCCCGACACATCCGTCTTCGGCGGAGCTTGTTAAAACAGGTATGAATAGTACAAGTAGCAACCGTGCATGTCGTTATTATGTTATTCACTGCAGATGAATAACGATTGCTGGGAGTAACGTTGGCCCTCATATCCGATGGAAAGTCAAAGTCACAAAAACTTAAATAATTTAGTCCTTTAATCATTAAGTGTCGTCTCCGCAACGAAGGTTGGCTGCAACGGACCTCCAACATCCCGTCTCTTGCCTTGGTAGTGCACTCTAGACTGTAATCTGTTCATCTCGTGATGCTCTCTCCCACTTGTATCTATGCTTGCCTTCCCTCGACTCTACCACAAGTAAGGTCCCAACAAAGCGCCATGTCTTTTAATATGTTTCAAATATTTTTGGTTTGATCTTTATATCCTGTAATAGTCATTTTTTCATACGAAGTTTTGTTAGAACCTCTTTGTTCGTCTTCTCTTTCCATAAAACTCTACCCATTCTTCTATATATCCACATCTCAAAGATATTAATTATGTCTTCTAATTGTTTATTTATTGTCCATGTTTCTGAGCATAGTGTCTACATTAAATGTGGAAAAGATGTAGCATGTCACAATTCTCATGTTTAGTTTGTGATTTGTTTCATGTTAATATTTTCTTCATGTTTAGTTTGTGATTTGTTTCATGTTAATATTTTTCTCATGTTTAGTTTGTGATTTGTTTCATGTTAATATTTCCTCATGCTTAGTTTGTGATTTGTTTAATGTTAATATTTTCCTCATGTTTAGTTTGTGATTTGTTTCATGTTAATATTTTCCTGATGTTTAGTTTGTGATTTGTTTCATGTTAATATATTCCTCATGTTTAGTTTGTGATTTGTTTCATGTTAATATTTTCCTCATGTTTAGTTTGTGATTTGTTTCATGTTAATATTTTCCTCATGTTTAGTTTGTGATTTGTTTCATGTTAATATTTACCTCATGTTTAGTTTGTGATTTGTTTCATGTTAATATTTTCCTCATGTTTAGTTTGTGATTTGTTTCATGTTAATATTTTCCTCATGTTTAGTTTGTGATTTGTTTCATGTTAATATTTTCCTCATGTTTAGTTTGTGATTTGTTTCATGTTAATATTTTCCTCATGTTTAGTTTGTGATTTGTTTCATGTTAATATTTTCCTCATGTTTAGTTTGTGATTTGTTTCATGTTAATATTTTCCTCATGACATTTAAAGTACTTCCAGCAGCTCCCATACTCTTTTTAACTTTTGTTTCACATCTGCCATCATTTGTGACTATGTGCCCGAGATATTGGTCATGTTCTATTTGTTGTAGTCTCTCGTCGTGTATTTTTATGTTCTTTTAAGTCTAGTAAATGTTCTTCTTCATTTTTATATAGAAGCAACAGGAGAGAGACAGAAAAGAATAAAAACAGTAATAAGAAAAAGAGAAGGACATTAAGAAACGGAACTAGAGATGAATAGGAAACATTACAATAATACATTGTTCTGGATTTTTTAAATATACATATAAAATCCCGTAATCTGTAAGGGTCGTAGAGGTACCACATTGGATGCAAGTCGTAGCGGTACCACATTGGATGCAAGTCGTAGCGGTACCACATTGGATGCAAGTCGTAGCGGTACCACATTGGATGCAAGTCGTAGCGGTACCACATTGGATGCAGGTCGTAACGGTACCACATTGGATGCAGGTCGTAGCGGTACCACATTGGATGCATCAACACAAAGAGTCATCCATTGGTTTCTATCTTCAACGATAGACGAGTGACGAAAAGTTATTTCTTGTTCAGTTCTAGATATTGTCTGTCAAAATTTTTCTTTGTCCTCCTCTGCTTTTTCCACCTTTTATTGTTCCTTTCAGTATCGTTTCTATTTGTTATCTGTGTCTGATTACTCATAGCAATATTTCAGTGAACTAAAGGTCAATATTTCAGTGAACTAAAGGTCAATATTTCAGTGAACTAAAGGTTTGACTGTTAGCGGTCATCTCCTCTCCAGAACCAGCATAGAAAAGGGAGGGAAGTAAGACCAAGAATCTTATTGATGGGATAGAAATGCGTAGGTTGTATCGATAAGACATGGTCAGACTTGGAGCTGCCGATCGTTAGGAACAGTTTAAAGAGGATTATTGGAGACATTCATAGGGAGTCATTGATGATAATAATGCTAATGTTGATGATGACAATAATTATTATAACAGCGATGATGATGATATTGATATTGATGATGGCCATGATGGTCGTATTGATAATATGGGAGGCGAAGATGTTATTATTATAATGATGGTGGTGGTGGTGGTAGTAATGGAGATGGCGACGATAATAATGAGGACGACAATGACGTTGTAAACATCAACACACAATTACCGCCATGTGTCTCTGTTCTCATGTCCTTTTTTGAGTGTGGAGAAACAAACCCTTATCCAATCTTTTAATACCACCATTCCATACTGTTTTTTTCCTGCTCTTCTGATCCTACCTTCATTATGTACTACTTCGAGGACAACTGGTCCACCTTCACTTTGATAAGTAATCCGTACGGATAAGCAAACTGTACTTAAGTTCCAGGCCATGTTTCGAGACTAATCTGTGATATTTTTATTTAGCAATCATTGCATACTAACTTTTCTCATACATCATTGTCAGTATCTAACAATGAATGATTTATCTCTGGCACCAAAGTAGGTCTATTATCTAACTAGAGATAAGTAGGTCATCGATGGTGGTTACCATAAGTATGTCGTCAATGGTGGTTACCAAGGTGGATTAATCCGGGAAGTAAAGACTGCGAGGGAAAGAAGATGGCTACCGCAATCATTTGCAGAGTCTCTGATATGTGAGATCGCTAACATCCCACATCCCTACGGCATTAATAAAATACTATGAGTATCGAATTTCTCTTGTTCTTTTTATTTAATTTTGGATTAATGTTACCAAATTTAAAGCATGTAGTAGCTGTCTATTATCCTTTATTCTAACCAGGGATTCCCCTGACGCTGTTGTTACACCAATACGTCAACAGACAGTCCTCCGTAACTCGTCAGGGTCGTAGTGGTACTACATTGCATGCGTCCAACACACATTCCTCCAGCGATTTCTATCTTCAGCGAATCCGATGAGTGTTTAACCACCTTCCAGTCTCTGATAGTGTCTTAACTACGAATCTCCAATAGAGAGCATAAGAAAAATGTGTACGTCAGAAATAAAATAGAAATTTATACAGGTCCACTAAACTACTACTGTCGGAAACGACGAAAACTTGCATGGTTTGGACATGTATGCCGACATGATTTCTTGTCAAAACGATTCTACAGGGTGCAGTAGAAAATGGAAGAAGTAGAGAACAACAAAGAAAATCATGGACAGACAATATTAAAGACTTGATCCTTCGGGATTTTCCCTCACTCATCCGCATTGCTAAAGATAGAAATCGATGAAGGACTCTGTATTTTGAATCATCCAATCTGCTACCCCTTCGACCCTGACTCTATGTGTCGATGCACCCAATGTGGTACCCCTTCGAACCTGACTCTGTGTGTCGATGCATCCAATGTGCTACCCCTTCGACCCTGACTCTATGTGTCGATGCACCCAATGTGGTACCCCTTCGAACCTGACTCTATGTGTCGATGCACCCAATGTGGTACCCCTTCGACCCTGACTCTGTGTGTCGATGCATCCAATGTGCTACCCCTTCGACACCAACAGTGACGTTAACTACTGCATATGGAAAATCTAGACCTATAAACCTTTCATCATAAAGCAGTATCTTTGGCAAATGTTCGTTACGCTGACGACGTGACCGGCCCAAAGAAGATGAGAACTGTCTAACAATGCATAGACCTAGATGTTTTCTATATTAGACTATTATTTTACATGAAGGCAGTTGAACTGCTGAAAACGGACATGTGCACGGGAGATGAGATGAAGAATTTCAAATATTACTACCACTAGAATATAATTTAGAAGAGATTACACTGTCAAAACATTGCAACTAATCAGCAACCGAAAAAACTAAATCACTAAAAGATGACAAAAGGAAGAATACTAGAAAAAAACTAAAGAAATAACGGAACAAATTGATAGTGTTTTAGACATAACAGAGGCACCAATGATCACATCTTCAACATAAGAAATAGCACAAGAAAAACTACATCGACAACAAGTGTAAAAAAATTGAACAATTCCACGAACATGGGGACACCAGAATAATATTTACAGAAGCAAAAAAGCTGACAGCAAAATGTGAACCAACCATTCGAGCAATTGAAGACAAGTCAGGAAACACAGAAAATAAAGACATTCTGAACAGGTGGGCGGAATACTCTAGGGAAATGTATGAAGATCCAAAATTAGACACAAACACAAATAGAAACACAGAACTTCAGTCAGAACCCATCATAGAAGAAGTACGTTGGGCAATTACGAACTCAAAAATTGACAAGTCACCAGGATGCGACGAATTGGTAGCTGATTTGATACAAGCAGGAGGAGTATATGTATACATATATATATATAAGTAATTTGAAACTTTGCAAGAATTATAGAATTATTGCACTGATCCATCATGTTAGCAAGATATTTCTACATATAATCATGAAAATAATGGAACAACAGAGAAATAAATATAGTTCTGACAGGTTTTAGACAGAACAGAGGCACCAGGAATCACATCTTCAACATGAGAAATATAATAGAGAAATGTAGAGAGTTCAATGCAAACATATACACCTGTTTCATTGACTACTCAAAGGCATTTGACTGCATAAAACGCCAGAAATTATGGAACATAATGGGAAACATGGGCTTCCCACAACATCTCATATCACTCATTAAAATTATTTATAAGAAACAACAGGCTTTTGTTCCCCTCGACTGAGAAACATCTGACTAGTTTGAGGTTCAAAAAGGAGTCAGACAATGATGCATCCTCTCACACCTGTTCAACATTTATACAGAAAACATCATGCGGTATGTACGAGAAGACACACGTTATGAACAGTTTCAACCCCTTAATATCGGCGGACACGAAATCCCAGAAATTAGGTATGCAGATGACACCACACTAATATCAAGGTGCCCGGGTTTAGAATAAATGATTTTATTAGTCAAACATCACAGCGAGGCACAAAACCTTTTCCTCAATGCAAGAAAGACAAAAGTAACGCATGTAAGCAGAGATGAAATTAACCAAAAATAGTCATTAATAAAGAGCTACTAGAAAATGTAAACAACTTTGAATATCTAGGGCAACTCACAACACCACAGGAGATTGCTCGGCAGAGATGAGAAAGAGATTAGTAATGGCACTACAAAAACATCATATGAAAAATCTGTGGCAAGGAGCAAACAGAAAAACAAAGTTACAACTACTAAGAAGCTATATCTTTCCAGTGGCAACATACGGTTGTGAGACGTGGGCAATGAAATGGACAATGGAAAATAAACTATCTGCTTTCGAAATGAAATTCTATAGAAAGGTCCTAAGAATATCATGGACAGAAAAAAAATAATTAAAGCGGATGTCCGCAAAGATGTGAACATAGAAAAAGACTGGCTCCTCAAAACTAACAAAAAAGCAAACTTACATATTTCGAACACATAAAAAAACACAATGGTTTAGAAAGACTATTCATAGAAGGGAAAGTTCCAGGTTAGAGAACAAGAGTCGGACCAAGACTACGATGGACACATGACATCGAAGACCTTCTGAACATGAGACTGGAAGATGCTGGGTAGCTCGCACAGAACCGTGAGACTTACATATTGGCAGTGAGGAAAACGTCCTGAAAAGCACACGTCAAATAGAGAGAAAGAGAGAGAAAGAGAGATATAGAGAGAGAATATAATTATCTTCAGGGTACTGTTGTAGTGTTTCCTGTCTTAGATGTGTCACCGCTATATCTGAAGACGACCCATATTTGGAGTATTTTGATTGGTTAAAGCAGTGGTACGATACGCATACCCCAGATAGAACTATATACGTGTGTCTATATTTAAACACTGTGTGTGTGTCACTATTCTCAGAAGGCATACACACACAAAAAGTATATCATATAGATTAACTTTGTCACGTCAGGGTTGGCAGTTAATTCAAACTGCAAGTAAAATATGGCCAATGATCGCTAAACTCAGAACTCTTAATACATTTTCTGACTGACTTATAGAGCATAATTCAAAAATTACCAAAGCTTATCATGTGTAACAACAATTAAAAATAGGCTAATTCTGACAACCTGGGTGCATGACGTCGGGGTGATGTTAGTGCAGGGGTATTACAGAATGTTCATATAAGCTGTAACAAGGATACTTGGAGAGGAGATGGGCACCACCAAGCAAACCTTATCGCCCACAGAAATGTCACAATGGATATTCAATTCAACAATAGCATGAATCCCATCTTTAATTTCTGCAAGTATGGACTGATAATATTAAAGACTGGGCAGAATTATAATTCTCCACACTCAAACACAGAACTGATAACAGAGAGGGATGGCGACATTTTTGTGTTGATGTATCCAGAGTGACACACCTACGACCCTGAAGCGTTATGATGTTCTGATGCTGATGATGATTAAAGAATAAGAAGAGAACAAAACGAACAAAGACGTTCCAAGAACACTTCGTATGTAAAAAGAACTAATATTGAAAGTACAGATCAAGCAAAGTATTTTAGACATATTAAAAGACATGACACATTATTGAAGACCTTATTTAAGGTTAAGGATAAAGTCGAGGGGAGATGAGCAAGAAATAGGCATAATAGGAGAGAAATGCCGTCAATGAAGCGGAGATTTCAAATGTGATGTCCCCCCGATTTATGTTGTTGAATGGAACTCCTCTTACCTGAATTACATCAAACCATGTATATTGTGAAGCATGGACTGTAAACACAAAAATTCAACACGAACTGGAGGCTACAGAGATGTGGTTTCTGAGAATAATGATGAAAATACCATGGACAGCTAAGAAAATGAATGCAGATGTTCTCATTGATGCTGGCGTAAAAAGATCAATCATATCAAACATTAGGGGCAGACAGTCAATGTTTCTAGGCATGTGCTGAGAAGAACACAGCTTGAATACTTAATAACCACTGGAAAGATCAAGGGAAGAAGACACAGGGGACGAAAAATAGAGAAATTGCTAGATGGACTTGTATTGTGGTACGGTAGAAGTTGACCAACCGAACTTATTGACAACACAAGAGACAGAGAGTCGTGGAGAAACATGATCGCCTAAGCCATTCGGCATGGCACTTGATTGATTGATCTATAGGCCTAACTGTGTTTTAAGCAAATTTGCCTGCTCTCTCAACTCATAGAAAAGAACAAACCTTCAGAAACATATATCTCCATCTTTGGAAACACATTTTATTTGACCTAATTTTTGTATTTAATTTTCTTGTCTATTCGTGAAGCGGTTCCTACTAAAACGTCACAATAACATCATGTTGAAACCCGCGTACAAGTCAAGAACATTAAATCTACCCACTATAAAACACTTTCCCAAATATCAATATCTCTTGAGTGTCCTACTTAATCCGTTATCTGATCTGAAGATTCTTGCTCGGGCATAAAAATAGATTTTTAGACTAAGATCTTTTGTATACAATTGGAAAAGAGATACACTACATGAAAGCGAAATTGTTCAGTGTGCGCAAGTTTTGATGACGCCATTCAAAGAATATTTTATAAGACGGCAAATGTTGTTGAGAGAAAAAGTAAACAAATTTGACAATTTCCGAGAGTTTATCATGTCGCGACCCCGTTCTTTAGAAGAAAAGTGGCCCGTGACCCAGATAATTTCCGAACAATTTTTAATAGGTTGAATAGAAGACATAATTTATGCCTTTAAGATGTGAACATATAGATGTATAGATGAATAGGGAGAACTACATTTTAATAAAAATAATAATAATAATAATATAACTCGCCAGGGTCGCAGTGTTACCACATTGGAAACATCCTAATTACAAGCCTTCCACACAATTATATCATCAGTCAATCGGACAGTTGTAGAATAATCATGGCCAGAGTATTCCTTGATGTCGTCAATCATTTCCAAGACTTCTTCTATCTTCGACTACTCCTTGCAAAATAGCTTTAGAAAGGGATTGGTGTCACATTACATGTCCAAACAAGTATGTGCAGTTACATTGCTGCCATAATAGCATCCACCATTGTTTATTTGCTGCCGATAGAATATATCCATATTATGTTCCATGGAAAGACTTTCCAGGAAAGACCTTCATTGAAAAACCGTCATGGACAGACCTTCATGAAAATAACTTTATTGAAAGACAAATATGAAAAGACTTCATGGAAAGAGCTTCATTGAAATAATTTCATGGAAATAACTTCATGGAAAGAGAAGGAAACAAGGAGATTATGACAGCACAGTGAATGAAAAAAAATAAACAAAATACAAATCAAACACATTAAATAATTTGGACATATCACAAGACATGACACATTGTAGCGGACTTTACCCGTAGGCAGGGTCAATTCGCGAGACGTAGAAACTTTGCCTGTAGGTAGAGTCGATTCGAGAGACGTAGAGATACTTTGCCTGTAGGTAGAGTAGATTCGACAAACGTAGAACACGAACTAGACAAAGATACAAGTGGGAGGGCAACATTATAAGATGGGCAGCACACAGTCTAGTAAAATGCACTACCAAGGCAAGAGAAAGAACATGTTGGAGGTCTGTAGCAGCCAAACTTCGATGTGCAAATGACACTTGATGATGACTTAATTGGTTAAAAGAAAACATATATAAAAATACAGTTTTCAACAGTAAACCTGTTTCCTGTTTCTGGTTTCAAATGAAAAAAGTTAAATCGATGTATGTAACATTAAATGTGTTTCATGTCTGGATGCGTTTTCGTGACAAAGTTCTTGTCTACATTACTTAAAGCTTAAACAAAGTAATGACGTTTTGATAATCACTGGAAACACACATAATAACACACTTAAATCGACGTTTCAACAAAATGGCTTTTTATAAAAATGACATACACGTTTACATTAAAAAACGACGAGCAGGAACACTGTTGTTCGTCCATCACATGATGATGACCATTTGTTACATCCACTTTTGAAAATTCAATTTTAGTTATGTCCTTGATTATGAGTTCGTAGATGGCAAGAACATTACTAACAGTCACATGGCATAACAAAATGTCCTAGCCAAATTTCATTAACCTGTTTCAAGCTTCACCTGGTGTATTCTAGTCTTGCTCCAGGGGGTATATATATATATATATATATATATATATATCACTTACAGCCGTGTCTATGGACGGATGTGCTATGTGTGGTACTCTTGACAGGCAGAGTGTTACTTTGTTGAGACGGACGGATGTGCTATGTGTGGTACTCTTGACAGGCAGAGTGTTGCTTTGTTAAGACGGACGGATGTGCTATGTGTGGTACTCTTGACAGGCAGAGTGTTGCTTTGTTAAGACGGAGGGAATTCATATGGAGCAATCAGAACATTGCTTTCATTATTAGGAATTTAGCCAAAATGTGGGCAACCCCCCCCCCCCCTACCCTCCACACCTCCCCAGCTTTTAAAAACTAAAATGTGAAACAATTTCTCACGAAAATAAGAAATGGCTCAGTAAATAGGTCGAATGATTAACTCTTTCCCTTACAGAAGACATATCCACGGCGCTGGGGGAAGGGGGTGGGGTAATCTACGAATAATGAATCAATTCCTCCACCCGTTTCGTTACATGACAAAATCATTTCCTTCTCTGATTCCTGACGAAACCTATATATTTCATGTGCTATATAAACCTATATATTTTATGTGCTATATAAACCTATATATTTCATGTGCTATATAAACCTATATATTTTATGTACTATATAAACCTATATATTTTATGTGCTATATAAACCTATATATTTTATGTGCTATATAAACCTATACATTATATGTGCTATGTATAGAACACTCGTTTCATTCTTCGTCTTCTGCGATCAATTGCTATATATAATAATGATAAAATTCATAACCAGTCAGGATGATAAGAATGTCACATTGAGATATTTGGTGCATAGATATCTCCATGTGTCTCTAGCCTCAACCATCTGAGGAACACCCTGTCTAGTCCATGATATTATCCAGCCATGCCGTCTTCTGTCCACCTCGTCTTCTTCCACCATTTCTATTTACTATGCATCAAGTCTAATATTGATTAAATATAAAGCTACTAGTTTTATGTTGTTAGGGGTTCCTGATACTACACAAATATTGATGACGCTTCTATACCGCTACCACACAACAAATGATGAAGCTTCAATAATATCTAACTAACTACCTACCTACTCACCCACCTACCTACCACCCTGCCTGCCTACCAACCTTTCTACCTACTACCTAATTAACTTACCTACATACCTATCTACCTACCTATCTGTCTGTGTCTATCTTCTTCAGCGTTCATTCTCAAACTCCCGCTGGATCTCACTTGTAGCAGGACTACTAGATTTGCAGCCGGATGTAGTCCAGAGAATGGATTGCGTTGTGCCGCCGTTTTATTTACGCAAATGGCCCGACACATCCGTCTTCGGTGGATCCATCTATCTGATAGTGCCCGTCAGTCGCATGTATGATATAATGTGGTTCCGTCAGTTCTCTGTTTGTCTTGTTTCAACGGGATTTCCCTGTGTTTTGACTATTTTCTGTTGTTTCACCTTTGACCTTCTAGTTGTAACTTTTCCGGGTTGTATCTATATCTATACTCTTTCATGTGAACTCCAATAGTGTTGTACTTACTTGTCGTTTTTTTGTTGTTGTTGTAAATGTAGTCTTGATAAAGGCCTTTTGTTATAATGTAGATTTGTGTGTTATGTGTGTTTCAAGTGATTAGCACAGTTTGATTACCCTGTTCCTAGTTTCGTTTGTCTTGTTTGGTATGTTGGTTTGCAAATCGGTTTGTAAAACTGACTTTAAATAGTTGATTATTGCTGTTGTTTAGGGAAATAGTTGATTATTGCTGTTGTTTAGGGAAATAGTTGATTATTGCTGTTGTTTAGGGAAATATTTTATTATTGCTGTTGTTTAGGGAAATAGTTGATTATTGCTGTTGCTTAGGGAAATAGTTGATTATTGATGTTGCTTAGGGAAATAGTTGATTATTGCTGTTGTTTAGGGAAATAGTTGATTATTGCTATTGTTTAGGGAATGAATTCATAATTCCTGAACATTTTAATAGCTGTTTTCATCTTTTGCGGTCAGTTATTTAACATCAGTCCAATATTGATCATGTATATAGCTGTTTGGTTTAGGTCATCCTGGGTTCCCCACAACTTGCTTTGCAGAGAAGCTCATTTGGGCTCATTTGGAATGTGGTTCTTTGAACAGCGAAAATGTAACACTTCTGTTGTATGTCTTGTGATGTCTGTGAAGGTGTTCCGCAGATGCAGACCGCAGGCTTGTCATGAAATATGAATATTTTATTCCGTGGCAGGAGATTGTTCGTATGTAGTGCGTGTGCGGAAACATGACATATATTCCGCCGCCTCCATGTGCTTTGGCTTTTATTTCTGATCTGTCTGTGTAAATATGCGTTAGCTATATCTGAGATATTGGGAGTTGAACATTTGAATCGATAAATCGATTTGTCCTGTTTCTATGAATGTGATTTTAGAGTTGACTTTTGCTATATCAGAGAGTATTTGTGTACGTCCATAGTTCCAGAGATAAAACCACCCATACGCTGACGTTAGCTTCTAATGTGTCAGCATATGGGATGATTGTGTGTCTTGTTATATTTTGTCTTTTTCTTCATCATCGTCAGGTAAGGTTTCTTCATCGGAGATTGGCTGCAACGGACCTCCAAAATCCAGTCTCTTACCTCGGTAGTGCACTCTGCTAAACTGTATCCTGTCCACCTCAAGATTCCGCTCCCATTTTTTAATCTGCCAAAGTGGACACAAAAATATACTGATGTGTCATAGGAGTTTCGTCCATATGGATCAGCAACCAAATCCAGTCTTTCTTTCTTTAGTTCACTACTTGATGTCTACAACGTTAGACAAGTCTTATACATCAACTCTTGTCTGAAGCACTTCTTTAGTTCACTACTTGATGTCTACAACGTTAGACAAGTCTTATACATGAACTCTTGTCTGAAGCACTTCTTTAGTTCACTACTTGATGTCTACAACGTTAGACACGTCTTATACATGAACACCACTGTTGTCTGAAGCACTTCTTTAGTTCACTACTTGATGTCTACAACGTTAGACAAGTCTTATACATGAACACCACTGTTGTCTGAAGCACTTCTTTAGTTCACTACTTGATATCTACAACGTTAGACAAGTCTTATACATGAAGACTCGTTCGTTGGTACTTTGTTATTTCAATTCTTTACCAGCCTAAAGCAACATCATGTCCAGGGGAAGAAAATATAATGTGAACAGCTCAAAGACCATCACATTTATATTTGGTCAGTTTTTGTAGAGAATCATAAACGCTCAACTGAAAATTATTGAATAATGTTTCGATAAACAATATCGTGTTTGTCTAGTTTTATTGTTGATTCCAAGCGATTTTCCTCTGATCGTGAAACGTATAACAAAAGCTGGTCATACGTTTAAATATCTGATTTTCACTTTGACAAGAATCAGTGGCTCTTTGAACATATAAAAGGGAATTTTAGTTAGCTTTACCACGGCTCCTGATTTGTGAGGGATTCAAATAGGGAGGGGGGGGGGAGAGAATATAATACATACCTTCCATTTTTGTATATACCGTACCTTCATCTTAATATTTTCACCTTTATAATATTAAAATAACTCGTAGATACAGGTAAGACTGTGGTGTTCAAGTCCCTCCCCCCCCTAGAAAGTTAAAACACGGTGTTATAGCAAGCTTCACTACCTTTGCCCTCAAATAAATGTAAGTATCTCGTTACCTATCTAACGTATTAAGGACACAATTTGCATATCATGTTAATTTTGGTTAGACTCAATGAATATTTGCTTTATATTTGTGCATCATGTCTTGTTTTTGTAAACGAATTATACACTCTTTGACCTTTATCAGCATACTCATTATTGCGTATCGAGAGTAAAGAAATGTGACCACTTCAGGTGCATATTCTGTGAGTCTATTAGACATAGGCGTGTCTACTATTACAAGAATGTGTCCACTATGTTTGCATATTAATACCTGGTGAAGATGATTTTTAAATGATCCAATAGCTTCATTGCAAAAAATACTTTAAAATCGCACTTTTGATCTGCTCTAATGACATGAAATGTACTTGCAGACTCATTTTTCCTGTAAACTGCACACTTTATATGCAGAAACACTTCTGATGGTGAAATTGAGAGTGACACCAAATCTGTCTTGTGTTCGAGAGTACAAAATAGTCACATTTGATGCTTAAATCGTGCCACTTTTATGACAAACAAATCATGTGTAAATGATGTCTTATTACTGTAAAACATATTAAATATTTCTGTGTGATGCGTGTTTAGACATAGAGTTATAATCTATATCGTATATAAACAAAAATTGAAACCAATGGCTGCATTTTCATGAAAATATAATTTCATAGGGTCTATATAATATACAATATAATATAATCAAGGATACAAAGAAATACAGCGAATCACAAAACCTATATTGAAAAGAGCAAAAAAACAAAAATCATTTGAACAGATATAACAACACAACAACCAAAAATCAGAATAGACAATACCGAGATAGAATGTGTGGATAAATTTTAATACTTAGGAGCAAACATCAACGGTGCAGGAGACTGCATGGCAGAAATAAGGAAGAGATTGGCAATTGCATATTGTAAAATAGCACGGTTGAAAAACATATGGAAAAACAACAAAATAGAAACGAAACTGTTAATGCTACGAACGTGTTTTTTTCCGGTTGCGATATACGGCTGTGAAACATGGACATTAAGTAAAATAGCAGAAGAGAAGATCAACGCGAGATGAAATGCTACAGAAAGATAATTAAAATACCATGGAAGGTAAAAAAAAAAAAAGAAACTCAGATATTACAAACACAATACAGATTCCAGAGTGTTGGTTACTAAATACAACAACAAAAAGAAAACTACACCTGTTTGGTCATATAGAGAGACAAAACTGTTTAGAAAGACAAATAATGGAGGGCAGAGCACCTGGGGGAGGAGGAAAGGCAGACCAAGAAGACGATGGACTGACGACATTAAAGATAACATGAATACGTCGTTGGAAAATGCAAGCCGCATCGCTCAAGACAGGGAAGAGTTTAGGGAGTTCATTGGGAAGACAACGTTCTGGAGAGAATATGTCACATTACACAGGGTCTATGAAATTCACACACACACACACACACACACACACACACACACACACACACACACACACACACACACACACGCACGCACGCACGCACGCACGCACGCACGCACGCACGCACACACACACACACACACACACACACACACGCACGCACGCACGCACGCACGCACGCACGCACGCACACACTCACACATTCATTTTCATTATATGCGTTATAAATTTGCTGAGGTACATCATTCTAAAGTTGGACAAAGCTGGTGAAACGTGCTATAGATAGCAAGACAAAGTGCTCATAACAATCTTCCACACCTCAAAAATGAACCCCCCCACCCCACTCCCCCCAAAAAAGAAGAAAAAACCCAACATAAAAAACCCCCCAAAAAACGAAAAATCCACACGAAAAAATCCCGCGTGAATTCAGCGATTACCTTTTATTTTATAACCCCCACCACCTACCGTAAAAATGTTTATGTTCTTGATACGAACGGTTGCAGATTCAAACCAAATCTTATGAAATATCTACTAGGAACAAATTAAGTACTTGCGGTTATCATTTTTTTCAAACCATATCGCCTGCAGTTTTCCGTAAGTTCATATAGAAGTAATAATTTAGCATCATTTTTTCTGTTTACCTAGAGGGCTGGAAAATAATCTCTACATTTTACTTGATGTAAAGCCTTCAGGCGAAGAAATTCCATAATGGAAGTTTTCTAGTTTGATATTTTTATGCGTGTCATTTGGTCATGTCACAAATAACCTCAACGAGGCACAGGAGGAGATGTAGTGGTATGTAATATTTGCTCCATACTTCTACAAAAATATACTAAGTCGATGTTTCCAACAATAGGCCTTTATCGAGCAAAGAAAACAAATGATTTGTTTGATTCTTTTGCGTGTCTTGTATTTTTAATGATCTAATGACATTTTCTATATAGAATGGAAACACATTCACCACTTTGCAAATATTAGGGATTCGACTGGGGGTTAAAGCTCAACAATGGTAAAGCGCTAGCCATGACCGAGTTCCAGTAAAGACCTCTCAACAGAAAGTAAACAGGACGTCATTCGTGATGTTTATCATTATTGTCACTATTTATGTACTTGGAGTCACGTGCCAAGGCAGTCCAAACAATTGTACGGAATTAATAAAAAAAAATTAGCTTTTCAGGTCATGTTTACTTTCTGTTGATAGTATTGTCGATGGTCAGGCTTGTGACTTTCTCCAACAAGATTTACCAACAGAAGGCTGTCAAGTTTTTTGGGTCATGTTCACGATTATCCTCGTGCATTTCATTGGACGACGTTAGCGAGTAACACAACGTATATACATAGTGGCCAACAAAACTAACGAAACTAATCGAAAACATGACGTCAAAATGAAAGACGTAGATACGTTTTCAAGATGGAGCGAGATTTTACGTTGCAAAAAAAGATCATTTTCCTGTTTGCGTGTGTAATTTCCACTTTTTGATGGGAAATGAGAAAATTATTTTGCAAAATATCGTTACCTGAGTGGTTTTTTCCCCACCTTTTGACAGCACTTTACAAATTAGAAGATTCAGAAAAATACATCAATTTATAAATGACCCTTGACCTAATCATTACGGTCAAGGGTGTTGCCCTGTGGGAGATATCTGATAAACTGAACAGTCCAGTGGTGTATAAGTTGCAGATGTTACCCAGCATTTAGCAGTTAAAAATAAGATACGAATACTTGTTGACATCTGCTGTCCATGCAATTTTTCTTAGATCAATCTTAATTAATTATATTTCTGTATATAACAGAAAGTAAAATTTAAAAATCTGAAAATATTTCATTGTGGAAGTGCCTGAGTGCCTTTGTGTTTGTGGAAGTGCCTGAGTGCCTTTGTGTTTGTGGAAGTGCCTGAGTGCCTTTGTGTTTGTGGAAGTGCCTGAGTGCCTTTGTGTTTGTGGAAGTGCCTGAGTGCCTTTGTGTTTGTGGAAGTGCCTGAGTGCCTTTGTGTTTGTGGAAGTGCCTGAGTGCCTTTGTGTTTGTGGAAGTGCCTGAGTGCCTTTGTGTTTGTGGAAGTGCCTGAGTGCCTTTGTGTTTGTGGAAGTGCCTGAGTGCCTTTGTGTTTGTGGAAGTGCCTGAGTGCCTTTGTGTTTGTGGAAGTGCCTGAGTGCCTTTGTGTTTGTGGAAGTGCCTGAGTGCCTTTGTGTTTGTAGAAGTGCCTGAGTGCCTTTGTGTTTGTGGAAGTGCCTGAGTGCCTTTGTGTTTGTGGTGCTCTTCTACTGTGATCAGTCAGAAAAACATTTGGCTGCAACTGATGATTGACGTGAGTTTTGATTGAATGACGATGACTGATTTCAACTGATGAATGACGTGAGTTTTGATTGAATGACGATGACTGATTTTGCAAATAACAGTCGAGAATGGAAGGAGAGACGAGAAAATACTGGATTGATAATATCAAGAAATGGTATGGTCATTCGGCCGAAGACGGATGCGTTTCCATTCCCTGGACTACATCCAGCTGGAAAAATAGTATGACCATTGTCCTGCTACAAGAGAGATTCAGCGGGAGTTTGAGAATGAACGCTGAAGAAGATGAAAATTAATATCGTTGCATGATTTGTCGACACTCTTTCAAATGGCCGAGGACAGAGTTGTTTTCAGAGCTTTTTTGTGCAGATATATCCAGTGTTGCACCACTGCGACCCTGATGGGCTATGGGTCCTATTATGACTATTATAATGATGGCTGAAAAGCGAAGGGCATCAAATGAAAATATTGATTGATAATATTAAGGGCTGGTCAAGATAATCCAATACATAGGGGAGACTGGTGAAGAGACTCCAATACATAGGGGAGACTGATCAAGAGAATCTAATACACAGGGGAGATTGTTCAAGAGAATCTAATACACAGGGGAGACTGTTCAAGAGAATCTAATACATAGGGGAGATTGTTCAAGAGAATCTAATACATAGGGGAGACTGTTCAAGAGAATCTAATACATAGGGGAGATTGTTCAAGAGAATCTAATACATAGGGGAGATTGTTCAAGAGAATCTAATACATAGGGGAGACTGTTCAAGAGAATCTAATACATAGGGGAGATTGTTCAAGAGAATCTAATACACAGGGGAGACTGTTCAAGAGAATGTAATACCTAGTGGAAAGGATGTAATGTGCACTACCACCACCTACAACCTACAACCTACAACCTACAACCTACAACCTACAAGCTACAACCTACAAGCTACAACCTACAAGCTTTACGTGAATAGAAAATAAAAGACGAGGATCGAAAGAGGAGTACAGAATAGCAATACTGTTGCTTACCATGATTTTAGTACTAAGGCTGTGCAGGATGGGTCGTAGTTTGCTTTGCCATCCCAAAAAATGGTTAGAGTGACATAGAAGCTATGATGAAGTCAAATTGATTACGTCGAAAGGCCCAAATATCGCAACCAAGCTATAAACCACGACACAATGCATTCGTTCTCCGGATTGTATTCAGCGAATCAGTAGGAATGTGAGAACGAACACAGAAAAAGAACAACACGATATTTAATACTAAAAAACCAAGTAGAAAATATCAAATGTTTAATCCTCAATCCCAAACATTAGCTATTCCCGCCTTCTCCCAAACTCCCAAAAATTTATAATTAAATATACTATAAAAAAATGGAAATCTTTTTTAATGTATACCCATTCCCTTTTCACAAAGAAGTGTTTTCAGCCCCGGGAGTCAGAATTAACTTTCTATACCCGTTTGCAAAGGGTTAAGAATGGAGAAAAATGGTCGGATTTTATTTGTTGATGTATCCGAAGTCGCAACTTGAAGACTCTAAAGGGCTAAGACACTGAATATTGGGCTGCCTCAACCGTTTTAGTAGCACACCCTATTCAGGATGTGTCCATCAACCCCAACATTTTGTGGCTGTAGTGTTTTTCTAAGCAACATAAATACGTTCAGTAGTTTGTCATTGCTGTCTGGGCTGTCCGGATGCATAATTGCTTTCGGCGGGATTTGAACCCTAACCTTGGCCAGCACAGACAAACACTGCACCACATTACCACAGAGTCGACTATAATTTTAACATAGAAACACAAATTGAGTCATCAGGAGACCACAGTAAAACTGTGTACCGTAGTGGTAAGTAATTATTGTGAAAAAGATAAAAACGTTTAAACAGCAGTTTTATGTTGAACAATAAATATGAAAGACGTTTAGATCAATAGTGTATTTATCAAGACACATATAAGATAGACCAGGGGTCGGCAATCTATGGCACGCATACCACACTTGGCACGCCAAGTAATTTCAAATGGCGCACAGGCCCTTCACGTTTCCTGTATAAAGTTGATTATAAATCGATTAGCGCGGTTTCCTCGCTCATTTCGGCATGAATAATTTGAAACCTGAAATTGGCGCACAGTTAGCAAAAGATTGTCGACCCCTGAGATAGACGATTAAGGACTGGTAAAGAGAAAGCAGTAAATAGCAGAATGAATTTCTGGGGTTCTCGCCTCTCTACGTCACTTTTTAATTGTTTTCCAGACCTGTGTACCATTGCTGTTTTATTTACTCACTATTTTGTTTTCTGCTTACATTTTGTGTTTCGGTGTCTCTATCTTAATAAAGACATTTGTATTCGAGACGTCGATCTTGTGCATTGTTCAACGTCAAACTTATATTTAACCATTTTCATATTTGTTAAATGTATTTAATTATCTCCTTATCTCTAAAACAGTCAGTTCATTTAAGCAGATATTTTCTGCAGGTAAGACGCTGAAATGTTAATTTCTATTTATCTAGCTAGCTATTGTCTTTTCTTTCCTCTTGTTGTTAGGCCTAGCTTGATTAAATGAAGATCGGTATTAAAAATATGGTACATTTTGTAGCTTGATATTCAGTAACATTGTGACGTCTCAGAACGTTGAGAACTTATTCAATCTATCTTTTTCGTGTTCTTCCTCTGCTTCTTGCTGTTTTCATTCGCATGTTGTATGCATTTCTGCTGACCAATTCGGGTTCATTATCATTAAGTAGCTGAACCATTTCAGTCTCTGTAGTCCACTATATATAAAGATAAACAAATATATTACGGCAGATCAGAAAAACAACCGGACATAAAAAGTTAATATAAAAAAACAACAAATTGAAACCAGCATACATTGGATGATATTGCAAGTCTACAAGATGGCGCACATCGTATGTTGTATATGTACTGTGTGATATCATCACAGTATTAGTTTGGTTATCACACGGCATGACTCAGGAAGTAGAACATACAGTTGACATACAGCTGGCAATTTGACATATTTGGTTAGTCAGGCATTTGTTAGTTGCTCTATCTCAGATCAATACTGCGTGTTTGTTTTGTTATTTTGATGAGCACCAGGGGCGTAGATAGGTCTTCACTAGGGAGGTAGAAAATTAACCCACATATTACCAAGTTCCTAGTGGTAATAGTTATGGTCTGATTTCCTGGGAGGGGGAAGGGAGGAGGAGGAGTGGAAATTGAAAACTCCATCCCATCCACTTTTTCTACGGGCTTGATAAGTACTAATGCTGCTGCAACTATGTTTTCACAGATAATCTAAGTTTATAAAACTTGTCGGTTTTTTTTAAAGTGATTGATTCACTTCGTTTAGTCTGATAGACCGCCAGTAACAGTGTCTGGTTAGTCTGATAGATGCCAGTAACAGTGTCTGGTTAGTCTGATAGACCGCCAGTAACAGTGTCTGGTTAGTCTGATAGATACCAGTAACAGTGTCTGGTTAGTCTGATAGATGCCAGTAACAGTGTCTGGTTAGTCTGATAGACCGCCAGTAACAGTGTCTGGTTAGTCTGATAGACCGCCAGTAACAGTGTCTGGTTAGTCTGATAGATGCCAGTAACAGTGTCTGGTTAGTCTGATAGACCATCAGTAACAGTGTCTGGTTAGTCTGATAGACCACCAGTAACAGTGTCTGGTTAGTCTGATAGACCACCAGTTACAGTGTATGGTTAGTCTGATAGACCACCAGTAACAGTGTCTGGTTAGTCTGATAGACCACCAGTTACAGTGTATGGTTAGTCTGATAGACCACCAGTAACAGTGTCTGGTTAGTCTGATAGACCACCAGTTACAGTGTATGGTTAGTCTGATAGACCGCCAGTAACAGTGTCTGGTTAGTCCGATAGACCGCCAGTAACAGTGTCTGGTTAGTCTGATAGATGCCAGTAACAGTGTCTGGTTAGTCTGATAGACCACCAGTAACAGTGTCTGGTTAGTCTGATAGACCGCCAGTAACAGTGTCTGGTTAGTCTGATAGACCATCAGTAACAGTGTCTGGTTAGTCTGATAGATGCCAGTAACAGTGTCTGGTTAGTCTGATAGACCGCTAGTAACAGTGTCTGGTTAGTCTGATAGACCGCCAGTAACAGTGTCTGGTTAGTCTGATAGACCGCCAGTAACAGTGTCTGGTTAGTCTGATAGACCATCAGTAACAGTGTCTGGTTAGTCTGATAGACCGCCAGTAACAGTGTCTGGTTAGTCTGATAGACTGCCAGTAACAGTGTCTGGTTAGTCTGATAGATGCCAGTAACAGTGTCTGGTTAGTCTGATAGACCGCCAGTAACAGTGTCTGGTTAGTCTGATAGACCGCCAGTAACAGTGTCTGGTTAGTCTGATAGACCATCAGTAACAGTGTCTGGTTAGTCTGATAGACCGCCAGTAACAGTGTCTGGTTAGTCTGATAGATGCCAGTAACAGTGTCTGGTTAGTCTGATAGACCGCCAGTAACAGTGTCTGGTTAGTCTGATAGACCGCTAGTAACTGTGTCTGGTTAGTCTGATAGACCGCTAGTAACAGTGTCTGGTTAGTCTGATAGATGCCAGTAACAGTGTCTGGTTAGTCTGATAGACCGCCAGTAACAGTGTCTGGTTAGTCTGATAGACCGCCAGTAACTGTGTCTGGTTAGTCTGATAGACCGCTAGTAACTGTGTCTGGTTAGTCTGATAGACCGCCAGTAACTGTGTCTGGTTAGTCTGATAGACCGCCAGTAACAGTGTCTGGTTAGTCTGATAGATGCCAGTAACAGTGTCTGGTTAGTCTGATAGACCGCCAGTAACAGTGTCTGGTTAGTCTGATAGATGCCAGTAACAGTGTCTGGTTAGTCTGATAGACCGCTAGTAACTGTGTCTGGTTAGTCTGATAGACCGCCAGTAACAGTGTCTGGTTAGTCTGATAGACCGCTAGTAACTGTGTCTGGTTAGTCTGATAGACCGCTAGTAACTGTGTCTGGTTAGTCTGATAGACCGCCAGTAACTGTGTCTGGTTAGTCTGATAGACCGCCAGTAACAGTGTCTGGTTAGTCTGATAGATGCCAGTAACAGTGTCTGGTTAGTCTGATAGATGCCAGTAACAGTGTCTGGTTAGTCTGATAGACCGCCAGTAACAGTGTCTGGTTAGTCTGATAGATGCCAGTAACAGTGTCTGGTTAGTCTGATAGATGCCAGTAACAGTGTCTGGTTAGTCTGATAGACCGCCAGTAACAGTGTCTGGTTAGTCTGATAGATGCCAGTAACAGTGTCTGGTTAGTCTGATAGATGCCAGTAACAGTGTCTGGTTAGTCTGATAGACCGCCAGTAACAGTGTCTGGTTAGTCTGATAGACCCTACAACTAATTGTGTGGTTTTGAAACTGCAGAAAGGTGCACAAACCCTACAGCTAATTGCGTGATTAGGTACTGCAGTAACATGCAAATAATGTAGCTATTTCTTGGTTCCTATCTGTGTTTATTAGTCCCCTTCTTCATAAAGACCTTTTCGTCGAAACGTTGATTCTGAGTATAGTTCAACATAAAACTGCTATTCAATTCCTTTAATATTTTCTCCCCCAATATTTACTTACCATACAAACAATTAACTAAACATGTTTATTCGTGATTCTTGATTAGAAACTGGCCTCAAATCACGTGGGGCATTCCCATAAGTGCTCCGCCCTCTGTTCCAGCGGCACGGTGTTTCAAGTCCAATGCCGCCAAAAACAGACGTCGATATCAGGGCACAACTCTGGCCCTTGCGACAGGTTTCTTTGTTGTTCTGCCCACCCACGTCGTGCCCGTAACTAGTTCAAGCACAACATCGGCCTGTCGGAACAACATGGTAACTGTTATCGAAGGTTACGACTACGGGATTGTATAGACGACGTGCCATATGAAGTTTCTATAAGAAGATAGCCTCAATATAAAGGCATGTCATCTATTAAGATTTTCTGTTGCATGATTGGTTTGTCTAGTGAGACTCACAGACGCAATCGCATGCGCTAAACATGCTTATGTCCCTATAAACTGGATCATCTAACACAAAGACAAAGGTTCGTGCACAAAGATAAATATCAGACATTAATAACTGATCTGTCAACCATAAACGTGGAGTATACAGTGTTTGTGGTATCCACAATAGCAACCTTATTTCCTTTGATCGAAGAGCTATATGAAATAAAGGCGGTCATAGTTCACGTCTATGTATTTATAATTTGAACAACTTTCACATCTACTTGTGACATTATCCCTAAATAGATTTTCGAAAAGTAGATCAGAGTTTTTTTAAAGGAAGTACGACAGATAGTTGCGGAAAATTTGCATTTCAAGTCAGGCTTTTAGGTAAGTCAGATTTATTATTTTAATGTTTAGAGTATGTGTATAATTTATTTCAATATTTGATGTCTTTCATTTAATAATGAGGATGCTGAAATGATATTTTTAGCTGTGAGAAGGAAACTTTTGACAGTACATAGTCTTTCTGACAATATCATAAGTTCTTCACAGTTGTGTAACTGAGGTGAAAGCCAGACTCGTGTAAGGTTGTCCCAAAAACATGCATACGAAAACCAGACTCGCGTAAGGTTGTCCCAAAAACATGCATACGAAAACCAGACTCGCGTAAGGTTGTCCCAAAAACATGCATACGAAAACCAGACTCGCGTAAGGTTGTCCCAAAAACGTGCATACGAAAACCAGACTCGTGTAAGGTTGTCCAAAAAAGTTTGTTGTGTATTTGGTAAACATTTATGGATGTATGTTTAGTCAGCGAAGAGAGACATTCCAGTACGCAAGTATCACAGGATGCCAGGTTATGCCAGGAGCACAGCGCACGCTTCTAGGACAACTAACCCATCATTCTCTGTCAGATTTGTTGATCCATCTTCGGTGATGACACATCCAGCATTTCCCCGTCACCTAGGTGTCTGCCACAAAAAGACATAGGTGCAGTGTTGGCTAGCCTGCATCTCTCCAACATCCCTTGGGATTATTTGATAGAAGATAGAAGACAGAAATTGAGACATTGTAGGACAATAGGGATTTTTTTTATTCCACAGGTGACAGGTTGTCAGCTTATCCCCCAACTTTGCTTAGTCGCCTCTTATGACATGCATGGAAAGGAGATAGTGGCCCTATTATTTTTACCTTTCTAGAAGTTTACACCATTTATAAAATAGAGACATAGGATATTGTGTTAGACCCTTATTTTTTTCTTTGAGCCACTGCAAGATAAGAGTGATGTGGTCATTGTCACAAATACTGTCTTTACCATCAATAATCTTATGGACTGCAGTTCGTCTTCTTTGCCAGCGTTCATTCTAAAAGACATATGGACGATAGGATGTAGAGGTTTAAGGTGAAGAGGAATGATTTCATTGCACTCGGGTTACCCCCACGTGTCCTACTCTGTCCATCTCAACGAAACGTTACTCCGATTGCAGAGAGTACCACTCATAGCACGTAGTTCCGTAGCTTCAAGCTATAGTCCCAATGGATCTAAAAAAATATACACTTTATAAACAAAGAGGGCTTCGAACCCACGACCTCTTGAGCACAAATCGAACAGTTTTTAACCACTAGTAGTTGTTAATTACTGCGTCAGAAAGATGTCCAAATAGGATGATTTTGAGAAAAAAGGATTGGGTTGTATAACTAGTTACATATTGTCTACGCAATTCGATCTCACATGGCATTGGGTAACTTTGATCTGCAGGATGAAACATCAACTTCACCCTCTCTCAAAACTTTCTTAGCATCTCACATGGCATTGGGTAACTTTGATCTGCAGGATGAAACATCAACTTCACCCTCTCTCCAACTTTCTTAGCTGAAGATTCCAAAATGGAACCTCGTCATCTTCTTTTACAAGTACATTTTCAGATATATCTTATGATTCTCACGTTAGCTATGGAGCTACTCTGTAAGTGCTCGGACTCTGGTTGTTGGAACAAACTGAAATGTATTATCTCCATCCTAATTCTTCACTCAAACAACGACCACATCACAGCAAACATCACACAATCATATTCTCTGACTAATAGGAGTCCCTCTTGTAGAGAAAGTATTGCCTGCTCTGTAATCCATATTCTCGGACATGCTGTTCTACTTGTACTTAGAGGGAACATAGGTAGCTTAGTACTTAGAGCATTGGCATCATAGGCGAGTGTTTCATATTCAAATTGAGTTATCAAAAATTCTCAAATGTCGAATATTGGTTTCATGTTAGGAAAAGCTGCATTGAAAAACCCACAAGACACCCAGACGACGACTTTATGAAAGTCTGACACGTCTTATGGACAACATCGACCAAGATGTAAAAATGCAAGCAACAACTAAGTATGACATTGTTTCTTTTACTAATATAAGATATGCAATCTGTGTGATTGAGTTTATAATTGATCAAATCAAGATATTGTATTCTTGACAAAAATCAAGGTTTAGTTTACGTGACGAAATGGGGTGAAAAGGGAACGCATTGCTCTAGGCGGACCCAGGGTTAGCAGATAACCAAGATCCCAAATGTACTCCCACGCGGTGCACCCTGGAAACAGAAATACAGCAGCTCGAGCTGATTCTAGCCAAATCATTTGGGGATCGTGTCCGAGAATGTGGAGGTAGCAGATGGAAAGAGATTTGACTGCACTAGAGACAGACAATATGTCCGACACCACCAGCATCACCACATATAGCGACACTGTCGACATACAGTGAAGCTAGTCAGTCCAGTCCGAACATTGGAGGGGCGGCCAATGTAAAATGCACGTAAAGGTAGATGCATGGTGAGAGACAAATAGATTTCATACCGAGTACAATGAAACAATGAAAGGGCAGAACAGCGCTAGAGGGCAGCGTGAACTGCAAATAGAAAGTGAAAAGTCGTTAGGAAAGGGGAACTACAAGCTCCGTCAGCTCGAGACGAGCTTCTAGTTACCTGTGTTCCTTACAGGCAGAGACCCAGACCTATTCATTGGCGTTTGGTAAAGCAAGAAGACCTAATCCAACTCTAATGTCGAGCCTTCCAAAACCGGAAATATGCTCGCGAAGAGAAAGGGTTCTGTACCCGATGGGCTTAGGCAAGAAAGGGACAACGATGGTAGTCCTGGCCCAACTCTACTGTCAAGGTTTCCTATACCGGAAGTACACTTGCAGAGAGAAATGCAAAAGGGACAACGATTTAGCCCTGGCCCAACTCTACTGTCAGGTTTTCCTACACCGGAAATACACTTGAAGAGAGAAAGGGTTCAGTACCTGATGGGCTCAGGCGCTATTGGGACAAGGACGCTCAGCTCGAGAATGCCTTGCTCTCAAACGCGTGGTGTGAGACTCGAACTTGGACAAGGGGTACACGATGTCGGTGAATGACAACTCGGCTAAGAGGGCGAAAGAGCCAGGGTCCAACTCCTCTGTTGAGTTCTTCCCCTAAGGAACTAGGCTCACGGATGAGAAACGGTTCAGTACCCAATGGGCACAGGCACAGCACGCCCAATTACACGAGGCAAGTTCATAGACAGTGGAACACCTCGTGCGAGTCAGACGAGAGCAAAAATCGTCTGGGCGAAGAGTCGCCACTACGCGTGCCTGGAGACAGATATAGAGGCTGTCACATGCTAAGGGTAGCCCACCCGAATTTTCAAGGCATGCCGAAATCGGATGTGCTAGGCCTACAAGGCACATAACGGTGGCACAACGTAATCACACTCCCGGCGGAAATCGCACGGATATCCGTGATGGTTACAATGGAGCGAACGCAAAACAAACAAACAAACAAACGTGAAAAAATTAAGATAAAGCGTTCTTGACAAAAGTCAAGGTTTAGTTTACTTGACGAAATTAAGATAAAACTTTAAAAAAAAAATAAAAATAAAGATTTAGTTTACTAGATGAAATTAAGATACAATATTCTTGACAAAAATCAAGGTTTAGTTTACTTGACGAAATTAAGATAAAGCGTTCTTGACAAAAATCAAGGTTTAGTTTACTTGACGAAATTAAGATAAAACGTTCTTGACAAAAATCAAGGTTTAGTTTACTTGACGAAATTAAGATATAGCGTTTAAAAAAAATAAAAATCAAGGTTTAGTTTACTTGACGAAATTAAGATACAGTATTCTTGACAAAAATCAAGAATTAGTTGATCTGATGAACTAAGAAATAGTGTTCTTGGCAAAAATCAAGAATTAGTTGATCTGGATAAATTAAGATTCAGTGTACTCGGGAAATAACAATTTATAGCTTACTTGAGTTAATCATTATGTTGTTGATGTAACGAAATAAGTAAACTGTACTTAATTAAAGAGGAACCAAATAGATTACATTATGATTAACAATAGATTTAGAAATAGTGTCAAAAACATCAAAACATACCCAGGTGCAGATATCAACTCTGACCATAATCCAGTGATGTGCAAAATAAATGTCAAACTTAAAAAGATAGTAAATAGAGGAATCCAAGAACCACAGATAGACGCATCAGCACTAAAACAACCAGACATACAACAAAAATACCTTGTAGATGTAAGGAATAGATATGAACATCTAATGATAGAATGCATGGAACAATACAGAAGGGAAAATCCAGAAGAGAAAATAGACAATAAATGGGAAAGCCTAAAGAAAAGTATTCAAACATCAAGTAAAAATTTACCAACAAGAAATACCAAGAACAAACAAACATGGATGACAGATGAAATATTAGAGAAAATGACAGAAAGAAAGAAAGCTAAAAATACACCAAAATACTCAAGTATAGACAATTAGATACGTAACATGTGCAGAACAGCGAAAAAACAATGGCTAGAAACAAAATGCAATGAAATAGAGGAGATGTCCATACAACAGAAGACAAAATTAATGCATAAGGAGATAAGGCTGATCACAAATAAGAAAAATCCTATTAATGGCGGTGGCTGCATAAAAGATAAAAATGGTAAAATAATATTTGATAAAACAGAAGCACTCACAAGATGGGCAGATTATGTAACAGAACTGTTTGACGACCAACGGAACAAAAAACCAACAATACACAACAATGATGGACCAGCAATACTGAAATCAGAAGTAGAACATGCAATAAATTCAATAAAATGTGGAAAAGCTCAAGGCTCTAACAACATAACAGCAGACATAATAAAAACTCTAAATGAATTTGGTGTAGATACTATCACAGAAATTTGCAATGACATATACGAAACAGGACATATACCTAAAGACCTAACATCATCAGTATTCATACCACTACCTAAGAAGCCCAGTGCTGTGGACTGTACAGAATATAGAACAATAAGTCTAATGAGCCATCTAACTAAAATACTTCTCAAGATAATACATGAAAGAATTAAGAACAAGATAGACATGGAGGTCGGTGAAGAACAATTCGGTTTTAGGAAAAACAAAGGAACCAGAGAAGCTATACTGAGTATCCGGCTAGTGATAGATAAATATATAGAAGTCCAAAAAAGTATCTATATTTGCTTCATAGACTACAGCAAGGCCTTTGACAGAGTCCAACATGAAAAATTAATCAAATGTCTTCAAGAAATAGGCATAGATGGAAAAGACATCAGGCTGATTAGAAATATATATTGGGAACAAACTGCATCAATAAGGTGTGAAAACAGCTACTCACCGTACATAGAAATAAGAAGAGGGGTAAGACAAGGATGCATTTTATCACCAAGCCTATTTAATATCTACACAGAGAATATCTTTAAAAATATAGAAGAAATACCAGGACTCAAGATCAATGGGAAAATAATAAACAACATTAGATATGCAGATGACACTGTTCTTTTAGCAGAAAGTGAACATGAACTACAAAGACTAATAGATCAAGTCAATAAATCAAGTAATGAATATGGACTGGATATAAACATTCAAAAAACAAAAACCATGATAATCAGCAAAAACACAGAAGAACAGGAGGTAAACATAAACATACAGGGAGAGAAACTACAACAAGTAAAACAGTATCAATATCTTGGACACATAGTCACAAATGATGGCAGATGTGAAACAGAAGTTAAAAGGAGAATAGGAATGGCTAAAAGTACCTTCAATGACATGAGGAAATTATTAATATCTAAACAAATTACAAACAAGTTAAAAATGAGAATTATAAAATGCTACATCTATTCCATATTAATGTATGGCTCAGAAACATGGACACTAAATAAACAATTAGAAGACAAAATTGATGCCTTTGAGATGTGGGTATATAGAAGAATAGGGAGAAGATCATGGAAAGAGAAGAAAACAAATAAAGAGGTGCTAAAAACACTTAATATGAAGAAAGAACTACTAAGAGAAATAAAGATCAGGCAAATAAAATACTTTGGACACATTAAAAGACATGACACCTTGTTGAAGACCTTACTTGAGGGTAAAGTCAAAGGGAAGCGAGCAAGAGGTAGGCAGAGATACAAGTGGGAGAGTAACATTACACGATGGACAGGTTACAGTCTAGCAGAGTGCACCACCAAGACAAGAGACAGGAGATGTTGGAGATACGTTGCAGCCAACCTTCGTTGCGGAGACGGCACTTTATGATGATGACTTAAGTAAACCAAGATATAGTTTTCTATAACCGACAAACACGTTGACATTATATGCATGAGGATCCTCGTAAATGCAGCCTCGATTATACACCAACGTATTGCCAGGTAGACATGTGAATTAAAATGAATTTACCCAATTTTAACTTCGACTTTTTCATTATGCGTTGTACTTCAAGGCTACGACTCAACGTCTGATCACATTATCCTTAGCTTGTCGCTGGTTGCAAATAAATACGGATATAACTAAAATGTTCATTAACTGTGTGAAAGATAGAACTCTACATTACTTCGCTAACGGTGAATTGAACTGGGTTTCAAAATATATCAAAAAACTCCAATTTGGCAACTATGATCGTATTCATCATCATCAGGTGCCATGCCGGGTGGCGTAGGCGGTCATGGCTCTCCACAGCTCTCTGTCCACAGTATTATGTATCAAAGTCGTTGTTGTTTCTCTGCCGTGCCAGGTTGTCAAACTGTCTAATATTTTCTCACGTTGTCGCCCTCTGTCTCTGGTGCCTTCAATCTTGCCTGTTGTGATTATGTTCTCTAAACCTGCCTGTCTCATGAAGTGGCCAAAAAAAGAAGATTGCCTTTTTCTTATATTGTTGATTAAGGTCCGTTTCGCATTTAACTCTTTTAATACCTCTACATTAGTTTTTCTGGCAGTCCATGGTATTCTCAGCATTCTTCTGTAGAACCACATCTCTGTTGCCTCCAATCTCCCACTCTCCAGTTTGTTTATTGTCCAAGACTCGCACCCATATGTTAGTATAGGGGTTATATAGCACTGCAGAACTCTCTTTCTCACCTCTAATGACAGGGTCATATTACACAATATATTTTTCATTTTTCTGAATGTTGTTTTTGCCTGTCCTATTCTGCATCTTATTTCTGTTGAACTTCTTCCATCTGCTGTTATAATTGTACCTAGATATTTGAATTGGTGGACCTGTTTTAATACTATATCATTCACTATGATCTTGCAAGGTGTGTTATTTTCTTTCTTTGAAATAACCATTACTTCTGGGTTTTTTTTTATATTTAGGAAGAGGCCTTTCTCTTTGCTTTCTGTGACTACTACTTTAATTAATTTTTGAAGGTCTTCCTCACTTTTTGCAATCAGAACAGTGTCATCCGCATATCTCAAATTATTTATGTTATGTCCTCCCACTGATATTCCTGGGATATCTACTATTGCACGCAATATGTTTTTACTGTATAGAGAGAACAGGTCTGGTGAAAGCAAGCATCCCTGTCTGACTCCTTGTTTTATTTGTTGAAAAGGGCCAAATTGATTTCGTACTCTTATTGCTGCTGTTTGTTGCCAGTACATGTTCTTGATTATTCTTAAATCCTTGCTGTCAATGTTCAGATTCTCTAGCATGTGTATAATTTTGCTATGTTTAACTTTGTCAAAAGCTTTAGTGTAGTCTATAAAACAGAGGTACAGATCTGTTTTTACCTCTATAGACCTCTCTATTAGTGTTCTCAATATATAAATCGCATTGTTGGTGCCTTTGATCGTATTACAAAATTATATTTCTGATTTCTTTCTCTAGCCCATACAAATATTACCAACTGCCGCCAGATTATTACCAGCTGGGGAGGAGACATGACAGGGTGAGTACACGTTAGGTTAATGTCTGTCAGAAATTGGTGGTAGGCAGGACCGTATAGACGTTTTCAGTAAGCAAAAGGTTTTATCTTTAAAGAAAGCTGTTTCGACCGATTTCGTGCTCAACTTAACGCTTTGATATAAAATTTCATAACCCCTTTGTGGAAACATCGTTAAGCGAGATGTTTTACTCACTTTGTGGAACACCGTTAAGCGAGATGATTTACTCAATTTATGGAACACCGTTAAGCGAGGTGTTTTACTTACTTTGTGGAACATCGTTAAGCGAGATGATTTACTCAATTTATGGAACACCGTTAAGCGAGGTGTTTTACTCACTTTGTGGAACATCGTTAAGCGAGGTGTTTTACTCAATTTATGGAACACCGTTAAGCGAGGTGTTTTACTTACTTTGTGGAACATCGTTAAGCTCAATTTGTTTTACGCATTTTGGGAGTAAAGAGTTAAAGAGTCACAAAGTTTTACTCACTTTGTGGAACATCGTTAAGCGCTGTGTTGTGTTCACTTTTTAAAAACTAAGTGCCTAGTACAAAAACGTATGTTCTAATTTCCTATGAGAGTGGGGGAGGGATTCAACTGCCGTACCCACCATCCCTTATGTACGGGCTTGTGATCTATTTGTCACTTGTATGTTGCTCTCACTGTCATTATGTTAACCTCTCGGTACTGTGCAAGCTGCCCAGACTCTTCCAGTGCCATGTATAGAACATTTTCGACATCCTTTGTCCATCGTAGTTTTGTTCTGCTTCTTGTTCTCTTTCCTAGAACTTTCCCTCGATGATTAATCTGTCTAAACCACTTTGTCTCTTTATATGTCCAATTTGTGTTAGCTTGTGTTTTAAAAAATTATTATGAGGAGTCAGTCTTCTCCACTGTTCAGTTCTTTGCAAACTTCTGCCTTTGTTCATCTTTCTGTCAATGATATTCTTAGGACATTCCTATAAGATTTCATTCGAATGCCGATATCTTCGCTTCCATGCGGATTTCATTGCCCACGTCTCACAACCAGATGCTATCACTAGAAAAATATAGCTTCTTAATAGTTGTAACATTTTTGTATGATAGGTGGTAGGCAAAGACATTTCACACAGAAATACAACTTCCAGAGAGTTCTATGAAAGAGTGATCTGAATATGTACTCATGTATGTATTTTACAAGTGTTGTATAAGCAGTAAAGTGATCTATTTGTACATATTATTTTTTTCGAACACAAATTTTGATTCCCTTCTCAACTTTCAAACCTTTTTTCCGACGCTCATCCAGAAAATGTGTTTAGTTAGTTAGTTACTCATTGCATCATCATCATCACTGCAAACTGGACACTCCATAGTTGCTCCGATCTCTCCCTGAGTGTATCTGACATTACAATTCAACTGACAGTACCGGTCCTATGCGGTTGACCATCATTCTTCTGCGCCTCCAAAATTGTAACTTCTAGCAACACCGCATTTCAATCCCTGATCTTTAATCATTGAAAAGGAATCATCATCCACATTAGTCTCACTCTCATAGAGAGAGTGAGTTTTGTTTCTTGCATCCAACAATACTTTGTCCCATGTCCTCAGAAAGTTTATCGTTCCCAAAATCATATTATCAAAAGCACTTTGTCCATGTCTCACTAAAGTACTTAACCTCAGACCTCCATAAGTACTCTGTCCATTTCTCACTAAAATACTTTCTTCCAAAGACTTTCTCTTACTCATTCAAAAACGTAATTGAGCTCTTACCGAACACAATACTTAGCCTCATGCCACAAAAAGTACTATAACTAGTGCTAGTACAGTCACAATAGTTTCTTGTAAGTTCTCAGATTCCCATACGTTACCAGGGCCTTAATGTGGAACACCGAAGATTAAGAATGCAGCATACATTACAGGTTGTATAGACGACTGAGGATATTGGACGTGTGAATTACTAGCTCAGGCCATTTTCTGTGCATGAATAAAGCTTGATAACAATCCATGATTAGATTTCTGGGAGGTAATCAACCGTTTTATCTGCAATATTCCTCGAGATTGCTAGAAAGTCGTGGCAAATCTACAGAGTAGACGGCTGTTGATCTCATGACATTGTACTCTGCAACCATATTTCAGTTAAATAATCAACTGGAAACTGATTAGTTTTGGATACCGTATACTGACAGCTGCTTAATATTTGATACCGTATCCTGGCATCTGATTAATATTGGATACCGTATCCTGGCAACTGATTAGTCGTGGATACCGTATCCTGGCAACTGATTAGTCTTGGATACCGTACCCTGGCATCTGATTAATCGTGGATACTGTATCCTGGCAACTGATTAGTCTTGGAAAGAGTATCCAGCAAAAAAACAACATCACAACCGAGAAATAATTAAACAATGGAAAACTTGAACATAACGAAATAAACTTGGAACTGAACAAGCCCTGGAAAACTTGTCCAACAAAAAGAATGACAGAGAAACACCAATCTTTAGCTGAAAATTCAACTCTACGAAACAGGCATACGGAACAAGAGTGACTTCATCCTAACTCTACGAAACAGGCATACGGAACAAGAGTGACTTTGTCCTAACTCTGCCGTCGTGATAATACTCCCAA
Source organism: Meghimatium bilineatum (assembly GCA_034231615.1). Classification (NCBI taxonomy): domain Eukaryota; kingdom Metazoa; phylum Mollusca; class Gastropoda; order Stylommatophora; family Philomycidae; genus Meghimatium; species Meghimatium bilineatum. The sequence continues at coordinate 3,024,729 of CM067306.1, forward strand.
ATTATTTTTTTTATATACCATCAGTTGTAGGATACATGGACTCGTGTTGCCATGCCTCGTATATTATTTCTGAAAATCTACATTATATCTGTATATGTGCAATTCTACATTATATCTGCAAATCTAAATTGTATATTCAATTCTAAATTATAATTGAAAATGCTCGTTATGTACGCAAATCTGCTATTATATCCACACATCTGCATTATGTCTACAAACCTGCATTATATTAGCACATCTACATTATATTCATAAGTATATAGTAAATCCACAAATGTTCATTATATACAGAAGTCTGCATTATATTCACAAATCATCATTATATCTGCAAATCTACCCCATATCTACTCATCGGAAAAATCGATTATTGTATATTTACTCAGATAAAACAGGACAAAGAAATTGTGCCAAATTCAAGACAAGCTTACTCCAGCGTTTCTAGCAAACATTTAACAAACCAAGCAGTATCACGTCAGAAGGAAAACGGCATGGAAACTTGGAACATTAAAAAGAACCAGATTTACCCAGAAACGAAACAAAAAGCTAATATGACAGCTTTCAAGACAACGTGGCCACGAGTTGTTGGTGTACAAAGGCTAACTGCTCCTCAACACACAGAGAAGATAATTCAAAAATACAATAGCAATAGAAAAAGTGAACACGAAGATGCTGAAGATCACAACACGGAAGAATGTAAGCATTTTATGGTAAATGATGAAATAATGTTTGATCCTTTGTACAAAATCAAAGCGGAACCAGTGTTGCAAAGATTAGTACAAGTCAGTGCGCATGACTACCTTAAATCTATACCAGTGCTGAAGGTCCCGTCTCACAAAATCAACGGCCACCCACTGATCCCAGTGACGATCCAATCTGGATTCATAGGCAATCAGAACAATCCTAACATCGATGACTTTACGGAAGATTACGTGCAACAGGAGGATGACTATCACCAACAGTTTCGGAGATTTACGGTAAAGTACGATACGAACAAACATCTACTTCCCAATAAGTGGATATTCATAAATTACGTCAACAGTGGTTGGGGGGGGGGGGGGGTCGCTGGGAACGAGGGTTTGATAAAGGTTATACAGTTTCTGATAGGGAGGAGGTGGGGCGGTTAGAAAAATTTACTTTATATAAAAAACTAGTTTTCATGTGCCAAATAAGTTGTTTGTATTTAAAACATTTTTCCAACAAACGGAAATAAAATCGTGCAATTTTTTTCGAAGGTCTATTGTGGGACTTTACAAACATTAACACTATTACGCAAGGGGGGGGGGGCAGAATTCTTGACAATTTGTTGAGCAGGTGGAAAAGAGTTAAAATTTGTATGAATGAATGTGTTGAGATAATTTATGGGCCGCCACTTATTTCACATTCATCTTCAGCGACATTGCTTCCTTCGTGTACATTTGTTTACACATTTACTACAGCCTTTACACTGAACATTTATCCTTCCATCAGCTCATCTATATAGTCCATACGTCTAGCGGTGGTCTCGCATCTATACAGCCCATATGTCTAGAGGTGGTCTCGCATATATACAGCTCATACGTCTAGCGGTGGTCTCGCATATATACAGCCCATACGTCTAGCGGTGGTCTGGGTCTAATTATATATGCCACAATGAAGATATCAGCACAAGATTCCTCCAAGCTCTTGGAATTGCGAGCGATTAGCTCTTACTTCCTATGTGCAATACCTGTTGAAGGAACCATCTACTCAGAGGAGGTACATGCCACGAGACAAGCTGGTAGTTTGCCTGGGTTACCATTGCTTATCTTTAGCCCGACGAGGCGCTTCGAAGCCAGTAAGCTATTTCTCGTGTAGGAAGACCATTCCATTACCACTCTTTGTGTTCCAAATCCCAGACCTAATTTCTTCTGTATGAGCTTTTTTTTGCAGGTATTTCTCATTTCATCTATAGCCTCCACATCTTTAGAAATGAGCCCATAGACCAGGATCATGAGCCCATAGACCAGGAAGACAGCAAAAAGAGCTGTATTTGTTTCCAGGGAGGTATTTTTAGAATCTTGATTATCTACTATCTTTGGGTCCGGACAAGAACAGACCATTTTGCACCCCGACGAGTGTAGATAAATCGCGCCCAGAAGTGGCCAATCAAGATATTGATGTTGTCAATCGAGGTATTTACTTCAGAATAGATTGTTCCTTACAAAATACATTTAGAATGTGAGTTGTATCTAGTTACATGTCGGAATCAAATAATATTACACCGTTTCACCACTGCCAGAAGTATTTCTTAATAAACTACAAGTTTGTTTGATTGCCACTCCCCCCATCCCCATCAGCCATCCATCCATCCATCCATCCATCCATCCATTCGTCCATCCATCCATCCATCCATTCGTCGGTCCATCCGTCCGTCCGTCTATCCATTCGTCCGTCCATCCGTCCGTCCTTCCGTCTGTCTCCGTCCGTTGACCCACCCACCCACCATCTATCTATCTATCTATCTATCTATCTATCTATCTATCTATCTATCTATCTATCTATCTATCTATCTATCTATCTATCCATCTATCCATCTATCCATCTATCCATCTATCCATCTATCTATCTATCTATCTATCTATCTATCTATCTATCTATCTATCTATCTATCTATCTATCTATCTATCTATCTATCTATCTATCTATCTATCTATCTATCTATCTATCTATCTATCTATCTATCTATCTATCTATCTATCTATATGTCTATCTGTCTATCTGTCTATCTATCTATCTGTCTGTCTGTCTTTCTGTCTATCTGTCCGTCCGTCCGTCTTTCTATCTGTCTGTCTTATTGTATTTGAATCTGCTTTTTATTCATCCGTCCATCCTTCTATTTATATATCCATTTATCTTATCTTCAACTTTCTACCCACTAATCCAACCTTCCCTTCATTAAAGACACGATGTTTTCTATCATACAAGCTGTTCCTAGCTAAAACCTTCTCTTCATTAAAGACACGATTTTTTCTATCATACAAGCTGTTCCTAGCTAAAACCTTCTCTTCATTAAAGACACGATGTTTTCTATCATACAAGCTGTTCCTAGCTCCAACCTTCCCTTCATTAAAGACACGATGTTTTCTATCATACAGGCTGTTCCTAGCTACAAGGCTGTAGCGTCACTTCTCATGGATACAGACCTCTAGTGCATGTGACATCAGGTGTCAGCATTTGTGTTTAGTGCTGCTAATAAATGTATCTTCAACTTTATGAAACGGTGATGCCGGTCGCTGCACATGATGATGATGTTGTTCCTCCTTCGCAAGAGAAGATAAGCATGGCATTTAAATATACTATAAAAATGTGGTGAACTGTAGAAAAAAAACACATTTGTAATTCTCTAATGTGGTTTGGGTTTGTTAGTTCGTAGATGCCCGGTGAGTCCAAAGCGTGTCAGGAAAGTTATATTACAGTGCATGCAGGATCCAGAAGGCCCCGAGTAGGAAAATTTTCGGATTTGTCCTTCCTCTTCCGTCGCTAGTAAAAATTTGAAACTTTTCTAGGAGCTAGGATCGATGCTGAAGTGCTTGAGAGTTCTTTAGGTGATCATTGAAATCCTGTTTCTGCCCTCCGCTTGAACGTTTACCATCGCACAGCTCCCCATAGAATAATCTCTTTGGAAGGCGTTTGTCTGGCATATTGACGCTGCATTAATCATTATTGATAGAATAATGCGCTGCAATGACTCCTCAATCATTATCATCAAGGGCCGTCTCCGACACGAAGGTTGGTTTTCAGAAGATCTCCAACATCCCGTCTCTTGTTGTGGTGGTGCACTCGGTTAGACCGAAACCTGTCCATCTTGTGATGTTACTCTCCCACTTGTATCTTTGTCTACTCTTGCTCGCTTCCCTTTGACTTTACCCTCAAATAAGGTCTTCAATAAGGACACCTCAAAGACACTACTAAAAAAAACTTTGATTCACACCATGATATACGTCAGGGTTGCAACTTTATTCAATGTTATGTTGTTTTTTAAATAGTAATATTCATACAATATATAATTTATATATATATATATATATTAAAAGTCTATATTACACGGTGTAATTTATTTTGCAGCAAACTAATTTGACTGATATACCTTCGTCATTTTTTTATTCACAATTTAAACAGTTATTTTCCTTAAACGCCATTATATGTTTTGATGTATCATTGACACGTTCACGATGACATGATTTGTAGGATATTTTGCGTATATTTAAATTTGCAGCAATGTTTTCCTAACTATGTGAAAACAAATTTTTTATTGAGGTATATTGTTATTATAGAGCTTCATTGTAGTTTGTCTTCTAAAATTAAATATTAATTATGGATACCACTTTAGTTTATTTCCACATTTCGCTTCCGTAAAACAAACTATGCTCCTTTCCCTCAAAATATTTTATTATAGAGAAAAGGGTACCAAGCCTATAGAAACACGAATATACAAATTTTCTAAATTTCTTACATGTTATGTAGCCTATACATGAAGCTAATAAACTTGAGATATTCCGTAATCTTATTTTTTGTCATGAATAATCTTGAATGGTGTAATAGAGAGTAATGTCCGTCTGCCTGCCTGCATGCCTGTCTATCTATATCTTATAGGCTGTTTTCAGTAATTCTATTCTTATATTTTGTGTACTGTTCCAAGTAAAACATCGATTCAACAATACATATATATATATATATACTTACCAATTGGTGCACAGTTCTTCTGCAGGCTTCCATAAACTCAAGATAGAATATGCTGAAAAGGGCCATACCCTTAACGTTTGATATATTTTAAATTTGATCAACTATAGAAACTATTGACCAATTTTTCCAGTGGCACTTAAAAATTGTAAAATGTGTGAAATTCTTCCGGCACAGGAAAGTAGTTAGAAAGTCACGGATAGATAAAATACCATCTATAGTGGTCACCCTATGCCCAGCTTGTCTAATACTTTTGTTGTGGACAGCATATATCTTCTTAGCCATCTTCGCTTATAGTCAAGGGACATAATTCTAACTGAATTTCAAAATGGATGTAACAAATGGTTATTATCATCAATTGTGATGAACGAACAGTAATCATTATTCCATTATCATCAATTTTATTATCAACTTCCTCTCCATCATTATTTTCACCACCATCTCATTCAGCATCATCGTAATAATCTCACCTCCCCCCCCCCCATGATTGTCTATATTACCACTCCAGAATCATCACTATCCGCCTCATCATCTTCCTCAATCATATTAGTAATTTAGTAAATTAAAAAATTACACCATCAGATAACAGGCACTAATGGGAAGAAATCTCAACCAAACAGAAAAAACAACCTCAAATATAAATTAGACAAGGGAGGGGAGAGGTCCAAAATACTGGTATTATCGTGAGAATGAAGTATGAAAGGCCAATAATACCAGTATATCGAGGCGTACTATCAAGATACGCAACTGTATAAGTATGTAAGGGTATGGAAAACATCTGAGTGCCTGGATATTTATGTGATGTAAAATGTGGATACATGAGTACATGATATGTAAAGCACAAGTGTGTATGGATATCTATGATATGTATATGTAAAGTATTCGGGTAAATGGATATTAATGATTTGTAAAGAATTTGGGTAAATGGGTATTAAGGAGTTGTAAGGAATATGGGTGAATGTGTACCTATGATATGTAAAGTATATGGGTGAATGTGTACCTATGATATGTAAAGTATATGGGTGAATAATATGTAAAGTATATGGGTGAATGTGTACCTATGATATGTAAAGTATATGGGTGAATGTGTACCTATGATATGTAAAGTATATGGGTGAATGTGTACCTATGATATGTAAAGTATATGGGTGAATAATATGTAAAGTATACGGGTGAATGTGTACCTATGATATGTAAAGTATATGGGTGAATGTGTACCTATGATATGTAAAGTATATGGGTGAATGTGTACCTATGATATGTAAAGTATATGGGTGAGTGTGTACCTATGATATGTAATGCATATATGGATGCAGGTGTATTTTTTCATATATAAGGTATATGGGTGCATTCATATTTTTTCATATGTAAAGTTTATGGATGCATGTGTATTTTTTCATGTTTAATATATGGGTGCACGTATATAAGTATGACTATGTGTATAGTATGACTATGTGTATATATGTGCTTAATGGAAAAGTAGTATATATGTATATAAGCATTCAAGGTTTTTTTTTTTTTTTTAAACTTACAGTTATTGAATGTTTATTTAAAAAAAAAATTAAAAAAAAATAAAAAATAAATAAAAAAAAAATAAATAAATAAATAAATATATATATATATATATATATATATATATATATATATATATATATATATATATATATATATATATATATATATATATATATATATATATATATATATATATATATATATAAAAAATAAAAAAAAATAAAAAAAAAATTCCTCCACAGAATCTGCAAGTTCATCCAAACCTTTGGATTCCAACAATCAACTATTGCTAGGAGGATAACCAAGACCAACAAGCCTAACACCAAAGGCACCAAGAAAAACACACAAGTCCTTCTTAGGACTACATCCCAATCCCCCAATATTCCTTGTGTCCATATAAGGACACGTAGACCAGAACCCAGGTCAAATCACCAGTCCCTAACAGGACAACCCAGGCCATTGGGCCACAATATACGCCCCGATATAACTAAAGGAAAACCATTCCACAGTTGAAAGGGGCGTGTCTGACTCTAGACAGACAAATCCACCAGCTAACAAACAAACAATAGTAATTTCAGCCTTCTGTATCGGTTTTTCCATCGCTATATCCGCATCATCATCATGCACATTATCAGAAAACGTCGCTGGACACATTAATCGGCCACGTACTTAGAATGAAGGAAGACAGAATTCCACGACAAGTCTTCATATGGACACCAGACGAGCAAAGAAAACAGGGAAGACCGAAAACAACGCCCAGAAGAACATTTATGAATGAATTAAAATCCACAGGCATAAATGCACAAGACCTGCAATCCCTAGCAACTGACCGACAGGCATGGAGAACTATGACATTCGCCCTATGTGTCATTTGGCAGAAGAGAAACTGACTGACTGATATATCCACAACCAGCTGACTCATGACCTTCGCCATCATCTCCACCACACACACACCACCTAAGTCATCAGCTCGTAGCCGATACACCTGGAAAATGAAACATTACTGCAAGCACTTCTTAGAAGGTCGCCATTAAACAATCGAAGTAACAACACGTAAAATAACAACACGTAAAATAACAACACATAAAATAACAACACGTAAAATAACAACACGTAAAATAACAACACGTAAAATAACAACACGTAAAATAACAACACGTAAAATAACAACATGTAAGATACATTATTTTGAAAAACTAAAACAGCAAAAACAACAACGTAAAGACATCGTTGATTTATTCACATAAATATATGAGGCAAGATTATAGGAATATTTTAATACAGAAAAGAGGAGTAGGGGTGCTACAATTTAATCTTGAAGTAATAATAATAATTATAAGACCCATAACCGTCATGGTCCTAGGGGTGCCACACCGGAGACATCAGCGTATGTCAGGGTCGCAGGGGTGCCACACTGGAGATATCAGCACTAAAAGTCCTCCTCACAGCGCTATCCTAAATCATTGCTAGGAGTGTAGAAAAAATGTGCCCAGACAATTTTCTGATAATATCAATCCAGAGTTTTCTTAGTCTACCTCTTCTCCTTCCACCTCGATTGTCTACCTCTTCTCTTTCCACCTCGATTGTCTACCTCTTCTCTTTCCACCTCGATTGTCTACCACTTCTCTTTCCACCTCGATTGTCTACCGCTTCTCTTTCCACCTCCATTGCTTCTTGAAAAATAATTCTAGAAAGCGAGTCGTGTCTCGTTACATGCCAAAACCAAACAAATTTACCCCGTTTCACCACTGTCAAAAGTGTTTCTTGATAACCTGCAAGTTTCTCTATTTCCAGCCGGTGAAATATGTTTGTCTTGTCTTCTATATAACTAATTCTTAATAAACGTCTGTAACACTTGTTTTCAAATAACCTGAATCCTTCTTTCTGTGTCTGCATTTATTGTCCATCTTTCACATCCGTATAAGAGTGTACCTTACACCAGTGATCGGAATATATTGATCTTTACTGTAATACTGATCTTATTTTTCCAAATCATATTCAACCCTGACATGGCAGCTATCGCCATCACGAGTCTTAGCTTAATTTTTATAATTAGAAATAATTAATGACGAATCAAGTTGTTACACGTTAATGCGCTGGCACAGGATGTTGACAAGTTCTGAAATACAGATGAAAACAGATTGTAATTAATCAATGAAGATATCTACCTACCTATCTTAATACCTACGTACCTACCTGTCGAACTACCTATCTATCTATCCATCCATCCATCCATCCATCCATCCATCCATCCATCCATCCATCCATCCATCTATCTATCTATCTATCTATCTATCTATCTATCTATCTATCTATCTATCTATCTATCTATCTACCTACCTACCTACCTACCTACCTACCTACCTACCTACCTACCAACCTATCTATCTATCTATCTATCTATCTATCTATCTATCTGTCTGTCTGTCTGTCTGTCTGTCTGTCTGTCTGTCTGTCTGTCTGTCTGTCTGTCTGTCTGTCTGTCTGTCTGTCTGTCTGTCTGTCTGTCTGTCTGTCTGTCTGTCTGTCTGTCTGTCTGTCTGTCTGTCTGTCTGTCTGTCTGTCTGTCTGTCTGTCTGTCTGTCTGTCTGTCTGTCTGTCTGTCTGTCTGTCTGTCTGTCTGTCTGTCTGTCTGTCTATCTATCTATCTATCTATCTATCTATCTATCTATCTATCTATCTATCTATCTATCTATCTATCTATCTATCTATCTATCTATCTATCTATATATCTATCTATCTATCTATCTATCTATCTACGTATATACGGACCCATCCACCTACTGCCCTACATACCTACCTACCTACCTATTTACCTACCTATCTACCAGCCCACCCACCCGCCGTCCATACGAGACCTCCCGACCGCCCAAACACCCGCCTTCCCACTCGTCTGTCCATCCATCCATCCATCCCTCTCTACCTACCTACCTACCTATTTACCTACCTACCTATCTATATATCTATCTATATATCTGTCTGTCTTATTTTTCCTCTGATTATAAGTGTTAAGCTGTCGCAGGACTGAATGACGATTGATTTCCGACAATATCACGTTTGATTGCGTAATATACACCAATATTGTGAGGTCTCAGAATGTTTATAACTCCTTCAATCCACCTTTTTCTTGGTCTTCCACTGTATCTTGCTGTTTCCATTTTCATGTTATATGCTCTTGCCGCTGACAAATAAGGGTTCATTCTATTTAAGTGGCCAAAACATTTTAATCACTGTTTTTCACTATATTTGACCACTGATGTTGTTCCAACAGTTCTTGTCATCTCTTCTTTCCTCACATAATCTCTTCTTGTTCTGTTTATTGTTTTTCTTAGACATCTTAGTTCACACTTAGTAAGCGCTCTCTCTCTCTCTCTGTCTCTCTCTCTCTCTATCTTGTTATTTTGTTAGTGTCCATGTCGGACATTGATAATACAATGTTGGCATGGAGATAAATTTCTGATTTTTCTTGTGGTTTTCATCGGGATAGCTTCATGTTTGAAAACTGATGTAATCTCATAATTCACACAGTAGTTAAGATATGCAATAATAATGAAGCTATGAAGCTACGAGGTAGAAGTGGTTGTATTAGCGATGTTGCGATAAAGATGGAGATATTATGGACAGAACAATACGGATTGATGAAAGTATGAATATGATGATTGGGAATGATGATAATGTTGATGATGATGATGATTATGTTGATGATGATGATGGAGTGGGAATACAGACAATATGGAGATGATATTCTTGTAACCAATGTAGATGGTTTTTGACGGTATCAGAGAATCAACAAAGTTCTCTCATACTTTCGTTACACTATGTTTTCCTGTGAAGGAGTGCATGGGGGCTTTCTATGGGCTGTTGAAATAAAGGCCGCATTGTACCTCGGAAAGAAAAAATCCTGTCACAACCGTGGATTGAACCCGGGACCTCAAGGATCTGAGAACGGCGTTCTAACTACGCCCGTGAGCTCCACCTCATAGAATTGCACAATTAACGATCATACTGGGAGGAGAAATACCATTTATATTTATTCGGGAGCACATAACAGTGATGCTGTTACCTGCCATGCACGTCACAATAGGTGAGTAAGGAGGTTTGGGATTGGATGGATTGTGGCTTTCGCATCTCATATAAGGTAAAAAGGCACATAAAATTCCTGATAAAGTCGGATGTGTCAGGTCGAAAGGCGCAGATATCGCAGCTACGCTTTAAGCCACGGCATAACGGATAACGTACTCCGTTCTCCAGATTACATCCTGATAACCTGTATCAGTTTGAGATCAAACGTCGAGGCATAAAATTCATCTTATTCAACATTTTTCGCCAATTGCGTCAAAGACAGCAGCGTTGTGAGATCTATACTGCTGCAGGTGAGTGTTGACGAGTGTGTTCAGGTGTGTGCGAGTGTGTGTGTGTTTGTGTACGTGAATGGGAGACATTACTATCAAGACGTGACTCCAGTATAGACATGTCAAAGGAACGTAAACACACCTTAATTCGTCACCTTTTTTTATTATACTTCCGCCGAATATGGATGTGACGGGCCATTTGTGCAAATAAAACAGCGACATAACGCATTTCCATTCCCTGAACTGAATCCAGCTGGAAATCTAGTAGGACTATTGTTAGGTACAAGAGAAATGTAGCGATAGTTTGAGAATAAACGCTGAAGAAGAGGTTCAGAGAAAATAGTAGGTTTTTATTATTGTTGTGAATTTCGTTGGTCACTATTTATATACTCGAAGTCGTCTGCCAAAAAGCCAATGCGGACCAACAAAACTCACGGAAATAATGAAAAAATTCAACCTTTTATGTCATGTTTACTTTCGGCTCTGAGGCCTTATATAACAGCTGGTCACGATGCTATCTCGTACCTTGTTTAGATATAAGCCCGTTTCCGTGTGTGTCCATTGAACTGACAAGATGTTTGATGTCACGTGCTCCAAGATCACTTTTCTCTCTGACCAGCCTCATATCCAAGTCAGGTTGTTGCAATTTCATCAATAACTGTCTCACCTGAGGATAAATCAATAGATGTAATCAATTTCCTTAATAACTGTCTCACCTGAGGATAAATCAATAGATGTAATAAATTTCCTTAATAACTGTCTCACCTGAGGATAAATCAATAGATAAAATCAATTTAAAACGCACTATGTTTTAGATGTCTCAGGAAAATCACAAACACAAACTGGAAAGACTTGAAGTCAAACGAGACACTAAGAGAAGAGACAAAACAAGAATACATCACAGAGTTATCAGAAAAAGGCGTTGGACATACAGCAATCACGCACTCAGAATGAACGAAGACAGAATTTCATGTCAAGTCTTTACATGGTCACCGAGTGGTAAGAGAAAAAGGAGAATACCAAAAACAACACGGAAAAGAACTATCGAAAAAGAAATCCCACCAGCTGGTATGAAAATGAACGATCTGGAACAACTAGCTGTTGATCGACAAGCATGGAGAACTATGACATCCGCCCTATGTGCCACGATTGGCACAAGAGAAAAATGATGATCAATTGTCATTTACGTAGGAACATCACAGTTTATAAAAAAAATACGGCCTCATAAAAAGTGTTCATTCAGGCGTATCAACAAAAATTGCTGTACCCCTCTAATCTAGTTCTTACGTAACACTAACCTTTGATCAAGTTCATATTTAGCACTTACCTCTGTCTAGTTCACACACTTACCTCTGATCTAGTTCACACACTTACCTCTGATCTAGTTGATACTTAACACTTACCTCTGATCTAGTTCATAAACTTACCTCTGTCTAGTTCATACTTAACACTTACCTCTGTCTAGTTCATACTTAACATTTACCTCTGTCTAGTTCACACACTTACCTCTGTCTAGTTCACACACTTACCTCTGATCTAGTTCATACATTTACCTGATCTATTTCATACACTTACCTCTGATCTAGTTCATACTTAACACTTACCTCTCTCTAGTTCACACACTTACCTCTCATCTAGTTCATACTTAACCCTTACCTCTGTCTAGTTCACACACTTACCTCTGATCTAGTTCATACTTAACACTTACCTCTCTCTAGTTCACACACTTACCTCTCATCTAGTTCATACTTAACACTTACCTCTGTCTAGTTCACACACTTACCTCTGATCTAGTTCATACTTAACACTTACCTCTGTCTAGTTCACACACTTACCTCTGATCTAGTTGACACATTTACCTCTGATCTAGTTCATACATAACACTTACCTTCTTAAGTTCCACATATTCTCCGTTGCAGTCTGGAAACACTGTATCAATTGATGCTCGAATAGAATCTTTCCTGTCCTGTTCCTCTTGTCTAAACTTGGAGTACAGATTGCTGAAGCCCTCAAAATCGATCGTGTTTCCATCTGTAGATTCAGCGCGAAGAATAAGTAAATATACTCAACTTCCAATTTCATATTAAATATCAAATTCAGCTCTCATATATGAACATCAACTTCAGCTCTCATATTAAACATCAACTTCAGCTCTCATATTAAACATCAACTTCAGCTTTTATATATGAACAACTTGCAGATGTTCAACAAACATGAAATTCTTGTCAGTTAGTAGAATGTAGATTTGTGGAAGATACACGTTGCTTAGTGATTTAAGTTTTATGATTAGTGCACGTTCGGTCCTAGACATCCGACTTCTGTGTGGTACTTTCGGTCATGTATATAGTAGCTAACCCAGCGCCTAAATCTTTTGTCGCTTCTTCTTCTTATTCTTCTGATTTATTTTTCTGACTTACAGATTAACAGGATCTAGTCCGGAGAGCGGAATGCGTTGTGTCATGGTTGACAGCCTTGCTACGATAGCAGCACCTTTCGGTATGATACACCCGACTTCAGCATGGTTTCTGGGAACCTGTGACTCTATATGAGATGGAAAATCCAACGACGAGTAAGATCGGCACTATTGACGTTCACATGGTAGAACTAAATATAGATATCATCTCTATATGAACGTCTTTAATCTTGATAAAGTCCTTTTGGTCGAAACATCGATCAACCTGTATTATTATATGTGTCTACAGTGATTGGCTCAACTTCAATATCCTGTTCCACGTTTCTTCCTGCTAGATTTCAGTTTTACTGCAGCGAGTACACATCTATCTTGAAGCTGAAGTAAAGGTTGGACGGGTAATTGAAAAAGATTCATCAAAATTGCTACAACTATGGATAATGTTTCCGATCTGATGATGATGAAATTAAACTGACTTCTCAAGCTGTAATATAAAAAATAAACATAAACCCGACTTACCATTTTGACCACCGTCCACGAACATCTTCTCCAACTCGTCTGAGGAAGCGACTTCTCCCAGGAGACGAAATAGAATTTTAAAGCCTTTTAAATCAAGTCGGCCATGAACTGCTTTTCTATTAAATATATGTCGACATCCTGAATGAAAGTCAAGATTACATATATTAAAATATATGTCAATATTCTGAATAGAAGTCAAGATTACATTTATTTAAATATATGTCGATATCCTGAATGAAAGTAAAAATTACATGTAATTAAATATATACACCCATCACTATTAAAAGTAAAGATTACATTTGTTGAAATATATGCGGAAATCCTAAATAAAAGTAAGAATTAAATTTGTTGAAATATATGCCGAAATAAGGATAAAAGTAAATATTGCATTTCTTGAAATATATATATATATATATATATATTTAAAAGACATTCAGGTGTATTTGTTGATTTATTGATTGATTGAGAACCCCAGAATTGCGAGAGATTAGTTCTTACTTCACCCCTACAATGGGTTGGTTTTTCTGAGCTTTCTTCCATACCCAGGAGACTTCCGATTTTGGCTTAGTTGCATGTTTTAAATGCATATGTAAGGAATCTTCTACTCAGACAGGGTCTATAATTGTATAGATGACATGCTACAAAGCTTCCATAAGAGAGTCTCAATATAACGGCATGTAATCTATTAAGGTTTTCTGTTGCATGGGTGGTTTGTCTGGTGGGTCATTGGTGAGACCCACAGACACAACCACATGCGTGACGTCCACGTTCATAGTAGCTGTAAGATTTGTTGCAAATATATACATCCACTGTTTCCTGTAAATAGGTAAAAATTACTATTATAAATTCTCAAGTAAAGATTACTATTATAAATTCTCAAGTAAAGATTACTATTATAAATTCCCAAGGAAAGATTACTATTATAAATTCGGATATGGTGTCCACTCAATATAAGGAATGAATAAATGGGAAATTGTTAGATAGATTGAATTGTGAGAAAAGTGGCAAATGGGAAATGATTGAGTAGACTAAAATATGAGAATATTGGCAGAAATAAAATAGTGGAATACTCTCAAATATGAAATGGTAGCAAATATGAAATAGAAAGACTAAATATGAGAAAGGTCGTATACAGGAAACAGTTGGGACGAATAACATACGAGAGAGGTGGAATATTTGTAATAGTTGAGAAGACTAAACATGAGAAAGGTGGCATATTGGAAATAATTGGGTAAAACAAAATGTAATAAAAGAGGATAAAAGCATCACTCACTTTCGATGTCCTCGTCTGACAATTCGTGCATTCCTGAATGAAAGAATATACAAGCTTAGAAAATGTGCAGAGAATAGAAAGTATCGAAAGTATCCAGCTTGTCAATAGTTATTTAAAATGTTTCTGCTTCACATTCTTCTTCTGTTTATTTTTTTATGTTTTCTCCATTTTGAATTGTTCTGCTTTAACCAGCAGCCATGCTCACCAAAGTTCTTGTTTTCAAACCACGTTGATCAATTCGGTAACAGAATTGGTTAGGTAACAAAGACATGTAAACGTCAATAGTACCGTTCTGGCTGGCCTTATTTATGTTTTATGTATGTAATGTTGATAAAGGATTTTGGTCGGAACGTCGATTTGTGGGTGTTATTATTTGTGTTTACAATGATTACCAAAAATCCATTACCCTGTTCTAATCATTGCCTGTTGGTTGTCAGTTTTGCGCAGTTTGTACATACTAGTTAACGAAGCAAAAGTCGGTACTCTACCAACCATGATGAAGCCTGCTAAAGACCCTTGATAGACTGTTAGAAGGAATCAAGCCTTTCTATATGCGGCGTATCATGTATAGAGATCGAACAATGTTATGATCCTCCGCTAAAACTAGATTCATAGACATCTCTAATACTATTACATAGACATCTCTAACACTATTATATTGGTCCCGGAATTGTCCCGGTTACACAACAACAAAGAGGAATCATACATTTACTAGAAAGATTATGGATTGTCAAGATCTACCACCTTCTATTGATTACATCTAAAGGAATGATTTCATCATCATCTAGATGCATACGGTCTCAACTACTGTGATAGTACACGCCGCATGTCAGCAATAGATGCATCGGGTAGACAGTATTAATTGATATCATTGCAACACTAATGATGAACTCATGGATGATGATGATGATTTCAATCCCGTTCGCTGTGAGCAGGAAGCTCTTGACAACCCATATCCCTTCTGGCAAATGCACAGGTTTTCCTCAGTTGTGGTGCAGCATGGCTCAAGGAAAATAGTCCATGATCTATGAACTTATGAAAAATAGTGCAACTTACCACAGGAAATGAGATAGAGGGAGATGGGGGTGTTTGATTATTGCCTAGAAGCCAACATCAAGACGGAAGGAGATGGGGGTGTTTGATTATTGCCTAGAAGCCAACATCAAGACGGAAGGAGATGGGGGTGTTTGATTATTGCCTAAAAGCCAACATCAAGACGGAAGGAGATGGGGGTGTTTGATTATTGTCTAAAAGCCAACATCAAGACGGAAGGAGATGGGGGTGTTTGATTATTGCCTAGAAGCCAACATCAAGACGGAAGGAGATGGGGGTGTTTGATTATTGCCTAGAAGCCAACATCAAGACGGAAGGAGATGGGGGTGTTTGATTATTGCCTAGAAGCCAACATCAAGACGGAAGGAGATGGGGGTGTTTGATTATTGCTTAAAAGCTAAAATCAAGACGGAAGGAGATGGGGGTGTTTGATTATTGCTTAAAAGCTAAAATCAAGACGGAAGGAGATGGGGGTGTTTGATTATTGCCTAGAAGCCAACATCAAGACGGAAGGAGATGGGGGTGTTTGATTATTGCCTAGAAGCCAACATCAAGACGGAAGGAGATAGGGGTGTTTGATTATTGCCTAGAAGCCAACATCAAGACGGAAGGAGATGGGGGTGTTTGATTATTGCTTAAAAGCCAGCATCAAGACGGAAGGAGATGGGGGCGTTTGATTATTGCTTAAACGCCAGCATCAAGACGGAAGGAGATGGGGGTGTTTGATTATTGCTTAAAAGCCAGCATCAAGACGGAAGGAGATGGGGGCGTTTGATTATTGCTTAAAAGCCAGCATCAAGACGGAAGGAGATGGGGGTGTTTGATTATTGCCTAAAAGCCAACATCAAGACGGAAGGAGATGGGGGTGTTTGATTATTGCCTAAAAGCCAACATCAAGACGGAAGGAGATGGGGGTGTTTGATTATTGTCTAAAAGCCAACATCAAGACAGAAGGAGATGGGGGTGTTTGATTATTGCCTAAAAGCCAACATCAAGACGGAAGGAGATGGGGGTGTTTGATTATTGCCTAGAAGCCAACATCAAGACGGAAGGAGATGGGGGTGTTTGATTATTGCCTAGAAGCCAACATCAAGACGGAAGGAGATAGGGGTGTTTGATTATTGCCTAGAAGCCAACATCAAGACGGAAGGAGATGGGGGTGTTTGATTATTGCTTAAAAGCCAGCATCAAGACGGAAGGAGATGGGGGCGTTTGATTATTGCTTAAAAGCCAGCATCAAGACGGAAGGAGATGGGGGTGTTTGATTATTGCTTAAAAGCCAGCATCAAGACGGAAGGAGATGGGGGCGTTTGATTATTGCTTAAAAGCCAGCATCAAGACGGAAGGAGATGGGGGTGTTTGATTATTGCCTAAAAGCCAACATCAAGACGGAAGGAGATGGGGGTGTTTGATTATTGCCTAAAAGCCAACATCAAGACGGAAGGAGATGGGGGTGTTTGATTATTGTCTAAAAGCCAACATCAAGACAGAAGGAGATGGGGGTGTTTGATTATTGCCTAAAAGCCAGCATCAAGACGGAAGGAGATGGGGGTGTTTGATTATTGCCTAAAAGCCAACATCAAGACGGAAGGAGATGGGGGTGTTTGATTATTGCCTAAAAGCCAACATCAAGACGGAAGGAGATGGGGGTGTTTGATTATTGCCTAAAAGCCAACATCAAGACGGAAGGAGATGGGGGTGTTTGATTATTGCCTAAAAGCCAACATCAAGACGGAAGGAGATGGGGGTGTTTGATTATTGCCTAAAAGCCAACATCAAGACGGAAGGAGATGGGGGTGTTTGATTATTGCCTAAAAGCCAACATCAAGACGGAAGGAGATGGGTGTGTTTGATTATTGCCTAAAAGCCAACATCAAGACGGAAGGAGATGGGGGTGTTTGATTATTGCCTAAAAGCCAACATCAAGACGGAAGGAGATGGGGGTGTTTGATTATTGCCTAAAAGCCAACATCAAGACGGAAGGAGATGGGGGTGTTTGATTATTGCCTAAAAGCCAACATCAAGACGGAAGGAGATGGGGGTGTTTGATTATTGCCTAAAAGCCAACATCAAGACGGAAGGAGATGGGGGTGTTTGATTATTGCCTAAAAGCCAACATCAAGACGGAAGGAGATGGGTGTGTTTGATTATTGCCTAAAAGCCAACATCAAGACGGAAGGAGATGGGGGTGTTTGATTATTGCCTAAAAGCCAACATCAAGACGGAAGGAGATGGGGGTGTTTGATTATTGCTTAAAAGCCAACATCAAGACGGAAGGAGATGGGGGTGTTTGATTATTGCCTAAAAGCCAACATCAAGACGGTAAGAACATCTCGTAAGTGCTCAGCTCCATAGACCATCAGTCATTTAAAAGCGCATATATTCTGTGTTCCATTCAATTGTTGCTTGTTGGTTCTTACAATCTTTCAAGAACGGAAATACTTTCTCTCTGCGTCACTGATCGCTCCCATTTCTATCATTCTCTGCGTCACTGTTCGCTTCCATTTCTATTATTCTCTGCGTCACTGGTCACTCCCATTTAATTCATTCTGTGCGTCCCTGATTACTCCTATCACAATAATTCTCCGCGTCACTGGTCACTCATATTTCTATCATTCTCCGCGTCACTGGTCACTCATATTTCTATCATTCTCCGCGTCACTGGTCACTCCTATCTATTATTCTCTGTATTCCCGATCACTCAGATGTACGGCATTCTCCGTGACCCTGGCCCCTTCCATTTCTATCATTCATACATATATAGTCTATTTTTTCAGCATCCTCCAAACACTTGGTAGTGCACCCATAACTGTCCTTTCCTCCATACACTTGGTAGTGCACCCATAACTGTCCTGTCAGCATCCTCCATACACTTGGTAGTGCACCCATAACTGTCCTGTCAGCATCCTCCATACACTTGGTAGTGCACCCATAACTGTCCTGTCAGCATCCTCCATACACTTGGTAGTGCACCCATAACTGTCCTGTCAGCATCCTCCATACACTTGGTAGTGCACCCATAACTGTCCTGTCAGCATCCTCCATGCACTTGGTAGTGCACCCATAACTGTCCTGTCAGCATCCTCCAAACACGTGGTAGTGCACCCATAACTGTCCTAATGAACTCATCTGTCTCTTCTCATCATCTGTGACCTGCACTATAGGATTACCAGGCACTGCATCAGCTCTTTGTTGAATCTGAATCCTGCAAGACATGGGCGGTAGATCCACGTGAAACTTTGGACGTTTGTTTAGACATGGGTGGTAGATCCACGTGAAACTTTGGACGTTTGTTTAGACATGGGCGGTAGATCCACGTGAAACTTTGGACGTTTGTTTAGACATGGGCGGTAGATCCACGTGAAACTTTGGACGTTTGTTTAGACATGGGCGGTAGATCCACGTGTAACTTTGGACGTTTGTTTAGACATGGGCGGTAGATCCACGTGAAACTTTGGACGTTTGTTTAGACATGGGCGGTAGATCCACGTGAAACTTTGGACGTTTGTTTAGACATGGGCGGTAGATCCACGTGAAACTTTGGACGTTTGTTTAGACATGGGCGGTAGATCCACGTGTAACTTTGGACGTTTGTTTAGAAACGTAACCCACTCTTTCCTTATCATGCCCAATCTTGCGACATCGATAATAAGTGAAACTGCGGTAAAACTGTATACCAATATTATTTACGCAAACCACAGTGTCGATCAGTTTTACATTGAATCCACAGCCTTAATACAATAATCAGATAGTATATGCTTTCTATCTTGTGTAGCATATTCCGGGAGCGTACTATGTAGATGACTGTATCTTGTGTGTTTGAGTACTGCTGAATGAGTTCTTTGATTATTTCCTTTTTTTGGTGGCAATCCAATCGTGGCATTCTCTTTCTTGCTGCATCACCACAATAGCCAAGGACGTTCCAATAAAATGTCCTTTTCCTACTCTGAAAACTTTGTCTTATGTTTGTGCCATCCATCTTTTACATGTAATGTTGATTTGTATGGTCGCATTACAGGGACATCTTACAGGGACACTTTGATGTTCCTGATAATATTAACCAGTATATAGGGCTGACAATAGGGACTGTTTACGGAAACTGGGACATTTTGAAACTCATATCCAAAAATACAATCCTAAGATTAATCGATATTTTATTGTTTATACTGAGCACACATACCGTATAGAAAGCAATGATAACCTACTGAATGTAGTTATATTGTCTATGAAATCACTACATCCAATACAAGACTGGGATCTACGCAACGTCCTGAATAGGATATTCCTCCGAAGAAGAATGTGTTGGGTCATTTTCTCAAATAAAACGACGACACAACGCATGTCAATTCTCTGGACTATACTCTGCTGGAAATCTAGTTGGACCATGGTCCTGCCACAAGAGAGATCCAGCGGGAGTTTGAGAATGAACGCACAACAGAAAGAAGAAAAATATAATATGCTAGCAACTTGTTACTTCGAACTAAGAAAAATGTTAATACCGTTTTGTTGTCTGCTTTCTTCGTCTTGTATGCCTGACTTCTCCGCTTCTTCTCTCTCATCGTTTCCTTCTCTCTCATCTGTTTCGTCACGATAATCTTGAGTTTCATCTGTGCAGAAACAAAAAATTGATTTCAATGATTAATGATCAGTTGTAATTGATGGTGACATTTATTCAATAGTATGTTTCTTTAGTAATAATTGTATGATTGTATGATTGTATGATTGTATGATTGTATGATTGTATGATTGGATGATTGGATGATTGGATGATTGTATGATTGGATGATTGGATGATTGGATGATTGGATGATTGTATGATTGGATGATTGGATGATTGGATGATTGGATGATTGATTTTTAAAGAATAATATATTCTGAAACAACCCCCTCTCTCTCTTATCTTTCCTTTTTGCGACTAAGAAAATTATTACTTGCCATTCTAACAAAGTCAAGCGATTTTCTTTATTTTTAATTTATTTTAAATAAACCCCAACTCATTTGTGTATACATTTTGTGTTGGTGTATGTGTATGCATATTATGTGTGTATGTTTTTATATGTTTGTGTGTATGTGTATGCATATATAAAACATTAAAGTTTTGAAATTACTGAAACTAAATGACGGATGCCTTCTAAATACCATCATAAGAAGGAAGCTACAGTATTTTGAACACTTAAAGCGACATGATGGTATCGAATGGCTGATTATAGAGGGCAGAGTGCCAGGAAGGAGAAGAAGAACATTAAGAAGACGATGGACTAGCGACATCGAAGAATGTATACACATGTGGCCAATGCAGGCCTGTTTGCCCGGAACAGAAAGACGTTCAGAGTATCCACGACGAAGATAACGTTCTGAAAAGAATATGTCACTTGATACACACACACACACACGCACACACACACACACACACACACACACACGCACACACACACACACACACACACCACACACACCACACACACATATATATATACATATGCGAGGTAGCTTCAAAAAGTTTAAGCAATTAGTGGATTATATATAAAAAAATAACGATATAATTATCTACACTACATTTCCTTCAAAGTTGTTTCCTTCGGCAACTACACACTTTTGTCAACGTGCATGCAACTGTTGGAAACATTCGTGGAATCCATTCTTTGACACCTTTCTCAGCTGCCTTATCGCATTGGTGATAACGCCATCTACATCCTTGAATAGCTGTCCTTTCAGTGTCGATTTCAATCGAGTGAACACACACACACACACGCACACAAAAAAAGCCGGTGCAAGGTCGGAAAAATATATATATGGAGATTATTCCAAGGTTATCACAATCTGTTTAGCAGTAGGGATCGATGTGCTGTCGCATTGTAATGTTGCATATTCCAACAGGATATTCTTTATTTGTATGGTCGTTTTATTCTGATTGCATTTCTTAAACTACTTGCAATTTCTTTATTGTGTTATCACTAAATGATTTGTTAAGCAAAGTTAGTGTCTCTAAGGGTGACTTCTCAAGCAAAGTTAGTGTTTCTAAGGGTGACTTGTTAAGCAAAGTTAGTGTTTCTAAGGGTGACTTGTTAAGCAAAGTTAGTGTCTCTAAGGGTGACTTGTTAAGCATAGTTAGTGTCTCTAAGGGTGACTTCTCAAGCAAAGTTAGTGTCTCTAAGGGTGACTTCTCAAGCAAAGTTAGTGTCTCTAAGGGTGACTTCTCAAGCAACGTTAGTGTCTCTAAGGGTGACTTCTCAAGCAAAGTTAGTGTCTCTAAGGGTGACTTGTTAAGCAAAGTTAGTGTCTCTAAGGGTGACTTCTCAAGCAAAGTTAGTGTCTCTAAGGGTGACTTCTCAAGCAAAGTTAGTGTCTCTAAGGGTGACTTGTTAAGCAAAGTTAGTGTCTCTAAGGGTGACTTGTTAAGCAAAGTTAGTGTCTCTAAGGGTGACTTGTTAAGCAAAGTTAGTGTTTCTAAGGGTGACTTCTCTAGCAAAGTTAGTGTCTCTAAGGGTGACTTCTCAAGCAAAGTTAGTGTCTCTAAGGGTGACTTGTCAAGCAAAGTTAGTGTCTCTAAGTGTGACTTCTCAAGCAAAGTTAGTGTCTCTAAGGGTGACTTCTCAAGCAAAGTTAGTGTCTCTAAGGGTGACTTGTTAAGCAAAGTTAGTGTCTCTAAGAGTGACTTGTTAAGCAAAGTTAGTGTCTCTAAGGGTGACTTCTCAAGCAAAGTTAGTGTCTCTAAGAGTGACTTGTTAAGCAAAGTTAGTGTCTCTAAGGGTGACTTGTTAAGCAAAGTTAGTGTCTCTAAGGGTGACTTGTCAAGCAAAGTTAGTGTCTCTAAGGGTGACTTATTAAGCAAAGTTAGTGTCTCTAAGGGTGACTTGTTAAGCAACAACACAGAGTTATAAATGTATACGTGATTCAATAAAGGACATTTTTAACTTCGATAGTACAACTAACACAGTAAACAAACATCTCATGATCTTCTCTTTGAGAGTGCTTCATGTCTGCCATGTCCTTTCCTCAATATCATTACCAACTTCTAAACATAAATCCCGATAAAATCTTCATAAAATCTCCATAAATTCTCCATAACATCATCTTTCATTCAAATTCCAGTCGACTATTCCGGCAACTTTTTGAAGCTCATTCGAATATTCCCGATTATTGTTATTATTGTGTATTGTTCGTTCGTCCATCACATGATGATGATGATGACCAATTTTTACATCCACTTTTGAAAATTCAGTTATAATTATGTCCATGCGTAATAGTTCGTAGATGGCTAATGAACCCTAGTCGAGCTGCAAATGTTCTTTACATGTTCGGACATGGAATGACCACTGCAGACGGATTTTGATATATCCGTGACCTTCTAGCTACTGTTCATTGTTGTATCTTCATTCCAATCCTGTGCTACCAATGTCAAACATGGACCTTAACAACAAAACATAAGAGACAACTGGTTACAACAGAGATGAGATGTCTGAGAAAAGTCACAGGAGTAACCAGAAGACACAGAATTAGAAACGTTGTCATAAGAGAAAGAATTGGTGTCATATCAATTCTACAATACATACAAAACCAACCAACAGCTACAATGGTTTGGTCATCTGGAAAGAATGCCGTGTGATTCATTAGTTTATAAAGCATATACGAAGAGAGGAGAAACAGAAAGAAGAGCCAAGGGTAGACCTAGAGTACGCTGGATCGACAACATCAAAGAGACATTACAAGAAGACACCAAATAACATTATCTGAAGCTGCCAGAAAATCGAGAACTTGAACATTGCATTTCCCTCGACACCCGTAAAGGGTAAAAGAGGAAGGAAAGAAGAAGAAGAAGTCCATTGTTGAACTGCAGCATTTCTCCTCTCTTCACAAGATTATGTGCTCTTTTTTACTGTAGCGCGCCATGTAGGTTTATTTTGTGCAAGTTCTTCCCATTTATCTTGGTCTGTTGTATGTTTATATATAACAGGCATATTTATATCCGAAATATGGCACACCAATATGTCTGTTGTTAGACGTGTGGCAAACATTTTTATTCGCGAGTGAAAATCTTATATTGGGCTTCGAACTATATCGCTAGCTGGGTCCCATGGCAGATGTCAGAATCAATCACTATTTCTTTTGTTGACAAAACGTTCTGACATGAACCCTATATTACATAGTGTAGGTTTATTTTTTGTTAAACAAACAAATTCTACACAACCAACAACATAGAAGTTAATGAAGCGCTGTATACAAATGGAGGCAGTGCTGTCTTCATAAATAATAACATTTGTGAATTTTTCAGGTCGGATATAGGAGTGTGTCAGGGTTGCATACTTTCCTTGATATATTTTAACATATATCTTGAATATAAAGTGCAGAAGGCAGTACTAGATCTCCAGGCACCAATAACTATTAGCGGTAGGCCACTTTGTAACTTGCGTTTTGCCGGTGATATCAATCTCCTGGTTAGTTCCGAATCTGAACTCTAGGAACTCGCTTCAAAGTTAGAACACTTTAGTCGGAAATATGGCATGGAAATTAGCATTGATAAAAGCAAAATATTGGTGATTAGTGAAGCCAAGCAAGATCCCACGAATATCCAGTTGAATGGTCACAAACTTGAAGAAATTACCACCTTCAAATATCTCGCATACCAAATATATGATGATTGCAATTCAGGAAATGAGATTAAGCAAAGCCGCGAGATGTTAAAAACTGTCATGGCCGGTTGAACATGATATGGAAAAGTAAGATATTAGTATAACAGTAAAGATCAATCTATTGAGACTTGCTAGCACTAAGTTATACTTTTATACGGTTGTGACAGCTGGACGCTCAATGCAAACACAGAAAGAAGGATTCAGGCTTTTGAAAATAAGTGCTACAGATGTTTGTTAAGAATTAGTTATATAGATAACAAGGCAACTATATTTGTCTGACAGTAAAAATCCACTCCGTGGATGTAATACAACACTCCGTGCATATACAGACGAACATCCTTCGGTATTTCAAAACGTATTGATATTTTGACTCCTCACGCGACCAGACTTTCATGTAGTCTGCATATTTACTTCATCAGTTGAAAAACATCGATTCTCCTCAATGTAGTCTGGTCAATATTTGTGTTTTTGTTTGTTTGTCTGTTCGTTTACTTGTCTGTTTGATGTTCTGTTTGTTTGTCTGTTTCTATGTCTTTTGCTATCGTTCTCTCTTGTTCTGTTTGCTTGTTAGTCAGCTGGCTTTTTTAATGTTTGTATTTTAGTCTATGTGTATGTTAGTGTGTTTGTTTATTTGTTTGTATTTATCTTGGTTTGTTTTTCTGTTTGCCCGTTTGCTTGCTTATGTGTCTGTTTGTGTCTGTCTGCTTGTTTGTATATCTGCTTATTTCTATGAATACTCAGAAATAATTAGAGCTTAAGCTTTTGTTATCATTGTACCTATTTCTCTGTGTTGGGTGTGTGGATGGAGTTTCCAGAATTTTCGTTATGAAAACAGACGATCAATCCATTAAGAATGAGTCTTCTCCACAGTGGAGACAATATGTTAATCTGTTAAAAAATGTCCCACATATTTTGGTATCAATGGTGTGACCACAAGTCTCATACAACTGCACGACTCCAATGCGGCCATCTTGTCACGCAACTTACTGCACTTTCGCATTCAATGTCTTATTCTCGTATCAGGAAATTCATATACAACAATGTTACCGTATTCCTGAAAAGAAAAAAAAAACACCTACCCTAATCCTTGCACACTGAACTAAAAGTTCACACCACTGTTGCCACACAGGAGTTCTTAAAAAGTCCAGACCACATTGCCACACAGGCGTTCTTACTAAGATAAATAGTAAAACATAACCCCATTCTTCTTAGTTCCCTATAACTGGTAGACAACATATAACAAAAATGTCAAGTACTTAACTATGCCTACCCAAACTTACATGTACACACCTGAATACCACCAGATTTACCTAGCAGAATAAAACCCTATAAATATGTCTGCTTACCAACACCACCTTGCGTAGGTATTTATTCACAAAGACACTTGACTTAAGACCACAGTTTATTCAATAATTAAACGAGTTCCATATACACAAAACAGAAAAGCAATATTGAAAAAACAAGTGACAGCGAAAAGGCGCCCCTAGCAACACAAAGGGAGGTAGTAGTTTGGAGTTTGGTGTGGTATTCTCCCTTCATTTATATATATATAAGTGTTGCATTAAAAAACGAAATTTAGTCTATCTATCTATCTATCTATCTATCTATCTATCTATCTATCTATCTATCTATCTATCTATCTATCTATCTATCTATCTATCTATCTATCTATCTATCTATCTATCTATCTATCTATCTATCTAAATATCTATCTATCTATCTATCTATCTATCTATCTATCTATCTATCTATCTATCTATCTATCTATCTATCTATCTATCTATCTATCTATCTATCTATCTATCTATCTATCTATCTATCTATCTATCTATCTATCTATCTATCTATCTATCTATCTATCTATCTATCTAAATATCTATCTATCTATCTATCTATCTATCTATCTATCTATCTATCTATCTATCTATCTATCTATCTATCTATCTATCTATCTATCTATCTATCTATCTATCTATAACTCTATCTATCTATCTAAATATCTATCTATCTATCTATCTATCTATCTATCTATCTATCTATCTATCTATCTATCTATCTATCTAAATATCTATCTATCTATCTATCTATCTATCTATCTAAATATCTATCTATCTATCTATCTATCTATCTATCTATCTATCTATCTATCTATCTATCTATCTATCTATCTATCTATCTATCTATCTATCTATCTATCTATCTATCTATCTATCTATCTATCTATCTATTTAAATATCTATCTATCTATCTATCTATCTATCTATCTATCTATCTATCTATCTATCTATCTATCTATCTATCTATCTATCTATCTATCTATCTATCTATCTATCTATCTATCTATCTATCTATCTATCTATCTATCTATCTATCTATCTATCTATCTATCTATCTATCTATCTATCTATCTATCTATCTATCTATCTATCTATCTATCTAATCTATCTATCTATCTATCTATCTATCTATCTATCTATCTATCTATCTTTCTTTCTATCTATCTATCTATCTATCTATCTATCTATCTATCTATCTATCTATCTATCTATCTATCTATCTATCTAATCTATCGCGTTTGGTATTATTGAATGTTCGAAATTGTTATTTAGATGTCTGTGTTATGTAAGAGCTAAACTATTATCTAGTATGTCTGTGTTATGTAAGAGCTAAACTATTATCTAGTATGTCTGTGTTATGTAAGAGCTAAATATTATCTAGTATGTCTGTGTTATGTCTCTAAGAGTGACTTGTTAAGCAAAGTTAGTGTCTCTAAGGGTGACTTGTTAAGCAAAGTTAGTGTCTCTAAGGGTGACTTGTCAAGCAAAGTTAGTGTCTCTAAGGGTGACTTATTAAGCAAAGTTAGTGTCTCTAAGGGTGACTTGTTAAGCAACAACACAGAGTTATAAATGTATACGTGATTCAATAAAGGACATTTTTAACTTCGATAGTACAACTAACACAGTAAACAAACATCTCATGATCTTCTCTTTGAGAGTGCTTCATGTCTGCCATGTCCTTTCCTCAATATCATTACCAACTTCTAAACATAAATCCCGATAAAATCTTCATAAAATCTCCATAAATTCTCCATAACATCATCTTTCATTCAAATTCCAGTCGACTATTCCGGCAACTTTTTGAAGCTCATTCGAATATTCCCGATTATTGTTATTATTGTGTATTGTTCGTTCGTCCATCACATGATGATGATGATGACCAATTTTTACATCCACTTTTGAAAATTCAGTTATAATTATGTCCATGCGTAATAGTTCGTAGATGGCTAATGAACCCTAGTCGAGCTGCAAATGTTCTTTACATGTTCGGACATGGAATGACCACTGCAGACGGATTTTGATATATCCGTGACCTTCTAGCTACTGTTCATTGTTGTATCTTCATTCCAATCCTGTGCTACCAATGTCAAACATGGACCTTAACAACAAAACATAAGAGACAACTGGTTACAACAGAGATGAGATGTCTGAGAAAAGTCACAGGAGTAACCAGAAGACACAGAATTAGAAACGTTGTCATAAGAGAAAGAATTGGTGTCATATCAATTCTACAATACATACAAAACCAACCAACAGCTACAATGGTTTGGTCATCTGGAAAGAATGCCGTGTGATTCATTAGTTTATAAAGCATATACGAAGAGAGGAGAAACAGAAAGAAGAGCCAAGGGTAGACCTAGAGTACGCTGGATCGACAACATCAAAGAGACATTACAAGAAGACACCAAATAACATTATCTGAAGCTGCCAGAAAATCGAGAACTTGAACATTGCATTTCCCTCGACACCCGTAAAGGGTAAAAGAGGAAGGAAAGAAGAAGAAGAAGTCCATTGTTGAACTGCAGCATTTCTCCTCTCTTCACAAGATTATGTGCTCTTTTTTACTGTAGCGCGCCATGTAGGTTTATTTTGTGCAAGTTCTTCCCATTTATCTTGGTCTGTTGTATGTTTATATATAACAGGCATATTTATATCCGAAATATGGCACACCAATATGTCTGTTGTTAGACGTGTGGCAAACATTTTTATTCGCGAGTGAAAATCTTATATTGGGCTTCGAACTATATCGCTAGCTGGGTCCCATGGCAGATGTCAGAATCAATCACTATTTCTTTTGTTGACAAAACGTTCTGACATGAACCCTATATTACATAGTGTAGGTTTATTTTTTGTTAAACAAACAAATTCTACACAACCAACAACATAGAAGTTAATGAAGCGCTGTATACAAATGGAGGCAGTGCTGTCTTCATAAATAATAACATTTGTGAATTTTTCAGGTCGGATATAGGAGTGTGTCAGGGTTGCATACTTTCCTTGATATATTTTAACATATATCTTGAATATAAAGTGCAGAAGGCAGTACTAGATCTCCAGGCACCAATAACTATTAGCGGTAGGCCACTTTGTAACTTGCGTTTTGCCGGTGATATCAATCTCCTGGTTAGTTCCGAATCTGAACTCTAGGAACTCGCTTCAAAGTTAGAACACTTTAGTCGGAAATATGGCATGGAAATTAGCATTGATAAAAGCAAAATATTGGTGATTAGTGAAGCCAAGCAAGATCCCACGAATATCCAGTTGAATGGTCACAAACTTGAAGAAATTACCACCTTCAAATATCTCGCATACCAAATATATGATGATTGCAATTCAGGAAATGAGATTAAGCAAAGCCGCGAGATGTTAAAAACTGTCATGGCCGGTTGAACATGATATGGAAAAGTAAGATATTAGTATAACAGTAAAGATCAATCTATTGAGACTTGCTAGCACTAAGTTATACTTTTATACGGTTGTGACAGCTGGACGCTCAATGCAAACACAGAAAGAAGGATTCAGGCTTTTGAAAATAAGTGCTACAGATGTTTGTTAAGAATTAGTTATATAGATAACAAGGCAACTATATTTGTCTGACAGTAAATAAACAAATAAGATATATATATATTCGACAGCAAATAAACGAGCGGGATATCAAGAATTAAGTTTGACAGTTTTAAAAGGCCTAAACGTGTTTGCTTTGTATATGTAACGAGACACGACTCGATTTTAAAAATTACTCTGCAAGAAACAGTCGAGGGCTGAATGACGAGAGGAGGACGAAATAAATCATGGATGTATAATATTACGGAATGGTCTGGGTTTGATTTTTCTACACTCCTCGAAATTGCTGTGGAAAGAGGTGTTTAGAGTACTTTTTATGATGATGTCTCCAGTGTAGCACCCCTGATGTCTCCAGTGTAGCACCCCTGATGTCTACAGTGTGGCACCCCTGATGTCTCCAGTGTGGCACCCCCTGATGTCTCCAGTGTAGCACCCCTGATGTCTCCAGTGTGGCAACCCTGATGTCTCCAGTGTGCCACACCTGATGTCTCCAGTGTGTCACCCCTGATGTCTCCAGTGTGCCACCCCTGATGTCTCCAGTGTGGCACCCCTGATGTCTCCAGTGTGGCACCCCTAATGTCTCCAGTGTGCCACCCCTGATGTCTCCAGTGTGTCACCCCCTGATGTCTCCAGTGTGCCACCCCTGATGTCTCCAGTTTGGCACCCCTGATGTCTCCAGTGTGGCACCCCTGATGTCTCCAGTGTGCCACCCCTGATGTCTCCAGTTTGGCACCTCTGATGTCTCCAGTGTGGCACCCCTGATGTCTCCAGTGTGCCACCCCTGATGTCTCCAGTTTGGCACCCCTGATGTTTCCAGTTTGGCACCCCTGATGTCTCCAGTGTGGCACCCCTGATGTCTCCAGTGTGGCACCCCTGATGTCTCCAGTGTGCCACCCCTGATGTCTCAAATGTGGCACCCCTGATGTCTTCAGTGTGGCACCCATATGACCCTGACAATTTATGGGTCTTATTATTATTATTACTTTATAGAATGCATTAAACAACCTGGAACCCACCCCCTCACCTCACCAAATTCACGACCCCTAATGTAGACAGACTTACCATTATACCCCGTAGATACCTCGACAACCGGCTCCCCTTCATACTCTATGTTATCTGTAGTATTTTCATTCTCCTGTGTTTCATCATCCTCTTCGTCTCCTTGTTGAGTATCTCCGTCTTCTCCTTTATCTTCCTCAGGATCTTCTGTTTCTTGGTTGTTAAATTGTTCCTCGTCAACTTTATCATCGTTGTTATCGTTATCTTCCTGAACTTCTCCCTTCACCAGTTCTTCGTCTTCTGTGGGATCTGCAAATACAATAATGAATTAACAATAACAGATATATACATACAGTGATGTACTAACTTTCACTATTACTTCTCCACCCAAACATCAAGATGGAAATTAAAAAAAAAAACCCAGATAATATCTACAATTTTTATACCAGCACTCTGCTACCATTGTCAAACATGGTCTTAGGAAAGTAAAAACGTTACATGTGAATGACGTGTCTGAGAAAAATTGCAATGGTTACTAAACTAGATAAAATAAGAAATGAATAAAGCAGGAAAAGAGTTGGTATAATACCCTGTATTGAACATATTGAAATACAGCAAGTAAAATGGTTCGTTCACCTTATGAGAATGAACCCAAACCAAATACTAATAAGGACATAAAGAAAAGAATATTTGCTGCATACAGAGCCAAAGGTAGACAAAGAAAATTGTGGATAGGAACCATAAAGTAAACCTTAAATAAACATGGACTCAATGCAACCATGGAGATTCATCTGGCCTTGGTACTACAAGTGAGGTTCTCGTCCATAAGCTTAACGGCAAGTGTAGATAATATCAACCATCTTTCACCAGGGGGAGTAACAATAGACAATAACAGATGCTGTTTGTGTGTTTGTGTGTTTGATTTTCTTTATCCCCAGGAATTGCGAGAAACTTGCTATTACTTCCTATGTGCAGTGGAGTTGTTTCTATGTGCAGTGGAGTTGTTTCTATGTGCAGTGGAGTTGTTTCTATGTGCAGTGGAGTTGTTTCTATGTGCAGTGGAGTTGTTTCTATGTGCAGTGGAGTTGTTTCTATGTGCAGTGGAGTTGTTTCTATGTGCAGTGGAGTTGTTTCTATGTGCAGTGGAGTTGTTTCTATGTGCAGTGGAGTTGTTTCTATGTGCAGTGGAGTTGTTTCTATGTGCAGTGGAGTCGTTTCTATGTGCAGTGGAGTCGATTATATGTGCAGTGGAGTCGTTTCTATGTGCAGTGGGGTCGTTTCTATGTGCAGTGGAGTCGTTTCTATGTGCAGTGGAGTCGTTTCTATGTGCAGTGGAGTCGTTTCTATGAGCTTGCTTTCATACTCAGACTTCAGCTTTTCGGATTAGTGCCTATTTAGGACAACTCAGACGTCCACAAAGACCATAAAAAACAACAACAACAAAACAACAACAACAACAACGCATGCTTACATATTTCCGACATATAAAGAGACACAATGGTTTAGAAAGATTAATCATCCAGGAAAAATGTTTCAGGAAATAGAACAAGAAGCAACCAAGACTACGATGAACACATGACATAGAAGACCTTCTGAACATGACAATAGAAGATGCTGGACAGATGGAACAGTACCGACAGACTTACAGAATGGCAGTGATAACAACTCTCTGTAAAGGACATGTCATATAGATAGACACGAAATGGGTATGGATAGACATGATGACCAACGATCATGACAAATTATAGGAGAAGAATTTAATAAAGACTTGAAGTACTCAGAGGATTGACTCAATTATACTCCAATTTTCAGTTTTGTACTCTCTCAATTAACTCTGTGATGCAAGCGATAATTTTTAAGGATTAATTAAATAGCGCTCATGTGAATCTAACCTTACGGTTGGATTTCAAACCTCGCTAATGAAATGCAAATATCGATAATTTGTGTGCGCAAAACTTAATTCCAGCAGACAAAGAATGAAGTTTTGCTAATTACTGGAAGCACACATAATAACGCACACAAATCGACGTTTCGACCAAAAGGTCTTTATGAATATTACATACACAAACAAAAAGCGACGATGTGTGTTTCCAGTGATTAGCAAATCCTCTTAACATAATGCAAATAGTTTTATATAAAGACAAGGAGGTCTGCGTAGATCGCATCCGTTCAAACTAGTTGAACCACAACTTACTCTCAGCTAACCTATCTGTAGTGTCATCATCTGCGTTCATTTCATCTATGGTTTCACCGTTCTCGTTATCTTTCATCGTTTCGGAAGTAGTGTCTTCGTGATCGCCACTATCATCCTGTTAAGTAGAGCAACATTTAAACAAGTATCGTAAATAGGTATGCAACAACACTCAGTGGATGTAAGACAACACTCTGTGGATATAAGACAACACTCTGTGGATATAAGACAAGACTCTGTGGATATAAGACAACACTCTGTGGATATAAGACAACACTCTGTGGATATAAGACAACACTCAGTGGATATAAGACAACACTCAGTGGATGTAAGACAAGACTCTGTGGATATAAGACACCACTCAGTAGATGTAAGACAAGACTCTGTGGATATAAGACAACACTCAGTGGATATAAGACAACACTCAGTGGATGTAAGACAAGACTCTGTGGATATAAGACAACACTCAGTGGATGTAAGACAAGACTCTGTGGATATAAGACAACACTCAGTGGATGTAAGACAATACTCTGTGGATATAAGACAACACTCAGTGGATATAAGACAACACTCAGTGGATATAAGACAAGACTCTGTGGATATAAGACAACACTCAGTGGATATAAGACAAGACTCAGTGGATATAAGACAACACTCAGTGGATATAAGACAACACTCAGTGGATATAAGACAACACTCAGTGGATATAAGACAAGACTCAGTGGATATAAGACAAGACTCAGTGGATATAAGACAACACTCAGTGGATATAAGACAAGACTCAGTGGATGTAAGACAACACTCTGTGGATATAAGACAAGACTCTGTGGATATAAGACAACACTCAGTGGATATAAGACAACACTTCGTGGATGTAAAACAACACTCCGTGGATGTAAAACAACACTTCGTGGATGTAAAACAACACTTCGTGGATGTAAAACAACACTCCGTGGATGTAATACAACACTCCGTGCATATACAGACGAACATCCTTCGGTATTTCAAAACGTATTGATATTTTGACTCCTCACGCGACCAGACTTTCATGTAGTCTGCATATTTACTTCATCAGTTGAAAAACATCGATTCTCCTCAATGTAGTCTGGTCAATATTTGTGTTTTTGTTTGTTTGTCTGTTCGTTTACTTGTCTGTTTGATGTTCTGTTTGTTTGTCTGTTTCTATGTCTTTTGCTATCGTTCTCTCTTGTTCTGTTTGCTTGTTAGTCAGCTGGCTTTTTTAATGTTTGTATTTTAGTCTATGTGTATGTTAGTGTGTTTGTTTATTTGTTTGTATTTATCTTGGTTTGTTTTTCTGTTTGCCCGTTTGCTTGCTTATGTGTCTGTTTGTGTCTGTCTGCTTGTTTGTATATCTGCTTATTTCTATGAATACTCAGAAATAATTAGAGCTTAAGCTTTTGTTATCATTGTACCTATTTCTCTGTGTTGGGTGTGTGGATGGAGTTTCCAGAATTTTCGTTATGAAAACAGACGATCAATCCATTAAGAATGAGTCTTCTCCACAGTGGAGACAATATGTTAATCTGTTAAAAAATGTCCCACATATTTTGGTATCAATGGTGTGACCACAAGTCTCATACAACTGCACGACTCCAATGCGGCCATCTTGTCACGCAACTTACTGCACTTTCGCATTCAATGTCTTATTCTCGTATCAGGAAATTCATATACAACAATGTTACCGTATTCCTGAAAAGAAAAAAAAAACACCTACCCTAATCCTTGCACACTGAACTAAAAGTTCACACCACTGTTGCCACACAGGAGTTCTTAAAAAGTCCAGACCACATTGCCACACAGGCGTTCTTACTAAGATAAATAGTAAAACATAACCCCATTCTTCTTAGTTCCCTATAACTGGTAGACAACATATAACAAAAATGTCAAGTACTTAACTATGCCTACCCAAACTTACATGTACACACCTGAATACCACCAGATTTACCTAGCAGAATAAAACCCTATAAATATGTCAGCTTACCAACACCACCTTGCGTAGGTATTTATTCACAAAGACACTTGACTTAAGACCACAGTTTATTCAATAATTAAACGAGTTCCATATACACAAAACAGAAAAGCAATATTGAAAAAACAAGTGACAGCGAAAAGGCGCCCCTAGCAACACAAAGGGAGGTAGTAGTTTGGAGTTTGGTGTGGTATTCTCCCTTCATTTATATATATATAAGTGTTGCATTAAAAAACGAAATTTAGTCTATCTATCTATCTATCTATCTATCTATCTATCTATCTATCTATCTATCTATCTATCTATCTATCTATCTATCTATCTATCTATCTATCTAAATATCTATCTATCTATCTATCTATCTATCTATCTATCTATCTATCTATCTATCTATCTATCTATCTATCTATCTATCTATCTATCTATCTATCTATCTATCTATCTATCTATCTATCTATCTATCTATCTAAATATCTATCTATCTATCTACCTATCTATCTATCTATCTATCTATCTATCTATCTATCTATCTATCTATCTATCTATCTATCTATCTATAACTCTATCTATCTATCTAAATATCTATCTATCTATCTATCTATCTATCTATCTATCTATCTATCTATCTATCTATCTATCTATCTATCTATCTATCTATCTATCTATCTATCTATCTAAATATCTATCTATCTATCTATCTATCTATCTATCTATCTAAATATCTATCTATCTATCTATCTATCTATCTATCTATCTATCTATCTATCTATCTATCTATCTATCTATCTATCTATCTAATCTATCTATCTATCTATCTATCTATCTATCTATCTATCTATCTATCTATCTATCTATCTATCTATCTTTCTTTCTATCTATCTATCTATCTATCTATCTATCTATCTATCTATCTATCTATCTATCTATCTATCTATCTAATCTATCGCGTTTGGTATTATTGAATGTTCGAAATTGTTATTTAGATGTCTGTGTTATGTAAGAGCTAAACTATTATCTAGTATGTCTGTGTTATGTAAGAGCTAAACTATTATCTAGTATGTCTGTGTTATGTAAGAGCTAAATATTATCTAGTATGTCTGTGTTATGTAAGAGCTAAATATTATCTAGTATGTCTGTGTTATGTAAGAGCTAAACTATTATCTAGTATGTCTGTGTTATGTAAGAGCTAAACTATTATCTAGTATGTCTGTGTTATGTAAGAGCTAAACTATTATCTAGTATGTCTGTGTTATGTAAGAGCTAAACTATTATCTAGTATGTCTGTGTTATGTAAGAGCTAAACTATTATCTAGTATGTCTGTGTTATGTATAAGCTAAACTATTATCTAGTATGTCTGTGTTATGTAAGAGCTAAACTATTATCTAGTATGTCTGTGTTATGTAAGAGCTAAACTATTATCTAGTATGTCTGTGTTATGTATGAGCTAAAGTATTATCTAGTATGTCTGTGTTATGTAAGAGCTAAACTATTATCTAGTATGTCTGTGTTATGTAAGAGCTAAACTATTATCTAGTATGTCTGTGTTATGTAAGAGCTAAAGTATTATCTAGTATGTCTGTGTTATGTAAGAGCTAAACTATTATCTAGATGTATTACAGTTTTTTTTTAAATATAACCGACTCACTTCCGTGGTTAAAATGAATTTGCATTACCAGATAAAGCGTTAATCCCCAAACTGCAAGTCAAATGCTTACCTAATAATACATGCGTGGACATGAAACTGCAGAACCACGCCCTCATCAATAATTTCTTAAGGCCAATGAGGCATACGAGGAAATTTATTGTAGTTTTATGGTTCAGTAATTGTACGTTGGGTTTGTGATTTCAGTTGACTTTGATCTGTTCCAAGTACATCGATATTTCAATCACCCAGTTGAAAATTGATACTAGAACTGTTTCAATTTCAGAGAAAATGTCCGCGCTTTTGTTAAAACGTTTACACACTATATAATCTCTGCTAAAATTACGGAAAAGGTCCGGGCACCCATGGGGTAGCGCTGATTGTCTTTATTTCTCGTTATACCTCTTTTTCCCTTGCAGCGTCTAGGGAAGAGTTCTCTAGAGATGGATTTTTGTGTGTGCTTCATATAGGTTTGTTTTATTGATGTTTTTTAGTTGTTGTTTTTTGTTTGTTTGTTTGTTAGTCTTCTGATGTTTTCGTTTCTGATTCTCTTATTCTTGCTCCGTGATTTTTACGTACGCAAGTCATTTCTGTTGTAACAAGTTTTTCTTTTAGCTTTTTTTGTTAGTGTCCACGTTTGACACTAGCAGCATAATGCTGAAGAGTTCCTGTATGGTGTCCACCATAGAGAGGTATCTTTAGTAGGCTATGAAAGCTTCCTGATACTACAACAAATGTTGTTTTTGTGTGTGTCCACGTTTGATACTGGCAGCATAATGATAGTATAATTATCATTTTATATAGTGCAAATTCTGGTGTTCATGTTCACATGTGTTGTTTTTACAATAGTCAACATCAGGACTACAATCTAATATGTTGTGTTGTATTTGATTGTATTTGCGTTAACTGACTTATGGGTTACGTTGACCCTCTATGATGGGATTGAATAGCCAACGACACCTATACAAGACCTTCTTAATCGCCTATTACGACTTGCGTGGCAGGTAATGCTGCCACTTTTCTTTGCTTTCTTTTCAGGCAATGGCAACAGCTGTTTAATTGTGATCTGTTTCTGGTGGTATCACCTGTTTTCAGCCTACTCTTGTTTCTTCTTCTGCGATAATTTAGTGTGTATCTAGTCCGATATTGGTCCTGTATACGGCGGGTTTGTTTTGGATTCTGGTAGGTTCCTGATTCTACATAACTGATGACGTCTATAAATTGGTATAGCACAATAACTGATGACGTCTCTAAATAAGAATAGCACAATAACTGATGACGTCTCTGAACTGGTATAACACAATAACTGATGACGCTTGTATATATTGATATCACACAACCTGTGCGATCAATGACTATGCATCTAGTCTAGTGGAGGGGAGTGAACTTCTCAGATTTGTAAATAATGAAGTTGTTGTGTTGTTCGTTATGTTATCTCACAGCCACATATATCCCACACGTATCCTAATGTGATTTCACATTCACACTTATCCCACACGTATCCTAATGTGATTTCACATCCACACTTATCCCACACGTATCCTAATGTGATTTCACAGCCACACTTATCCCACACGTATACTAATGTGATTTCAGTCACACTTATCCCACACGTATACTAATGTGATTTCACAGCCACACGTATCCCACACGTATGCTAATGTGATTTCACATCCACACCTATCCCACACGTATCCTAATGTGATTTCACAGCCACACTTATACCACATGTATGCTAATGTGATTTCACAGCCACACTTATCCCACACGTATGCTAATGTGATTTCACAGCCACACTTATACCACATGTATGCTAATGTGATTTCACAGCCACACTTATCCCACACGTATGCTAATCTGATTTCACATCCACACTTATCCCACACGTATCCTAATGTGATTTCACAGCCACACTTATCCCACACGTATCCTAATGTGATTTCACAGTCACACTTATCCCACACGTATCCTAATGTGATTTCACAGCCACACTTATCCCACACGTATCTTAATGTGATTTCACAGCCACACTTATCCCACACGTATGCTAATGTGATTTCACAGCCACACTTATACCACACGTATCCTAATGTGATTTCACATTCACACTTATCCCACACGTATCTTAATGTGATTTAACATCCACACTTATCCCACACGTATGCTAATGTGATTTCACAGCCACACTTATCCCACACGTATCCTAATGTGATTTCACAGCCACACTTATCCCACACGTATGCTAATGTGATTTCACAGCCACACTTATCCCACACGTATCCTAATGTGATTTTACAGCCACACTTATCCCACACGTATGCTAATGTGATTTCACAGCCACACTTATCCCACGCGTATGCTAATGTGATTTAACAGCCACACGTATCCTAATGTGATTTCACATCCACACTTATCCCACACGTATGCTAATGTGATTTCACAGTCACACTTATCCCACATGTATCCTAATGTGATTTCACAGCCACACTTATCCCACACGTATGCTAATGTGAAATATTGTGAATTAATGGATACATTACTGTATTTTATCTATGAAAGTCTTTCAAATTAAGAGTGAATGTCCCTAGTGTAAGAACATGTGGAAATTGATTACAACAACTTTACCATTCAAGATCTGAACTCTCTTGTTTTGAAGAAACTTCAAACATATTCATTGCATTAAGGCAAGTTGGTATGTGGCAGACAATGGTGCTTACAAAATAATATAACGTGTCATAGAAATTAGCACCTTTTTTCTTCTTATTTTTTAGTGCTTTTTGTATTGTTACATAAATATTACAATTGTCATGATTTAATTGTCATGATTTAATTGTCATGATTTAATTGTCATGATTTAATTGTCATGATTTAATTGTCTTGACTTAATTGTCATAATTTAATTGTCATGATTTATACGATTATAACGAGTTTAATCACTATCAGATGTGTATAAACTGTTACTTTGTAAGAATTAGAATCAAATGTAAATGTGTAAGCAACGTTTACATTGCTTATATGGACGTATCGGCACTGATCAAGTATGATATTGGTGATGTATTATTGTTAGGGTTTATGCCGTATGACGTTGGTTATCATGTCTTTTCACAGCTCTCTATTTCGTGTGCAGTCAATCATTTCCGATACCGATGTTCTCCCATGCCACAATGTTAGGCAGTCAAGTATCCTTACTCTTGGTCTTCCCCTACCACTCTTGTTATTCAGCTTGCCCGTTGCCACAATTTGTGTTCCATCTTTCCTCTTCTCTTGATGTGTAATAAAAAATGTGGACTCTCTCTCTTTCTGATATGGGTAAGCAGCTCTCTTTTTGAATTAATTTCTATCCAGATATCTTTATTATGCTTTTTATCTGTCCATAGAGTTCTTAACATTCTTCTATAATACCACATCTCTGTTGTCTCAATATAATTTTTCACTGTTATGTTGTGTGTCCAAGATTCATTTCCATACATAGAATTGGTTCTATGTAACTTCTAAGAATCTCACCTCGACTGACAAAGATATGTTTGATAGAATGTTTTTCATTTTGTGAAATATTGCCTTAACTTGGACAATTCTACATTCGACTTGTTTAGCACATCTTCCTTCTGATGTTATTGATGTACCTAAATATTTGCATATGTTGACTTGCTTCAGACTGAATCCCATCTATTAAGATGTTGTATTCTGATGGACTATTATTTTTTGATATTATATTACTTCAGATCTTATGGGAGTGTATAAAGCTGTTTAATTTAGGTCGCTGTTCTTTCTTCATTTTGTTTCATAGTAACATTTCTGTGAGCCAGTCTGTGGTTCTGTGAACAGCAAAGCTGAGTCAGTGCTATAATATGTGTTCTGTGAATAACAGAGCAGAGTCAGTGCTATAACATGTGTTCTGTGAACAGCAAAGCTGAGTCAGTGCTATAATATGTGTTCTGTGAACAGCAAAGCTGAGTCAGTGCTATAACATGTGTTCTGCAAACAGCAAAGCTGAGTCAGTGTTGATATGTGTTGTCTTATCTTTGTTGTTGCTCCACAGACAAAGGCCGCAGAATGCACTCAACAAACTTTAGAGGAACACAGTTAACGGAATCATTACGTGGCTTGCATATTTGAAATTAACGGCACTGCACAACATAAATAACTGAAAATTACGACAGTTGTTTAAAAACAGTGTCACGTAACACTAAATGTTTAAAAAGTGTCACGTAACACTAAATGTTTAAAAACAGTGTCACGTGACACTAAATGTTTAAAAACAATGTCACGTAACACTAAATGTTTAAAAACAGTTTCACGTGACACTAAATGAAACCATATAGAAAAAAAACAACTTGTTACAGCCATTCTCTTCCTCATCACATGCAGCCGCCGCCGTACCACCTCCCCTTGTTTTACTTAATATCAGTAACAATGACAGGCAGTTGCATGCATGATAGACATCACAAGGAAACAGCACGCTATGATTAGTCTTTGCATAATCAAAGGGTATCGATATTGCCAATAGAGTTAGATCTAATGATTGCTCCTTTATCTCTAATTCTCTCTCTCTCTCTCTCTATCTCTATCTCTCTCTTCCATTGTGTTTTATAACTCACACACACTCTACCTTTCCCGTTCGTCTCTGTTTCTTCTGATTCTATCAATTGTTATGCTTTTCCTGGTAATACCCGTACTACATTGACGTGGCTAGCTAGAGTGGTGTTATATGTTGATAGGAAATATTTACGTTTGTAAATGACATATTTTTGTTATAACGAAGCGGCCTTTATTTCCACAGCCTATAGAAAGTCTCCCTGCACTCCTTCACAGGCAAACATGCAGTAATTTAAGTTTTTTTAAAACAACTAAAGTCACTGATGTAACAGAATGGCACCACTCATCTAGATATGCACCAGCTAGATATGCCATATTTGTGGAATTCATGTCGTGACAATTCTTTCAGTTTAACAAATAATGATCTACATTTAGATTAACTTAACACCCCTATAGAAGTTCTCGGCCATGTTGTAAAGATGAAAGCACAAAGTTGCTATGCAACTAGTACAATATCGGACATGTTTTAGAGATGAAAGAACACATCTCTGCTGATATGCATTATTTTTTTAACGTCTTTTTTTAATTGAGGTAAAGACTGTGCTGCGCTGTGATGTTTGACTAACAGAAACATGACGTCTCAACCTGTGAAGCTACTTGATATTAGTAAGCTGTCTTCGGCATACCTATTTCTGGAAGCTCATGACCTCCTATATTACGGTGCTGAAACTGTTCATAATCTGCTTCTTCTTGTACATTTTGCCTTATTTTTCTTTCGTATATGTTGAACCTACAGGAATATTGTACCTAGAAATGTCCATGTTTAGAAAGGTAAACAATGGAAGGCAGAGCACCTGGGAGGGGGAGGAAAGGTAGACCATGAAGACGATGGACTGACAACACTAAAAATAGCATAAATACATCGCTAGAAAATGCAAGCCGCATCGCCCAAGACAGATGGATTCAGGGAGTTCATTGGAAAGACAAAGTTCTGGAGATAATACGTCACATGACACATATGTTGAATAAGTGTGATTAGAGCATGCATCCTTTTTCTCCCTTTTCTCCCTCAAACCAGTCCAGATGTTTACCACTCGAATCGGACATAATCATATTTCTCATGATATAGAAAGATCTTAACCAGAGAGATGATTGAACACATACATCTGTAAAGATCTGAACCAGAGAGATGATTGAACACATACATCTGTAAAGATCTGAACATTTTACTTAGTTTCTTATTTTATGTTCTATTTGTTTGTGAGTACCTTTATTTTTGTTTTCTTTTACTTCTTCTTTTGCGTTCGTTCTCAAACTCATGTAGACTAACAGGATGTAGTCCGGAGAACGTACTGCCGCTGTATCTTTGGTTACAGTTCAACTTTGTCTGCCAGATACATCTAACGTCAGCATGGAATCTGGGTCACTTTGACCCTTTATTGGATGGGATAGCCAACGTCCGCTTCCAAAATTTGCCTTATTCCGTCTTATGACACACATGTCAGGTCACAGTTAAGGGAT
Organism: Meghimatium bilineatum; assembly: GCA_034231615.1. NCBI lineage: Eukaryota > Metazoa > Mollusca > Gastropoda > Stylommatophora > Philomycidae > Meghimatium > Meghimatium bilineatum. The sequence goes on from CM067306.1 coordinate 3,066,960, forward strand.
AAATGTTCCAGTGTTGGGTAACAACCCTAAACAGGAAGCAGGTGGCTGGAGTAACACCGGGCAAATGTCAAGATAAACAAAAATAGGTAGATGTGTTACCAAAATAAAACATAACACAACCTAACAACAAGCTGTATCTCGTTGTTAGGTTGTGTTATGTTTTATTTTGGTAACACATCTACCTATTTTTGTTTATCTTGTCAGGTCACAGTTAGACTACTGTCCCATTCGGAATTCAGATACACAGTCAGACTATTGCCCTTCAGGGTCTTGGCTACACAGTCAGGTTATTGCCCCATTAGGGCCTCAATACACCGTCAGGTTACTGTCCCACTAGGGCTTGGCTACACAGTCAGGCTACTGTCCCACTAGGGCCTCGGCAACACTGGTTACTTCTCCCTTCTTTAAATATGTGATTGTTTGGTTAAGTAATATCTACTCTTCTGGGATACGCTTCTTTCAACCGATGATTTTATTACAATTTAGTTATATAATATTTCTACAACCATAAAAAAAATAGTGGAGGTCGCGGTTTCTGGTCTTCATGTTTCGTTCCAGATAAAGCAAATAACGAACATTACACATACACAGCCAAACAGATATACATTTAAAACTTGGATTAGAAGTATTAAAAACAACACAAATTTAAAACTTACCATTTATGTTGTGTAAGTCGACCTACTTCTAATCCAGTATTTCCACTAACTGAACGCACACAAATATTCAGCTCTTACCAAATACAACAAATGTTATCTTTCCTAAGAGTGTGCTTATTATGTAGATATCCCAGGTTACGCTCTCTAGCGATGACATTTATGTGTTCCAAGAAGAAATAGAATTGTAACTAAAGCCGGTTTAACTTATCACCGGTTGTAAACAGACCCCAAATAGCGACGCGACAGGCGGAAACATAAACACGAAGTGCAGAGCGTCCTTAGAAACAAGGGAGATGAGTCGAATTATTCTGAAAAGTCATGTTCTAAAATGGGGTAGGGGGTTAGTTAAGAGAGGGAGTGTTTACATATCGACCACTGACTTCGTGCACTTTGTTAAATTTTATGCTGATCAATTATTTTAGTTTCATTATTTATTTTTTTTCAAAATCTAAATATTTCTCATTGTACCGGCAGTGAAGTGTTGTGTTTTACACTGGCAAGTGCTGTTATCTTGGTAGGACGTGTAATATTAGAACACTGGAGCGCTAGAATGTAATACTAGGATACTGTCGCGCTAGAATGTAATACTAGGATACTGATGCGCTAGAATGTAATACTAGGATACTGTCGCGCTAGAATGTAATACTAGGATACTGTCGCGCTAGAATGTAATACTAGGATACTGTCGCGCTAGAATGTAATACTAGGATACTGTCGCGCTAGAATGTAATACTAGGATACTGTCGCGCTAGAATGTAATACTAGGATACTGTCGCGCTAGAATGTAATACTAGGATACTGACACACTAGAATGTAATACTAGGATACTGACGCGCTAGAATGTAATACTAGGATACTGACGCGCTAGAATGTAATACTAGGATACTGACACACTAGAATGTAATACTAGGATACTGACACACTAGAATGTAATACTAGGATACTGATGCGCTAGAATGTAATACTAGGATACTGACACACTAGAATGTAATACTAGGATACTGATGCGCTAGAATGTAATACTAGGATACTGACACACTAGAATGTAATACTAGGATACTGACACACTAGAATGTAATACTAGGATACTGACACACTAGAATGTAATACTAGGATACTGACACACTAGAATGTAATACTAGGATACTGATGCGCTAGAATGTAATACTAGGATACTGATGCGCTAGAATGGTCTACCTTCAAGGACTATTCATGCACCCATAAATCATACACCCATTACCCCCGTTTCCTCCCCCACCCCAATCTACACACCCATACCTTTGAAACCGTATGTATGAGTCCGTGCGTCCTATCAGGTACACAACTGAGAAGAAACTGCTTTTATCAGAGATACTATGGGAAGTAAAGTGTTACCTGTTCACAGCTCAGGTAACTATTTCATCATCATCATGTGTCAAGTGTTACCTGCTCACAGCTAAGGTAATTATTTCATCATCATCATGTGTCAAGAGATACCTACTCACAAGTAAAGAGATAATTTTATCATCATCACATCATTGTCTTGTGATTCCCACGAGCACAATTTATCTTTCTTCCATATTTCGTACACATTTTCTCGTTCCATTTTGTCGGACATAAATTTGATGTAGCGTGTTCTTAGATCAGCAAATGTCTTGAAAACTAGATATTGAGTAAGCGTACACGGTGTAAAATAGCACATCTGTGTAATCAAGTCTGTGTAATCAAGTCTGTGTAATCAAGTCTGTGTAATCAAGTCTGTGTAATCAAGTCTGTGTAATCAAGTCTTTGTAATCAAGTCTGTGTAATCAAGTCTGTGTAATCAAGTCTGTGTAATCAAGTCTGTGTAATCAGGTCTGTGCAATCAAGTCTGTGTAATCAAGTCTGTGTAATCAAGTCTGTGTAATCAAGTCTGTGTAATCAAGTCTGTGTAATCAAGTCTGTGTAATCAAGTCTGTGTAATCAAGTCTGTGTAATCAAGTCTGTGTAATCAAGTCTGTGTAATCAAGTCTTTGTAATCAAGTCTGTGTAATCAAGTCTGTGTAATCAAGTCTGTGTAATCAAGTCTGTGTAATCAAGTCTGTGTAATCAAGTCTGTGTAATCAAGTCTGTGTAATCAAGTCTTTGTAATCAAGTCTGTGTAATCAAGTCTGTGTAATCAAGTCTGTGTAATCAAGTCTGTGTAATCAGGTCTGTGCAATCAAGTCTGTGCAATCAAGTCTGTGTAATCAAGTCTGTGTAATCAAGTCTGTGTAATCAAGTTTGTGTAATCAAGTCTGTGTAATCAAGTCTGTGTAATCAAGTCTGTGTAATCAAGTCTGTGTAATCAAGTCTGTGTAATCAAGTCTGTGTAATCAAGTCTGTGTAATCAAGTCTGTGTAATCAAGTCTTTGTAATCAAGTCTGTGTAATCAAGTCTGTGTAATCAAGTCTGTGTAATCAAGTCTGTGTAATCAGGTCTGTGCAATCAAGTCTGTGCAATCAAGTCTGTGTAATCAAGTCTGTGTAATCAAGTCTGTGTAATCAAGTTTGTGTAATCAAGTCTGTGTAATCAAGTCTGTGTAATCAAGTCTGTGTAATCAAGTCTGTGTAATCAAGTCTGTGTAATCAAGTCTGTGTAATCAAGCCTGTGTAATCAAGTCAGTGTAATCAAGTCTGTGTAATCAAGTCTGTGTAATCAAGTCTGTGTAATCAAGTCTGTGTAATCAAGTCTGTGTAATCAAGTCTGTGTAATCAAGTCTGTGTAATCAAGTCTGTGTAATCAAGTCTTTGTAATCAAGTCTGTGTAATCAAGTCTGTGTAATCAAGTCTGTGTAATCAGGTCTGTGTAATCAGGTCTGTGCAATCAAGTCTGTGCAATCAAGTCTGTGTAATCAAGTCTGTGTAATCAAGTCTGTGTAATCAAGTTTGTGTAATCAAGTTTGTGTAATCAAGTCTGTGTAATCAAGTCTGTGTAATCAAGTCTGTGTAATCAAGTCTGTGTAATCAAGTCTGTGTAATCAAGTCTGTGTAATCAAGTCTTTGTAATCAAGTCTGTGTAATCAAGTCTGTGTAATCAAGTCTGTGTAATCAAGTCTGTGTAATCAGGTCTGTGCAATCACGTCTGTGCAATCAAGTCTGTGTAATCAAGTCTGTGTAATCAAGTCTGTGTAATCAAGTTTGTGTAATCAAGTCTGTGTAATCAAGTCTGTGTAATCAAGTCTGTGTAATCAAGTCTGTGTAATCAAGTCTGTGTAATCAAGTCTGTGTAATCAAGCCTGTGTAATCAAGTCAGTGTAATCAAGTCTGTGTAATCAAGTCTGTGTAATCAAGTCTGTGTAATCAAGTCTGTGTAATCAAGTCTGTGTAATCAAGTCTGTGTAATCAAGTCTGTGTAATCAAGCCTGTGTAATCAAGTCTGTGTAATCAAGTCTGTGTAATCAAGCCTGTGTAATCAAGTCTGTGTAATCAAGTCTGTGTAATCAAGTCTGTGTAATCAAGCCTGTGTAATCAAGTCTGTGTAATCAAGTCTGTGTAATCAAGCCTGTGTAATCAAGTCTGTGTAATCAAGTCTGTGTAATCAAGTCTGTGTAATCAAGTCTGTGTAATCAAGTCTGTGTATTCAAGTCTGTGAAATCAAGTCTGTGTAATCAAGTCTGTGTAATCAAGTGGTAAAGTTAATTTGAAAGGAGATGGGATAAACCTTTCACCCACTGAAATATTACAACGGTTACAGAAGAAATATACGAATCTCCTATAGATAGGATAAAACAAATGTGTACGTAAGGAATAGAATAGAGATGTACACACGTGCACAAGAACTACTTATTTCAATAGTGAAACGACTAAATCTTACATGCTTTGTACATGTATGTCAAGAACAATATTACAGGGAAAACTGGAAGGTGGAAGAAGCAGATGACAAAATAATATAGACAGACAACATCAAGGACTTGGCAATACATAAAACATGGACAGACAACATCAAGGACTGCACAAGACATAAAAAATGGACATACAACATTAAGGACTGGACAAGACATAAAACATGGACATACAACATTAAGGACTGGACAAGACATAAAACATGGACATACAACATCAAGGACTGGACAATGAATTAAAACATGGACATACAACATCAAGGACTGGACAAGACATAAAACATGGACATACAACATCAAGGACTGGACAAGACATAAAACATGGACATACAACATTAAGGACTGGACAAGACATAAAACATGGACATACAACATTAAGGACTGGACAAGACATAAAACATGGACATACAACATTAAGGACTGGACAAGACATAAAACATGGACATACAACATCAAGGACTGGACAAGACATAAAACATGGACATACAACATTAAGGACTGGACAAGACATAAAACATGGACATACAACATTAAGGACTGGACAAGACATAAAACATGGACATACAACATCAAGGACTGGACAATGAATTAAAACATGGACATACAACATCAAGGACTGGACAAGACATAAAAAATGGACATACAACATTAAGGACTGGACAAGACATAAAACATGGACATACAACATCAAGGACTGGACAAGACATAAAACATGGACATACAACATTAAGGACTGGACAAGACATAAAACATGGACATACAACATTAAGGACTGGACAAGACATAAAACATGGACATACAACATCAAGGACTGGACAATGAATTAAAACATGGACATACAACATCAAGGACTGGACAAGACATAAAACATGGACATACAACATCAAGCACTGGACAAGACATAAAACATAGACATACAACATTAAGGACTGGACAAGACATAAAACATGGACATACAACATTAAGGACTGGACAAGACATAAAACATGGACATACAACATCAAGGACTGGACAAGACATAAAACATGGACATACAATATTAAGGACTGGACAAGACATAAAACATGGACATACAACATTAAGGACTGGACAAGACATAAAACATGGACATACAACATCAAGGACTGGACAATGAATTAAAACATGGACATACAACATCAAGGACTGGACAAGACATAAAACATGGACATACAACATCAAGCACTGGACAAGACATAAAACATAGACATACAACATTAAGGACTGGACAAGACATAAAACATGGACATACAACATTAAGGACTGGACAAGACATAAAACATGGACATATAACATTAAGGACTGGACAAGACATAAAACATGGACATACAACATTAAGGACTGGACAAGACATAAAACATGGACATACAACATTAAGGACTGGACAAGACATAAAACATGGACATACAACATTAAGGACTGGACAAGACATAAAACATGGACATACAACATCAAGGACTGGACAAGATATAAAACATGGACAGACAACATCAAGCACTGGACAAGACATAAAACATGGACAGACAACATCAAGGACTGGATAAGACATAAAACATGGACAGACAACATCAAGCACTGGACAAGACATAAAACATGGACAGAAAATATCAAGGACTGGACAAGACATAAAACATGGACAGACAACATCAAGGACTGGATAAGACATAAAACATGGACAGACATCAAGCACTGGACTAGACATAAAACATGGACAGACAACATCAAGCACTGGACAAGATATAAAACATGGACAGAAAACATCAAGTGCTGGAGAAGAGATGATTTTCCCTTGCTAGGAATAGAAATAGCTGGATGACTCTATGTGTTGATATATCCAATCCGGTAACCCCACGAGCCTGACTAGTTTCGGGTTTGTGGATATTATTGACACAACGACCCCTCTCCCCCACCTCCCACCTCTATTTGCTTATGTTCATAGCCAATAGCTGTATCTGGTACTAATGTGCTAGACGGTACAATAACGTAAACTGGGGAGGGGGGGGGCTGAAGGTACACAATTGAGAGATATACAGATATGCAGTTCCATCCTTCATAGAAAGCATGACGCCTGAGATGACGCATGAGATGACGCATGAGATGACGCATGAGATGACGCATGAGATGACAGCCAACAGTAAGATCTCTCAAAGAATGTCGATGTGAAATAAAACAGTAAGATCTCTCAAAGAAAGTCGATGTGAAATAAAACAGTAAGATCTCTCAAAGAAAGTCGATGTGAAATAAAACAGTAAGATCTCTCAAAGAAAGTCGATGTGAAATAAAACAGTAAGATCTCTCAAAGAAAGTCGATGTGAAATAAAACAGTAAGATCTCTCAAAGAATGTCGATGTGAAATAAAACAGTAAGATCTCTCAAAGAATGTCGATGTGAAATAAAACAGTAAGATCTCTCAAAGAAAGTCGATGTGAAATAAAACAGTAAGATCTCTCAAAGAAAGTCGATGTGAAATAAAACAGTAAGATCTCTCAAAGAATGTCGATGTGAAATAAAACAGTAAGATCTCTCAAAGAAAGTCGATGTGAAATAAAACAGTAAGATCTCTCAAAGAAAGTCGATGTGAAATAAAACAGTAAGATCTCTCAAAGAATGTCGATGTGAAATAAAACAGTAAGATCTCTCAAAGAATGTCGATGTGAAATAAAACAGTAAGATCTCTCAAAGAATGTCGATGAGAAAACAAACAGTCAAATTAATAAACGAATATCGATGTGATAGAACGGTTTCTAATCTCCATTACCTAAATAATTGCAGAAGTGAAATCAACAAGTTAGCGTAGATCAATACAGATATCGATCGATCGATCACTCCATAAGATTGCGTGACCTCTGTGTCTGCTGGTTGTTATGTGACGAATACAACATGCACAGACGCTGTTAGAAGAATGTTTCATGAACCACGCATACCACTCTCAACTTTTCTATGGTAGTTACGGTTCAAATGCTAGATTTGATCTCAGTCAATGTATATACTGCCACAGTCAAGTGGTAGATTGTTGTTGTAGTTTAGTTGAAGATTGTTGAAATCGTGAAGTGGAAGAATGTTGTTGTAGTCGAGTTGCGGAAAACTGCTGTAGTTAAGTGCCAGAGAGTTGTAGTCGTGTAGTAGAGAGTTGTTGTGGTCAAGTCGTAGAGAGTTGTTGTGGTCAAGTAGTAGAGAGTTGTTGTAGTCAAGTTGTAGAGAGTTGTTGTTGTAAAGTGGTAGAGAGTTGTTGTTGTAAAGTGGTAGAGAGTTGTTGTAGTCAAGTCATAGAGAGTTGTTGTTGTCAAATGGTAGAGAGTTGTTGTTGTCAAATGGTAGAGAGTTGTTGTTGTCAAATGGTAGAGAGTTGTTGTTGTCAAATGGTAGAGAGTTGTTGTAGTCAGGTTGTAGAGAGTTGTTGTGGTCAAGTAGTAGAGAGTTGTTGTGGTCAAGTCGTAGAGAGTTGTTGTAGTCAAGTTGTAGAGAGTTGTTGTTGTAAAGTGGTAGAGAGTTGTTGTAGTCAAGTCATAGAGAGTTGTTGTTGTAAAGTGGTAGAGAGTTGTTGTTGTCAAATGGTAGAGAGTTGTTGTGGTTGAGTAGTGAGTTGTTAATGAATCGTATCGTGATTAAATGAATCCATGGTGATTGGGTAATGAATTACTTGAAACTGTTTCAATGTCTATCAGTTTTTAAATCTCATCTGAAACAGATTCCATGTGATGTCTCAAGTCACATGTCTACTTTATCCCACATAAAACATCTTTAGATTCCCTACCCCCCCCCCTCATGTTACTTCTCGCGACTCATCAATTTTATATTGTAGACCCCTTGTCATACCAACATTTGACCCTATAGATCTGCATATGAAACTACCATTTCCTTAGACCCCATGCTACCACTTACACCCCATGTTACCACTTTCAACTCACTCTACCACTTAGAACACTTTCTATATTCTTCGACCATATTCTACCACTTAGATCCAATTCTACCACTTGGACCCCAATCTAATGAGACCCCATTTTCCCACTGAGACCCCATTCTTTCACCGAGACCCTATTCTTTCACTTAGACCCGATGTCGACTGACTCTTTGTTACCCTTCACAATCCCTGTAAATACCTCATAATTCATGTTACTTCTTAGAACCCGTGTCACCTTACATACCAACATATTGCCTTTTAGACGCCATGTCACGTATCAGATTCATGGTCACACATCGGACCACATGTCACGTCTCAGATGCCTATATCACCTCTCAGGCTCCATGTCACTTTTTCACCTATCTCATTTCATATCATCTTTCATGCAATGAGTCAATTCTCAGACCCCCACCTTCCCACCCTGCCACCTCAAGCATGTCACTTTATTAATCATATACCAACTGAAAAGCCATTTTCTCCGCTCACTTCGTCTCTTTGGATGGGGCCCCCTCTGCCCACTTCCTCTCTTTGGATGGGGGCCCTCTGTTCAATTCTTCTCTTTGGATGGGGCCCCCGCTGCTTACTTTTTTCCTCTGGGTGGGGCCACGTCTGTTGAATTCTTCTCTTGGGATGGATCCCTCTCTGTTGAATTCTTCTCTATAGATGGGGGCCCTCTCCACTAAATTTCCCTCTTTAAATGGGGGCCCTCTATGCTCAATTATTTTCTACAGATGTGGGGCTATTCATAATTTACGTCAATATTTTTTGGAATTGTTGGATCCTGTTAACAACCTGTGAAGAATTACCTCCCTCCACCCCCACCCCCCAGACACACAGTTAGTATTGTATTTAGCAGTAGAAATGCAATAGACAATATTACTATTTTTTCACAATTTTATATAAATGTTACCATTTCACACACAGTATAATTGTTGTGTATAAAAAGGGTATTATTGACGTCAACTTTTGACAAATTCCCTACCCCTTTCCCGTCTTTCTGTGTCAACAAATGTCAAACTTTTTCAGCTCCCCCCTAATTGTTGACATAATGTATAGACTACCTTATGATAGAAAATTGGGGAATTACAATCTCCACACGGTGATGCAGGAGTTTTGTTTACCCATGTACCTTCGTGTAGACTACTAGAAATTCGGAAAGTGATTTATCGACTGACACGATCGCTCCACCTTTTAATAATATCTACTCACTGCTGCTAAACTGAAATCTAACAGACGAAACTTGGAACAATGTAATGTAGTTTTGATAATCCCTGGAACACACATAACAACATACACTCAAATCGACGTTTAGACCAACAGGCATTTAGGAAGACTACATGCACACAAAAAACGACGATGTGTGTTTCCAGTGATTAAGCAAAACTTCATAACACATTGCAAACAGTTCTATATAAAGCCGAGAATGCATTCACAACAACGAAAAATGTGTTGCCTGTTACTGAAAGAGAGCAAACAATAGCGGCATTGTTATCTGACATGCATGTGAGAAGCAACGAAGGAGTGGATGTTATGTTCTATAGAGACTCAATGATCAAGAAATCATGCTGAGATCGGATGTATCAGGCCGAAAGGAGCAGATATAATAATAAAGCAGTAAACTACGACACAGCGAATTCATATTTCTGGAACTATATCCTGATGATCTGCAGGACTTTGAGAGTCGAGGCAGAAGTAGAATTTCTCTTCATTCATCATCATCATTAAGGGAAGTAATCAATACAATTACACTCATTCTCTGCATCAGAGTTAGTCAACCATGTTTGAATCTGAGGACCAATGGATCATTCCTAGTAAGAATATACAAACTATTCTTCTTTTACATTTCCAAAAAAAAATAGTAAAAAATACATGTCATCTGTCCAAAAATATGTTAGGCCTATGTTTTTCTACATCTATTTTGTATCTCTTTATTATTTTCCCCTTCAATCGATGTAATGCTTCCTAAGTAAGGGAACATGAGCCGCTGCAACAAAACATACCAGATCCTAGGACTGATGACACGTATTTTCAAGAACAAAAATGTAAACATAGACACTAAAGTTGCATTATACAAGACTATTATTATCCCATTACTGTGCTACCAGTGCCAAACCTGGACAATGACAGCACAAGACAAAAGAAAAAATAGTGATAGCAGAAATGACATGTCTATGAAGAATACTCGGAGTGTCATTAAAAGATGGAATTAGAAACGTTAACATCAGACAGATAACCAAAACAATAACAGTATTGGAATACATCAAAAGACAACAGATCAAGTGGTTTTTGACACGCTTCCAGACTACCAACAGATAACATGCCACAAATGGCCATGACACATAGACATAATGGTTATAAAGCCAGAGGCAGACCATGTAAAAGATGGATCACAGAAATCAAAAAAGCTACAGGAACAAGCTTACAAACAGCACGCAAGAAGGCCATCTCCGGAGAACTCTTCTACCCCTGACACCGCAAGACAAACAAGGGCCACAGCGTATAGATAGATTGATAGATACGTAAGTGAACCCCCTTACCTGTTTAAATTGTTTATTATCGATGGAGATAGTGATATTTCTTTTTTTTTTCTTTGCTATTACCTTATTTCAATATCTTTTTAATGTTTGTCTTCATGTTGAATTTTTGCCATTTTTTGTGGAGTCTGTTCATGGTTCTTGCAATTGTTCTTCTGATGTCGCTATTAGTACTTGATCGTCTGCAAAGAGTAGTTCGTTCAATATGTCTTTTATGTTATCTTCTTCGTTGGTACTTGTTATTTTACAGATGTGGTCGATATATGTTATAAAATGTAGAGGGGATAGGACACACCCCTGGCGAACTCCTGATTGAATTTGGAACTTATTGGACACACCTGCATTTGTTCTTACTTCACATTGTATATTAGCATAAATGCCCTTGCATATATTGATTAAATGTTCTGGTACTCCGTATATTGATAGTGTTTTCCATAGTTGTTGTCTGTCTACTCTGTCGAAGACCTTCTCTTGATCGACAAATGCGATGTATAATTCTTTGTTGTTTTCTGTAGCTATTTCTGCTAGTTGTCTAAGTGTAGAGATGACATCAGTACAGCTTTTGCTCTTACGTAAGCCTAGTTAGGTGTTTTGAAGTTGTGGTTCAATGTAAGATTGTAATTGTTGTTCTAATATTTTGTTTAAAATTTTCATTGTATGGCTTAGTAAGGATATTCCTCTGAATTTTGTGCAATCTCTCTTACTGCTTTTTTTTCTTCCATATGTGAATGTCGTGTTTCTCCAGTCTTCTGGTGTTTCTTGTTTCTTCCATATTACATTGAAAAGTCTGTGTAACCATTTATTCCCGCTCTCTGCTGCTGCTTTAATAAGTTCTGTTCGTATGTTATCAGAGCCTGCTGCTTTGTTTTTTGGTGCTTTGTGTATGGATTTTCTCTGTCGAATAATAAGAATAAGTGTAGTTGGTTCTAGGTTCGCTGTTGTGGTGTTTATTGTTGTGTCTCCTCAGTCCTTTAGGTTCAGCAGTTCTTTGAAATGTTGTTGCAATCTTTCCATTATTTCCTTCGGTTATGTTAGTACATTAACGTTATCGTCATTTATTATTTCTGTTGGTTCATATATATCTCCTTTGTTTATTATGTTCTTAATTTTCCTGTAGAACCCATATTGCGCAATTTTTATAAAATGCGTTGAGCAGGTCTGCATATTCTTTCCATGAGTTAATTTTTGTAATTTTAATAATTTTCTCGGCATTTGTTTTTGCTGTTTTGTATTCTATGTAATCTACGACGCTCTTGTACATGACCAATATCGGACTGGATGTTTAACAATTGATTGCAGAAGACGAAGATGAAATGAGCAAGATCCCTGTCCGACCTAACTACTTATTCTTATGGTACATGCCACACTGGCCTTGATTACCATTACTTTCCCCAGCCTTGTATTTCTTATGCGGTCAATCATGTCCGATACCGCTGTTATCCCGTGTCAAAAAGTTAGGTTGTCATATTCTCTTTTGGTCTTGCCCTACTGCTCTTGCTTTTCAATTTGCTTGTTGTTACAATGTGTTCCATCTTTCTTCTTTTAACGATGTATCCAAAAATGTGGACTGTTTTTTTAATGTCGGTAAACAACTCTCTTTTTTCATTAAAACCTCTTTCAAGATATGCTCATTACGCTTTTTATCTGCCCATTGTGTTCTAAACATTCTTCTATAAAACCACATCTCTGCTTCTGCAATAGAATTTTTCACTGTTCAGTTGAATGTCCAAGATTCACATCCAAACATTAGAATTGGTTCTATATAACCTCTAGTAACTTCTTTTTGTCACCTCATTTGACAAAGATATATTACATAGGATGGTCTTCATCTTGTGAAATGTTGACTTTGTCTGGACAACTCTACATTTGACTCTCATGTTACGTTATTTCAAAATGGATTCTATATTTTCAGTCGTGACAAAAGAATGTGGGAAACCAGAACCGGAATGATGACATCGATCACTGTGGAAGATTGTTACAGTAGATTCAGCCGGGATGATTACATTGTTCACTGTGGAAGATTGTTACAGTAGATTCAGCCGGGATGATTACATCGTTCACTGTGGAAGATTGTTACAGCAGATTCAGCCGGGATGATTACATTGTTCACTGTGGAAGATTGTTACAGTAGATTCAGCAGGGATGATTACATCGTTCACTGTGGAAGATTGTTACAGCAGATTCAGCCGGGATGATTACATTGTTCACTGTGGAAGATTGTTACAGTAGATTCAGCCGGGATGATTACATCCTTCACTGTGGAAGATTGTTACAGTAGATTCAGCCGGGATGATTACATCCTTCACTGTGGAAGATTGTTACAGTAGATTCAGCCGGGATGATTACATCCTTCACTGTGGAAGATTGTTACAGTAGATTCAGCCGGGATGATTACATTCTTCACTGTGGAAGATTGTTACAGTAGATTCAGCCGGGATGATTACATCCTTCACTGTGGAAGATTGTTACAGTAGATTCAGCTGGGATGATTACATCGTTCACTGTGGAAGATTGTTACAGTAGATTCAGCCGGGATGATTACATCGTTCACTGTGGAAGATTGTTACAGCAGATTCAGCCGGGATGATTACATTGTTCACTGTGGAAGATTGTTACAGTAGATTCAGCCGGGATGATTACATCTATCACTGTGGAAGATTGTTACAGCAGATTCAGCCGGGATGATTACATTGTTCACTGTGGAAGATTGTTACAGTAGATTCAGCCGGGATGATTACATCCTTCACTGTGGAAGATTGTTACAGTAGATTCAGCCGGAATGATTACATCCTTCACTGTGGAAGATTGTTACAGTAGATTCAGCCGGGATGATTACATCCTTCACTGTGGAAGATTGTTACAGTAGATTCAGCCGGGATGATTACATCCTTCACTGTGGAAGATTGTTACAGCAGATTCAGCCGGGATGATTACATCCTTCACTGTGGAAGATTGTTACAGTAGATTCAGCCGGGATGATTACATCGTTCACTGTGGAAGATTGTTACAGTAGATTCAGCCGGGATGATTACATCCTTCACTGTGGAAGATTGTTACAGTAGATTCAGCCGGGATGATTACATCCTTCAATGTGGAAGATTGTTACAGTAGATTCAGCCAGGATGATTACATCCTTCACTGTGGAAGATTGTTACAGTAGATTCAGCGGGGATGATTACATCCTTCACTGTGGAAGATTGTTACAGTAGATTCAGCAGGGATGATTACATCCTTCAATGTGGAAGATTGTTACAGTATATTCAGCCGGGATGATTACATCCTTCACTGAGGAAGATTGTTACAGTAGATTCAGCGGGGATGATTACATCCTTCACTGTGGAAGATTGTTACAGTAGATTCAGCCGGGATGATTACATCCTTCACTGTGGAAGATTGTTACAGTAGATTCAGCAGGGATGATTACATCCTTCAATGTGGAAGATTGTTACAGTATATTCAGCCGGGATGATTACATCCTTCACTGAGGAAGATTGTTACAGTAGATTCAGCGGGGATGATTACATCCTTCACTGAGGAAGATTGTTACAGTAGATTCAGCGGGGATGATTACATCCTTCACTGAGGAAGATTGTTACAGTAGATTCAGCCGGGATGATTACATCCTTCAATGTGGAAGATTGTTACAGTAGATTCAGCCAGGATGATTACATCCTTCACTGTGGAAGATTGTTACAGTAGATTCAGCGGGGATGATTACATCCTTCACTGTGGAAGATTGTTACAGTAGATTCAGCAGGGATGATTACATCCTTCAATGTGGAAGATTGTTACAGTATATTCAGCCGGGATGATTACATCCTTCACTGTGGAAGATTGTTACAGTAGATTCAGCGGGGATGATTACATCCTTCACTGTGGAAGATTGTTACAGTAGATTCAGCCGGGATGATTACATCCTTCACTGTGGAAGATTGTTACAGCAGATTCAGCCGGGATGATTACATCCTTCACTGAGGAAGATTGTTACAGTATATTCAGCCGGGATGATTACATCCTTCACTGTGGAAGATTGTTACAGTAGATTCAGCCGGGATGATTACATCCTTCACTGTGGAAGATTGTTACAGTAGATTCAGCTGGGATGATTACATCCTTCACTGTGGAAGATTGTTACAGTAGATTCAGCCGGGATGATTACATCCTTCACTGTGGAAGATTGTTACAGTAGATTCAGCGGGGATGATTACATCCTTCACTGTGGAAGATTGTTACAGTAGATTCAGCCGGGATGATTACATCCTTCACTGTGGAAGATTGTTACAGCAGATTCAGCCGGGATGATTACATCCTTCACTGTGGAAGATTGTTACAGTAGATTCAGCCGGGATGATTACATCGTTCACTGTGGAAGATTGTTACAGTAGATTCAGCCGGGATGATTACATCCTTCACTGTGGAAGATTGTTACAGTAGATTCAGCCGGGATGATTACATCCTTCAATGTGGAAGATTGTTACAGTAGATTCAGCCGGGATGATTACATCGTTCACTGTGGAAGATTGTTACAGTAGATTCAGCCGGGATGATTACATCCTTCACTGTGGAAGATTGTTACAGTAGATTCAGCCGGGATGATTACATCCTTCAATGTGGAAGATTGTTACAGTAGATTCAGCCGGGATGATTACATCCTTCACTGTGGAAGATTGTTACAGCAGATTCAGCCGGGATGATTACATCCTTCACTGTGGAAGATTGTTACAGTATATTCAGCCGGGATGATTACATCCTTCACTGTGGAAGATTGTTACAGTAGATTCAGCCGGGATGATTACATCCTTCACTGTGGAAGATTGTTACAGTAGATTCAGCCGGGATGATTACATCCTTCACTGTGGAAGATTGTTACAGTAGATTGAGCCGGGATGATTACATCCTTCACTGTGGAAGATTGTTACAGCAGATTCAGCCGGGATGATTACATTGTTCACTGTGGAAGATTGTTACAGTAGAGAGACTCGGTCAATATTAAAAGAAATGTAGTATTTTTTGTAGTCAATATAATTTGCTATTATTTTATGAATGGTACACATGCAAAAATTCCTGCGGAAGGATGTGAAATCGAAACCTTTGCCGTCACGGACTCGCTCTGTATCCCGCTGCCACAGTGCCGGGCCAGAAGAATAAAGCCTTATTGTAAGCCACTAGTCTCTGATGAATTTATTGAGATCAGGAACAAGTGACGTATGGACTGTGAGTTCATGAGATCAGGAACAAGTGACTTATGGACTGTGAGTTCATGAGATCAGGAACAAGTGACTTATGGACTGTGAGTTCATGAGATCAGGAACAAGTGACTTATGGACTGTGAGTTCATGAGATCAGGAACAAGTGACTTATGGACTGTGAGTTCATGAGATCAGGAACAAGTGACTTATGGACTGTGAGTTCATGAGATCAGGAACAAGTGACTTATGGACTGTGAGTTCATGAGATCAGGAACAAGTGACTTATGGACTGTGAGTTCATGAGATCAGGAACAAGTGACTTATGGACTGTGAGTTCATGAGATCAGGAACAAGTGACTTATGGACTGTGAGTTCATGAGATCAGGAACAAGTGACTTATGGACTGTGAGTTCATGAGATCAGGAACAAGTGACTTATGGACTGTGAGTTCATGAGATCAGGAACAAGTGACTTATGGACTGTGAGTTCATGAGATCAGGAACAAGTGACTTATGGACTGTGAGTTCATGAGATCAGGAACAAGTGACTTATGGACTGTGAGTTCATGAGATCAGGAACAAGTGACTTATGGACTGTGAGTTCATGAGATCAGGAACAAGTGACTTATGGACTGTGAGTTCATGAGATCAGGAACAAGTGACTTATGGACTGTGAGTTCATGAGATCAGGAACAAGTGACTTATGGACTGTGAGTTCATGAGATCAGGAACAAGTGACTTATAGACTGTGAGTTCATGAGATCAGGAACAAGTGACTTATGGACTTGTCTAATGTGAGTTCATGAAAATCTGCATTAATAACATTCTTCATATATTGTGCACCTATGTATCACTCTAATGGTGTGTGTGTTTCCATTAGTTTCATGTAGTTATGCATTTGTATTCGCTGTTTTAGATAATAAATATGTATTTCTGATTCATACATACCGCCAAAGACGAATGTGTTTGGCTATTGGCGCGCATGACATGACGTCACAACGTATTTCCATTCTCTGGACTACATATTGCTGGAAATCTAATAGGACCATTTTTCCGCTACAAAGAGACCCAGCGGGAGTTTGAGAATAAATATTGAAGCAGGAGAAGAGTATCACTATAGATATTTATAAGACTGTCGATGAGACTGGCTGCACTATTTGGTGTATGCTCCTACTGGAGCTTATATGGAATGGGGAAATCATACATTAGTTGGTTGGTTGCTATCTCCAAGAAATTACGTGCGATTTCCTCTTACTTCCTATGCACAGTGTGTGTGTGTTTTCTCAGAGCTTTCTTTCATATACAGGAGACTTCATATCAAACATTAAATATTTGCCCCCTTATTATCATCAGTGCGTCTAGAGATTATTGCTGAATCGTCAGATCATAACACTCAACGGTCCCCTTTTCTCAGAAGCTCTCTTTAGCTTATGAAGTATCTGCACTAAAGTAGTACTCATATATGTTTATGTGACTGACATTTCTTTGATTTATTCTTATTTTTCCATAAAACTATACCTCTACAGAAATATGGCTAATATTTTAGTAATTAATTATTTGCTTCTTCGTATTTGCGTAATTGCTCTATTTGATATCTTTGTTTTGCAGAAAAATTGGGGTTTTCTTTTCAGAAATGTAATTTGTTTTTCAGAAAAATATTTAGTGCAGAAAAAATACTTTTTTTCAGGAAAGAATTTGGTAGCAAAATAAAAAGTTATAGGGCAGAATTGATTCTTTTGAGACTTAACCCCCCCCCCCTCCCTGTATGGTGGGACTTCTTATCAATGCATTGAACACTGAATACAAGTGTTAGTCTTCTGGGTATGAAATAATTCTCCAGAGAAATCACCTCATTGTAGATTGGAAGTAAGAGCTAATTTCTCATAATTCCTAGGGATTTAAACGACATGTCTTTGAGATGTGGATATGTACAGGAATAGGGAAAAAATCGTGGAAAAATACAAAAACAAAGATTCGGACAATAGTGTGTATGAAAAAAAAACTATTAAGGCAATACAAATAAAACCAATAAAATACTGTGGTACGACATTTTGTTGAGGACCTTACTTGTAAGTAGAATTGATGGATAGCGAGCAGAGAGTAGGAAAGGATACAAGTGGGTTGGAA
The DNA here is from genome assembly GCA_034231615.1 of Meghimatium bilineatum. Taxonomy (NCBI): domain Eukaryota; kingdom Metazoa; phylum Mollusca; class Gastropoda; order Stylommatophora; family Philomycidae; genus Meghimatium; species Meghimatium bilineatum. The sequence continues at coordinate 3,085,225 of CM067306.1, forward strand.
ATATCATGAGATGGACAGGGTGCAATAAAGCAGAAGGCGCTACTAAGCAAAAGAGACAGAAGATGTTGGATGTCTGTTGCAGCTATCCTTCAATGTGGAGTAGGCACCTGATGAGGACAATCTGTGTAATTAATTTTACTTGATTTGTGGATTTTGAGAAAAAACTTAATTTAAAATGAAAAACTCCAATAACGAGTATTTTAACAATGTGTATTGGTAGCCTTCAGAACTGAAGAGGTATGAAAAAATACATGACTACAAGCAACAAACAAGTTAATACAATGAAAAAGTTTCAAAAAACTTGTTCGTACAAGAGATAAATTGTGAACACATTATAGTTAGCATGAACCCAGCTGTCGCCATAACCTCCATCCACTAACATAACGTAGACTTGGTCACCAAATGCCAACTGGGCAATTGTTTGTGTCGAACTAGATGGGTAAAAGCCAGCATTTTTAGCATCGTCCGCCCAAAGAGCCGCGATTGGTCGGTTATTGATTAGTATGCGAGCGTTGACCTTTGCTCCAGGATGTGACATCAGATATAGCGAAATGACATAAGTTCCAGGGATTGTGCAGATGAACATTCCTGTCGTGTTATCGTAGTTGTCTGCGAGATCTGAAAATGATAGAAAATATCATACCTATTACACATATTAATATTATACTACACATATGGTGATGTCTACTCAAATATTGTATGATTTCACGTGCCAACAATATAATGTCATTCTGTGTACTTTAAAATGACGTCATTCTGAAAGAAATATATGTTTGTGACAACTATTTTTCACATTTTCTTCACCGTCCAAATACTTCATTATACAAAGAATACCACCTATTCCTAACCCCACCCATAATTTTGTTTTCCAAAACCCTAACCCTACTAGTTTGTTCTCTACTCCTAACCTCAACCACAATATAATAAAGTATTTCCACCTATGACAATCTAACCCTAACCCTAAATCTAATAGCTTAATCTACAACTGATTATAACCTTATACTTAATAGATTGTTCTCTAAGCCTAACCATAATAACTTACTATACAATAAAAAGTGCATAATCCTAACCAAAGATTCTAATAAATCCATCCAAAAACCACACCAAAAACAACCCCATCCTTATTGTCCACAGATCTCAGATTTAAATAACGTCTAGAACTGGCATTCATGATTTAACACAATCATCAATGTACATCAATCTAAAAACATGAAATCAACATTTCTCTATTTGATGATCTGTTTGTGAAACTTCACTAAAGGGGTATTGGGGCAAGGGGGGGGGGGGTATTACCTACCTCTTGCCTAAGTTCTAAGTACTAGAATGCATGTTCTTATCTGCTACGGGGGAAGGGTTGTTTTGAAACAACCCCCCCCCCCACCCCGTCAACGTATTTACGGACATGGTTACAGCTCTGGGAAAAGTGATATCCGTAATATTATCATGCGGTGAGATGTTACATCACAGTTCTGAGACAAATTGTGTGCAAGTGATTGAGCTTTCTTACGTCATACGTGTAGATTGTCCATGATTGACCAGCTTTTCGCAACAATGGGATACTGCTCTACAAACCTTCAGCTTAGTCTCCAATAATGGCATTATAGATGTCAATATAGTCTCATATTTTGGTATCGATACATGTTAACACATCTCATATATTAGTATCGATAGCACGCATTATAATCTCGTACATTGGTATCGATAACAAATGTCCATGTTTAACACAGTGCAATTCTTCTATAAAAAATATTTTTTTATAACCAATGCCCCTATATAACAACACTTTTCACAATCCGCTACTATTTTAATTCTTTATTGTTTGTATTGTCTAACTTGGATTTGTTTCATTACATTTCATCGGTCCGGACCAAGGTGTTATAATGGATTTCATTGTATTTATACGAGTAATTAAAATGCATTTGTTTCGTAGACACTGCAGACGAGAATAAGAAGATTTAAAAGTGGAAGCTTACCAAGCAGTTCAAGGTCAAATGGTATCATCTGCTCTTTTGTTGGTCCGAAATGTGTGGTAAGTACAGCAGACACTGCCGCCTGTGCCCTCTGCATCGAAGATCCGTGAGCACAGGCATGATCACAGTCGCCGTGTGCGCTGCTAGGACTAACACCGTCCTTGGTACCGTTGCTGTTGTTGACGTTGTCGGTAGGAATGCTGCTTGTGCTGATGGTGCCTGTGTTGATCGGCGCATTATTTATTTTGCTTTTATCTTTATCCTTGCTAGAGGTTGTCTTGCCTGATGGCGGCTTCAGCAAGCTGAAGTCTTGTATTCTGTATGGAGTTATCTGTGGCACTGTGGAATGTATAGATATATATTTGAGAAACAATCTATGATATGCGTAAATATATCGGTTACATTATATGCATAACTTAAGCCAAGTTTCGGAGAGAATTTGGCCGTCACTGAGTAAAAATCTGCCCATAAAACTACTGAACTTGAGTATCGGCACACATTAATGAGACATGACTCACATTATACAATTATTTTACAAGGTACAGTCCAGGGTAAGAAAGGCAAAGGACAAAAAAAATCCTAGATTGATAACATCAAAGAAAGGTCAGGACATGATTTTTCTACACTTCTCCAAATGATTGAAGATAGAGATTAGAGGATTGTTTTGTTAATATGACACCCCTACAACCCTGACGGGTTATGGGTCCTATTATTATTATTATTATTATTATTATTATTATTATTATTATTATTATTATTATTATTATTATTAGGTTATGCATGTGTTAGCTATATTATATGTATATCTATTTTGGCTACGTTTTATGTATTCGCTACATTTTTTTTCCTATTTTAGTTTTAGTACCTATTTTAGGTTTGAATACCTTAGTTCTCCTATCGACAGTAATGGGGATTGTTATGAAGAAGTCAGAAAGAGGTTGGCTGAGAAGCTGATACAAATGAAAAACATATGGATGAGCTGCTGCAAAACAATAAACCTAACATTCCTAAGATCTTGCATGTTCCCAGTTGCAATATATGGGTGTGAATCCTGGACAATCACCAACAAAGTTACAAATAAGTTACAAATAAAATAGCAGCATTTGAAAACAAATGTTACAGAAAAATTCTCAGAATACTATGGACCACTAATATCACCAGTGTAGCTATCCTGAGAGAAATACAGGTAAAAGAAAACTAGCTAAACAGTATGGCTCTTTCCTGAAAACTATATTTTGGCCATATCAAACGCCATGACAGTGTTATATAATGGAGGAGATGATGCCAGGGAGACGAACAAGAGACAGACCAAGAAGAATATCGACGCAAGACATCAAAGACCACCTGAACATGACAATAACAAAAGCAGGAAGACTGGCTAAAGATCGACAGAAGTTTCGAAAGTCTGTGATTACTGCTACATCCTGTTCAGGATACGCTATCTGATGATGATGATGCCTTTCTCTCTCTCTCTCTATCTCTCTCTCTCTCTCTCTCTATCTCTCTCTCTCTCTATCTCTCTCTCTCTCTATATATATATATATATATATATATATATATATATATGACGGCTACATTTTATGTATATATATATACAAGGCTTTGCGGTATATTTTCTCAGCACAATGCAAGTTTTCGAAATGTCGCCCCCTTAAATGTTTTTTCCTATAAATGCCTCCCCACAATGTATTGTGATTGGTGCCGTATGATGCTGCCGCTCCACTGCATCATATCACGGTACGGCCCTGTATATGTAAATATGGACTAGATTCTTTGTGTAGATATGCAAGTGTGTGTGTGTGTGTGTGTGTGTGTGTGTGCGTGTGTGTGTGTGTGTGTGTGTGTTCGTCCATCACATGATGATGATGATCATTTATTGCATCCACTTGGAAAATTCAGTTAGAGTTATGTACTTAAATATCAGTACGTATACGGCTAATGTCTTTAACTATCAGTACGTATACGGCTAAAAAAAAACAACCTATTCGAGCTAAAAAAACATATCATTGCACAGTTAAGGCATGGACTGACCACTGTAGAAGGAATTTCTTCATCTGCGACTTTCTAGCTACTCTCCGCTGTTGGGCTGCTGCATTTCTCCTCTTTTCACCAGATGTTGCGCCCTTTTTTGTCTGTAGAGCGCCATGTACATCTATATTGTGCAAGTTCTCTCCGTGTGTTTTGGTCTATTTCAAACGCTTTTAGTGAAATATTTAACGAGTCCTTGTAGCGCTTCTTTTGACCACCTTGAGATCGTGTATCCTTCTCCAGCTCACCATAGATAAGTATCTTTGGCAGACGATGGTCTGGCATATGTACCAAATGACCTGCATCAACGAATCTTTGTCTGCATCAGGATAGTGTCAATGCTGGGGATACCAGATCTGTCAATGTCAGTGGTATTTGGAATCGTGTCTTACCATCTGATGTTAAAAACATTTCTGAGACAATTTTGTGAAAGTGATTGAGTTTCCTCACATGACTTCTATACACAGATATACAAGCAAATTCAAGTAGGAAACATGAGAAATAAATTTTTAAAAATTATTGAAACTAACGGGAATTGAACCAGGTCCGTTTTGACGACATCGAATCGTCATCATCATCATAAGTGCCATGTCCGCAACGAACGTTGACTGCAACATATCTCTAATATCCCCTGTCTCTTGTTTTGGTGGTGCACACTGCTAGACTGTAACCTGTCCATCTTGTGATGTTACTCTCCCAAGTATATCTCTGTCTACCTCTTGCTCGTTTCCCTTTGACTTTACCCTCAAGTAAGGTCTTCAATATGGTATCATGTCTTTTAATGTGTTCAAAATATTTTATTTGCCTGATCTTTATTTCTCTTAGTAATTATTTCTTCATATTAATTGTTTTAGAACCTCTTTGTTTGTTTTCTTATCTTTCCATGGTGTTCTCCCTATTCTTCTATATATCCACATTTCAAAGGAATCAATGCTGACTTCTAGTTGTTTATTTAGTGTCCATGTTTCTGATCCATACATTAATATAGAATAGATGTAGCATTTTATAATTATCATTTTTTACTAGTTTGTAATTTGTTTAGACGTTACTATTTTCCTCATGTCATTGAAGGTACTTTTGGCCATTCCTATTCTCATTTTAACTTCTGTTTCACATCTGCCATCATTTGTGACTGTGTCCAAGATATTGATACTGTTTTACTTGTACTTTCTCTCAATGTATGTTTATGTTCTGTGTCTTTGCTGATTATCATGGTTTTTTTTTTTTTTATATATTTATATCCAGTCCATATTTTTTACTTGATTTATTGACTTGATCTATTAGTCTTTGTAGTTCATGTTCACTGTCTGCTAAAAGAACAGTGTCATCTGAATATCGAAAAAATGTACTTACTCACTGCGCAAAACTGAAGTCCAACAGGTAAAGCTTAAAACGAGGTAATAAAGTTTTGCTAATAATACGAAACTAACATAGGCACACACACACAAATCGACGTTTCGACCAAAAGACCTTTATCAAGGTTCACAAACACACATAAATCAAAGACGACAAGTAGGAACTGCACAACTTGCGTTCACATGTCTAGAAAGTTGGTCGAAATGATAGAATTGAGGTCAATGGTGACACATTTTACCTCATTTCTATCATCTGCATATCTCAGTTTGTTTATTATTTTCCCATTGATCTTGAGTCCTGACATTTCTTCTATATTTTTAAAGATATTCTCTGTATAGATATTAAATAGGCTTGGTGATAAAATACATCCTTGTCTTACCCCTCTTCTTATTTCTATGTATGGTGAGTAGCTGTTTTTACACCTTATTGATGCAGTTTCTCCCAATATATATTTCTAATTAGTATGATGTCTTTTCCATCTATGCTTATTTCTTGAAGACATTTGATTAATTTTTGTGGTATTCTATGATGCAAATATAGATACTTTTTTGGACTTCTATATATTTATCTATTACTAGTCGGATACTCAGTATAGCTTCTCTGGTTCCTTTGTTTTTCCTAAATCCGAATTGTTCTTGACCGACCTCCGTGTCTATCTTGAAGTTAAATAAACGGGTTTTTCCCGTACTTGACTAACCACATCCTCCAAATCACCATATGTTGACTATATTCTATGCGTAGATATAATGACTACATTATACACACATATATAATTTCTACATTATACATACAGATATAGTGACTACATTATATGTGTAGGTATGTTGGCCCCATTATATGTGTAGATATGGTTGCTACATGCCATTGCTTTTTGAAAGGTCCGGATGCACAATTGCCGGTGGCGGGGAACGAACTCGGTACCTTGGCTGTCATATACGAGTATATATGACAAATATGTACGAGCATGTAAATGCATCCACACACAAGTAAGGACTCAGATACGAATTCGTGTACATCGGCACACAAAAGTTAATAAAGATATAATAAAGATATAATAAAGATATTAAGATGCATTAACATAGAGTATGCACACAAACCTATTTTATGTACAATTACAAACATGTGACCCAAAGTAGCTGTATGGATACATTTAATCATATATTCAAATATGTCTATAATGAATATACATGTGTGGGCTCTTTCCTATTAATATCGAAAACAAAAACAATAACAAATGTAGAAACTTGTAAATGAAGAAAGAAATGTGTAATTCACTAACAAATGGTTATTGTGAAAATAAAATAACAATATATTGACACACATAAACAAAAAAAAGAAAAAAAATACGCAAAATTTGATTTAAAAAACAGCAATATTTACTAATAAATGGGCACAGATACAAACATTAACAAGAACCCGTAAAGTAACAGAAGTTAAGGTTATTGAGAGGAAATCGGAAAATAAAAAAATCGTGATTAATGTTCATTTCGTGTGAGTGAAGGACTCCAAGAAGACAATTTAACCGATACTCCAGAGATTGAAGTTGCTGGTCACCAGAGTAGCAACGTAACAAACCAGTTACTGAAACATCAGCACTAGCTTGATGTGAAGAGATGTTAAACCAGTTACTGAAACATCAGCACTAGCTTGATGTGAAGAGATGTTAAATTAAAGGGCCACAGGGAAATAACGATGATCCGTGATATCTCATAAATTTTCGACCAACCCATCAACCAAACGTATGCCGGTGTCACAAATATACTTCATATCACAACGCTTACATATGATAGAGTATATTAAATTACAAAACAACCCACACGAAAAAGAGTCTTGAATGTCAAAATGGGAATTGGGGAACTGAAGCTTAAGAGTTAGAATAACAAACAGATCAATTCAAAAAAACTCCGGAGACATGGGACAGTACAAAGGTGATCAGCAGAGTTGCGCATACTGGAATGAACGAGAACAAAACGAAAGCTCCTATACATTAGGAATGCGACCAGAGGGGCAGAGAGAGATAAAAAAATAGAGATAGGGTCTAGTTGGAGGATAGAGAGATGTCGTAATAGGATACCAAGTGCCAGTGTATTATGAGAATGAAAAGTAATTGCCGGTTTAGGGCGGTCAGATACAAGTTTAACGGATGATTTAAGTGTCGCCGAACGGGAGATAGGAATAACACGATGTAAGTTTGTTGACAGGATATTTTCAGGATACAATCGACGGTGGAAAAAACCTGATGTAGAAACAGATTAGTTGGACATGTCATGTGGTACGTACGCCAGATACTTCTCTACGGCAAGTAGTAGAAGGAAATACAATCTCAAGGTGGACACAAAATGGCAACAATGACTCGTTAACGACCTCAGTTAAAACATTTGACATATACAAAGATACACGGGAAAGTACACAATACAAGATACATGGGAAGATACACAGAACAAAATACATGGGAAGATACACAGAACTAACAAGATACATGGGAAGATACACAATACAAGATACAATGGAAAAACTTGCACAAAATAAAGCTAAGTGGCGATCTACAGTGAAAAAGGCTCATCATCTTGTGAAAAGAAAACAAGTGCAGCAACTGAACAGCGAAAAGTAGCTAGAAAATCACGAGTGTAACAAAAACCATCTACAGGGTCATCCCATGTCCGAACTGTTCAAGGATATTTGTGGTCAGAATATGGCTTATTAGCCATCTACGAATTCATAATCAAGGGACATAACTCATAAGTGGTTGCAACAAATGGTCATCATCATCATGTGATGAACAAATTACTAACTACAACTAACATAAACGCTATTGGGTGTCCAAAGACTATGTCAACAACTTTGTGTCCATTTTGTGTATCCCCCCTCCTCCATCATTTCCAAAAACTGTCATGAATTCAAGTATCCACTTCTCCCTTTTCTTAATTTAGTTAAGTATGACAAACACATGTATTCCTGCTGACTACGAATAATATATCAGAAAAAAGTTGGAAAAACATTACACGATTTGTTTCGTATCATAAGAAAAATGTTACAAATTCAAACACCTTAATTTGCATATAAATAACAGTATTGTTGACGTCAACTTTTAGCAAACTCCCTCCTCACAATGTCAACAACTGTACACTTTTTACCATATTGTGATGACATTTATGTACATCGCTATATGGCATGCCTTACGGAAATATCCTATAAAGTAGGTCAAACTCAAAGTTGACATACAACCAATTAGGTCAAACTTAAAGTTGACATACAACCAATTAGGTCAAACTCAAAGTGGACATACAACCAATTAGGTCAAACTCAAAGTTGACATACAACCAATTAGGTCAAACTCAAAGTTGACATGCAACCAATTAGGTCACACTCAGAGTTGACATACAAAGTTGACATGCTGCAAACAGCACAGCTCATAGCACGTAACTCCGTAGCTTCAAGTAACCATCCCCATGGATCTCCAACAAAATCCACTTCACAAACAAGAAATCGCGAAGGGGATTAGACCCTACAACCAATTGACCACAAAGCTAATAGTTTGACCCACTTGACCTGGAATAAATCCTGCTACCTAGCGGGATTGTGAGAAAATACGCAGAAGAATAAGTAACATTTCAAAACATATTTCCTCGTGTACCTGAAGATCGTATGATCCAAACATCGGTTTAATTTGTGGAAGAAGAAAAACAAGAATGTAGTGATTGCGCAACATTGAAAAACAACAAGAGTAATGTAAGATAGGATAACATGAAGAATAATGTTAAGATTGGTTAACAAGAAATGTAAGATTGGTTAACATGAAGAATAATAGAAGATTGGATAACAGGAAAAAAATGGAAGATATGATAACAGGAAAAATAGTGTAAGATAGGATAACAGGAAGAATAATGGAAGTTAGGATAACAGAAAGAATAATGTAATAATTAATAGCTGGAAGAATAATGTAAGATGGATACAAGAACAAATATTCGAAGATATAATAGAAGGAAGAAAACATAAAAATAATTGAGAACAAATAACAAAAGGCTGAAAAGAACAAGAAGTATAGAAGAAGAAAGGTGAAAATGAAGAAAACAAAAAATGGTGGAATAGAAAAAAGCATTTTAATTATAAGAGAAAGTTAGAATAAAAAACAGAAAGATAGGAGAACACAAATAATAATATAAGAAACAGAAAGGAGAACACAAATAATAATATAAGAAACAGAAAGGAGAACACAAATAATAATATAAGAAACAGAAAGGAGAACACAAATAATAATATAAGAAACAGAAAGACCAGAAAAATACAAATAATAAGAGAAGTACAGAGCGGCAATGCTCCATCATTCTCATGTAAAATTAGCCCATACATAAACTAACACTCCATTAATATCACACTGCATTAATCCCACACTCCATTAATCCCACACTCCATTAATCCCACACTCCATTCATCTCACACTTCATTAATCCCCACTCATTTCTATTGAAACAACAAAACACTTCACTCACGCTGCATAGGCGATGCTGCAGAATCGATGTGACCCAAGCTTCTAGAACTAGCAAGTTCGATGCTCTCTGAAACGCCTTCTTGGACAACATCAGCTTCTGTTTCTCCGTCATCCTGCGCAGGTGGAATCTCAGCTTCAGTTACAACCGGTACGGTATCGTTGGCATCTGCAGGTTCAATCTCCGGTACATCTTCAGTAGCAGTGTTCACAACTCTTTGCTGCTCCTGCATTTCATCCATATTTCCTTGGCGCCTTAACACAACCAGGTCAGACTCTATCCCAGGCATTCTATGATGTTCTTCTGGTTTTTTTCTATCGTTATTTCCTTGATCAAAAATAGGATTGTCATGTTCCGTAGCTCGTGCTTTAAGAACATCAGAAGTATATTGAAATTTATTAAGATTATTTCCTTCATTGTCAGTTTTGCTGTTATCTTCTGCCAAATTCTTGCCGCTATTGTCTTCTAGATTGTTTTTGCTACCACCCTGCTCAACGTTGTCTTTTCTATTAGACACATCTTCGTCTTCTTTCATAGTCCCATCATCTTCATTTTTGTCCACTGGGCTTAAATCTTCACTTCTCTTGTCGGTATTTTCCTTGTCGCTGTCGGATTCAAATAGTGTCGTTTTACTGCTTCCGATACCACTTTTATCATATCCATTGTTATCAGAATCGGAGCTTCTACTGTTTTTATTATTGCTTTCTTCGTTTTCACTGTCATTTCTCCTTTTGTTCTTACTATTATTGTTTCCTTTCCCATTGCCCTTGCTATTGTTCATGACATTTCTCTCACTATTTAAGTTATCTACTGATTCTACACCTTTTATCAGCAATTTTTGTTCTACTAATTGTCCCTGTACTCTACTTTGAACTTCTTTTGTATTTGCCATGGCTATTGGATGCAAGTCCAACTTCTTGGAAACTGTTTCAAGTGTCAAATTTTTAAAAGTATTATTTCGTGTCCCAACTGCTGTTCCGTTTGCCATAAATGACACTTGAGCATGAGATGCTCTTTCTCCATTTTTCATATCAGTGCTTTTGTTTGCGCTACGACTCAAGTCCTGAACATTACGGCTCGTGTTGATATTCTGTGAGTTATCTAAAGAAGCAAAATTTGCCGATTTGTGTTTAGGTGGTACTCCGAAAGCGGTATCTAGGTCGCTACTGCCATTTTGATTCGCATTTGAATGTGAAATATTTCCTATATAACTTCCACTCATGTTTTTGGAAGTTGCAAAGAACTGGCTACTATTTTCGTTTCCTTTTTTCCAATGTTCTTGCGCTATGTCTAACGTGGCGTTGCTCTTCTTCAGAAGAGTAGAGGTTGAAATATTTGAGTTGATTGTGTTTAGAATCGTGCCATTATTTTGTGACGTTTCACGGCTTGACACGACTGGAAGCTTCTTTTGACTGTCATGTACATCGGTCTCAGAGAGGCTAAGCAACTTTCTAGCTGTGTTTATACCAGAAGTACTGGTCTCGTTGTTATGGTTACCATTACTTAAGTTGTTAAGTATGCTGACATCATTTCCGGAAACATTACTCTTCTGTGTTTTATGATTAGATACGTTTAGTGTGCTATCAATAAAAGTTATGTTCGAAACAGAAGAGTTCTTTGTGGATAAAGATGTTTCTGTTGCTTGACTGCTGTTCTGTTTATGTTTGAGTTCCTTGTTATTTGAGAAATCACGAGATCTCGAAATTGAAGCACTGGCAGAAGTTAGTGTTTTCTGTTGACGAGCCGTTACGCTTGCTCCTTGTAGCGTAACTTTGGAAGTGATGATAACTTTTTGAGGTTGATTCGCTGAGACCGTATTTTGACCTCGAAGTGAGGTTTTATTGACAGGCGTATTTGGATTCTTGTAAACTAGACTAGAAGAACTGTGATTTTTAGAGACTTCATTCGATATTACAGTTCCTTGTTTTGAATCTTGTGTCCTAATTTTCACTTCTGTTTTGTTCATTGAAACAGTGGATGATTCATTATTCAGATCAATGCTAAATCCAGTGATATTTTCTTTGCCGCTTACATTTTTGCTAAATTCTGGTTTGTTGTCGATGTTAAAATGATTTGAAGTTTCGTTACTAAATGTCGATTCTTGAAACTTATTGGTATCAGTGAGGTTGTTAGAAGTGTGGGTTGTTGTTGCAGTTACTCGTGGAAGTATGGAAGCTTTCTGGTTTCCTAGAACTGTGACATTTTCATGTTTTAAATTGTTCCTATTCTTGGATGATGTCTCCGGAGACGAAGAGAAAATTACTCCTCCCACTTCTTCTTTCGAAAAATTGGAATGAAACTTGATCGTACTTTCCCGACTCCTTTCTGTTAATTCAGCTTCATTTGATGCGTTTTTGCGAGCAGCTTCGGTGAGATTTGTAGTGTTTGGATCTGAAATGAGAAATCTTGTATTCACAGGTGAATTAGAGCTGTTTTTGTGCTCATCTTTTCTTGGGGAATGATCAACTTCTGGTGTACGGTCTGACACTTTTGTATATTTATTGTTTTCTGGTATCGCTGTTCGGGAAGATGTTGCCCGTTCTATAGTCACTGGCAACGTTACGTTCAGATTTTCTTGGACAGAAATTGAATTCTTGCTGCTCGTCCACTTTCCGTTGTTAACCTTTGTGTTATTATTAGCTGTGTTATTGCTATCCATGTATTTGTTATTATGTCCACTGCTAATATTGCCTGTTTCGATCAGATTGTTCTTCGCTCCACTATAGATGCCGGATATATTCAAACTTTCTGGATGTTGCACGTCCTGCTCCATTTCAACTTGTGAACTGTTCCTCTCCTTCTCTTCTGTTCGATTCTTTCTCCACGCAGACGAATTATTAAAGTCATTTAAGGAGGCCAAAACATTGTCTTTATATCCAGGGTTTGTCTTCAAATCTTTGTTTGTTGTATACGACGCAGTGGTCGAGACATCAGTCAATGAGGTTTTCTTACTGTCGTTATTGTTCTTCACAGAACCAGTAGCCCACGCTGCTAGGTACGCCTCGGGAAGTGCACCATCTTTCTTGTCGTCCCCCTTATTAACAAAACTAACATCTCGTTTCTGTGACGCCACGTCATCTGTTACCTGGCTACTGTTGCCAGAAATTGATTCTTGTGTGAATGAACTCACGCTGTGTCTTGTAGATGCCCGAACTTCTGCTGTTTCTTGTAATTTACTCACTTTTTCAATCATTCCTGATATCTTACCCGCGGAATCTGTTTTTTTATCGGACTGTTTTACTTTTAGTTGCTCTTGTACAGGTTTATCCATTTCGATATAATCTTCAAACAGATCTTCGTTATTTTTTCTAGCATCAATCTTATGATTTTTCTGTCTATAATTCTTTTTTGTCTGCTCAGAATCAATGTCTGCTTTCTTGTTCAAGACAACAGCAGGAATAATGTCTGCTTTTCTATTCAAAACATCAGGGAACGTCACTTTTTGAGGTACATTATCATGTTTATCATTGACAGTATCAGTTTCGTGGCTAGTTTTAACAATTTCCTTTCCTTTCACTATCTGACTTTCTTCATCATTTCCTCTGTTCGTATCTTCATTTTTAGTTTGTAGATTCCCCGCATCATTTTTGCCCGAATTGCCCGTGTCTTCCTCCAAAACTTGTTTACTGTCTAACCTCACTTCTTGATAGATAGCATCCACTGATTTGCTGTCATCACTGATGTTGTCATTACTGCGTGTAGCTTTGCCTTTAAACGCTGACACAAATACATCACCAGTAGCTACTTTACTATCCGCTGAATTTATTTTTGAAGGTCTCCTCATAATGACATTGTTCTGTGCAGCAGAACTCTCTTCTATAAAATTCTCAACAGTTCGAAACGATCCATCTTCGTGTAGGCTTTCTCTTAGATGTGACAGTTTGCTTTCTTGTATTTTAAGGATTTCCTTATTATTTTTCAGTTTGTCTGCTTCATAAACTGGCACGTCATCTCTAGGAAACCCCTTGTCTACGTAATCGGAATGTGGTTTGATACTTGCCGGAAGTTGTAACCGTTCAATGTCGTAAAAATAGTCGTAAATTTTATCTTCATTTTTTGAGTTATTTATACTTGTGCCAGTTCTATTGGGAGTCTGAATATTATCCTTTTTGTTATTGTTGAGTATATTCTTTTTATTAATATCCGCGTACAATTGATATTTCGGGACATGGCTTATGTCGCTGAATCTCTCATGTGTTTTATGTTCAGCGTATTCCTCCTTTTGTTTAGAAACATATGTGCCATCTGTATTTTTATCAGAAATATTCTCTGCAGATTTTTTAACTTGTGTTGTGTGTTTTTCCTGTTTATTAATTTCATCTGCGCCTTTTCTTTCATTCATAATCTCTATAGACTCCTTAAACTCAATATCAAAATCATTAATAACATCTTCATCTCTAATATTATCTACGTCATTTTCATCTCCATTTTTATACTGTTTTTCTAGCTCCTTGGATGTAACAGCATCATCTTGTCTGTGTTTGAGAAGCCAAGCCGTAATTCTTTGTTCTAAAGTCAAGAACTTTGTTGTTGGTTTCTCTAATTCTTTTCTTTTAATATCTGTTTTGTAGACATCTATTGCTGGTTCCTTAAGAAGCATTTCCTTGCCGTTCTCAATAGTACTAGAAACCACGCCATTTTTAAGAATTACCCCATGTTTAGATTTAGCATCACCTCCATTTTCGGTACCCTTCACGAAATCAGATCGTTGTTTTTCTGACATTGAATTTTGTTGATCAGTCAAAGCTGTCTTCTGCGGACTTTCAACAGCTTGAACAACTGAAGTGTTGCCTGCTGGTTCAGTAGAAAGTTGTGATGACGCATTGTTGAAGCTGTCTTGACGAGTATTTAAAGAAAGTGTATGTCCAACGTTATCTAGGATCTTGTTGCCATGGAGATTATCTAGCGTGTGGTGATGACGTCTGTCAGTGTCGTTGTCATTCTGACCAGTATCAGGAAAATGACTAAGGCTATGTTTAGATTGAAGGTTCTCAGAATGTGCCGGCTCTAGAACCCCAAATGGTAAGTGATGTGCTCGTGATGTTTCAATGAATGTTACCAATATCAGCATCAGTAGGAGTGTTGTCGAAACTTGGTTTCTTTGTGTCCACGGTCTCCAGCACGTCGAAGAGTAATCTCCCATTTTGTCACTAGAAAATAGAAAACCTGTGATTAGACAAAACATAAAAACATTCGAGAATATTCTGTTAATATATCAACAACAACAAAAAACTTGAATAAAACATACGAGAACAAATTCTGCTCAATTTATTTGTTATGTTTTATGTTCTTAGTTTAAGTTATGTTTTATTCAAGTTTTCTGTTATATATTACCAGAAAACTGGAATACAACTTACACGAACATATTCTGCTAATATATAAACAGAAAACTGGAATAATGGACCTAGAAGTTAAATAATCAATGTCATGTCATGTCACGTGACGTATTCTCTCCAGAACGTTGTCTTCCCAATGAACTTCTTGAATGCTTCTTGTCTTGGGTCATGCGGATTTCATTTTCCAACGTCGTATTCAGATAATAGATAATAGATGGAGAAGTTAAATTGTAGATTTAGAAGACAAATAATGGACATAGATGTTAAATAATCGATAGAAAAGTTAAGTAATGTACAGATTAGTTAAATAATGGATATATACGTTAAATAGTGAACGAAGTAAAGTTAAATAGTGAACATTAAAAGTGAAATAATGGATATAGATCTTGAGTAACGGACGTAGAGGATTAAATAATGGATATAGATCTTGAGTAACGGACGTAGATGATTAAATAATGGATATAGATTTTGAGTAACGAACGTAGAGGATTAAATAATGGATATAGATAGATGTGATGTAAATAATTGACGGAGAGGTTCAATAATGGACATAAATGTTGAATAACAGATATACTAGTTGAATAATGAACAACAAGCTGTGACGATATCAGATATTCGGACAACGAGCAATGAGGAGATCAGATGTTGGGACAATCAGCAATGAAGAAATCAGATGACCTAATAACCAGCAATGAAGAAATCAGATGACCTAATAACCAGCAATGAAGAAATCAGATGACCTAATAACCAGCAATGAAGAAATGAGATGATGAAACAACTATTAGTAAAGAAGTGAGAAGTGTAATGACGAAAAACAAGAATCAAAAGCACATAAAGTAATAATGTTTTGGGTATCACTGAAATTACACAGAACATACACACAATCGACGTGTCAAACAAAATGTCTTTATCAAGAACAAAAGTACTTGATAAATCACAATGTTGATCCGCTTTTCAATCAACGCACATACTATCAGATTATAGGGTGAGTGCACGAACAAAATACAAATAACAGTATAGAAGAGAGTTTCAACGATTCAACCTTGGTTTCAATTTCAAGAAAATACTAGACAAACAGTACAAATAATGGCACTATCATAGAAAAGCTCTATGAAGGATACAAGAAATGTTTTATTAAGCATAAAATATGACACCTATTGGACAGTGATCAAGTATACAGAGTCATAACAATGACATCGGTTGACCATTGGTCACGTTTACAGAGTCACAATATGTGCTTTCGGAGGCCAAAAAATATACAGAGGCGAGAAAGAGTTAATGACCAAAAATGATTATTTCAAAACAGTAAATTGTAAGTAAAAACTGTGGGAAAGAGGTGGAAAACCTTCACAGAACAAAGAAGCTGAAAAAAACTTCACAGAACAAAGAAGCTGAAAAACACTTCACAGAACAAAGAAGATGAAAAACACTTCACAGAACAAAGAAGATGAAAAAAACTTCATAGAACAAAGGAGATGCTGAAAAAATTTTACAGAACAAAGGAGATGCTAAAAAAACAACTTCACAGAACAAATGCAATGATGAAAAATATCGCATATACTTCTTCTTCTTCTTCTTCTGCGATCGTTCTCAACATCCTGTAGATTAGCAGGATGCTATCCAGAGAACTGAGGTGCATTGTGCACCGCTTACAACTTTGCAGCGATATCTTCGCTTTTCCGACCTCGGCATGGACTAGGTCACTTTGACCCTTTATGGAATCGGACAGATAGATCTACCCCATAACCACCTTGGTCACCTCTTACAAAATGCACGACAAGTAAACAGTGCTGCTATTCTGTATCCCCTTTAGGGTCCCTGTAACACCCAGCGAAATACCATGTTATTTGTTGCTATAATGAAACAAGATGTCACATAAACGTTCCAATGAAGATCACAGTCTAGAACTCTCTAATTCCGTCTAATATCGTGCATGGTTCTGATAGTTCAATGAAGATCACAGTCTAGAACTCTCTAATTCCGTCTAATAGCATGCATGGTTCTGATCGTTGAACACTCTACAAGCATGGAGAGACAGGTCTATCTATTTATATATAGACCCGAAAACTGTCCGGGTAGTAGGTGTACCACATTGGATGCCACAACACAGTCCTCCAGCGATTTCTATCTTCAACGATGCAGATGATGAAATATTGTGCCCTGATCATTCTTTGATGTTGTCTGTCCGTGCTTCTTTGACCCCCCCCCCCCTTCTCTCTCTCTCTCTCTCTCTCTCTCTGCTTCTTTCACCTTCCATCGTTCCCTGTAGTTCGTTTTAGACATGCAATCATTTCTACATACATGTCTAAACCATGTACATTTTCATAATTTCACTATTGTAAACAATGCCTCTTGTCAGCCTGTATACATCTTTATTTTATTTATTACGTGCATTTTATGTTATCTATAGGAGATTGCTTGAATCCGTCTGTAACATTTGTTTTCGAAGGTCTATAATCGTCTCTCCGTGTACGCATTGAGTATCCAACTCTCACAACCAAACAACACAACAGAAATCACTAGTGAGTTATAAAAGTTTGAATTTCACTCTAACACTGATGTTGCTTTTCCAAACAAATGTACTCTTGACATAGAAGCTAAAGCCATCTCCAGCCTTATTTTAAATTCTACTTAGCGTTTTCTGTTGTTGCGTATCAAGACTATACGAGAAAACATACGCAGTAACGTTGCAAGGATAACTGGAGTAACGTTGCAAGGATAACTGGAGTAACGTTGCAAGGATAACTGGAGTAACGTTGCAAGGATAACTGGAGAGGAGACGAGTGCCACTAGCTAAACTGTTCACTCATTGAAATATTATAATGGTTAATCAGGCACAGAGATACGAATAAATGCATGCGAATGGAAGTATAAATAACCGAAGTGTCAGAGAATATATCGGACAAAGTGAAGAATACCGAAGTAACATCAATAAAAAGTGATAACACAACGGATTATGTTATATTGTTACTATTACTAATACAACGAATAAATAAGTAATAATACAAAAAAAAACAGGAACAAGGATTTTTTTCTCTGTTGAAGTGCAAATGAAACATTTATCAAGAATCGAAAAACTAACAAGAATGAACGGTAATAAATACACTAGAATATTCTCAATGTTTCCTCGAGCGTATTTGTGCAGGGATTCTCAACATTTCCTGCACAGAGCATACACAATATATGTACGTAATAAATAAAATAGAAATGCACATTGGTTCACAAAAAGCAGTATTTTTAATAGTAAAATGACAAAAATGCGCATGCTTTGCACATTCAAACAGACACGATTCTTTATTAGAAAAGAATACTGCCAGAAAGTGATGAGATATTAGGAGCACAAGAAGACACACAAAAACTAGACAATGTCCTCTATGCTTCTATATTAAATTATTTATTTGCCCGTGTCACATCTGAAGCCATGTCACATCTGAAGCCATGTCACAGCTGAAGCAACCTTGTATACGTGTATATGTTATTTATGTTAACAAATAAACCTAATTAGTCTATGTAGCGCTGAGATATGGGCACGTACTAGTGTTAAAATGCGTGTGGTTATTGTGTGTATTATTGTTGTCTGTGTGTAGTTCAACCGGTCCATATTCACAGCAGCTTGAGAACATACACGTTGGAAATCGTGACCAAATCGCATAGTTTTTTTAGGGATGCTGTGTGGTCGAATACAGAAAACGTTTTGACTCAAGTTGCGAGGCGAGTAGGTGCCATCCGAGAGGAGCTGGTTCACATCCCATCAGCTGCATTATGATTTTTCTTTGATAACGACAAGCAATGAACTGGTAAAGACGTTTTATTTGCATCCTCATCATTGACGATAGAAACCACTGGATAACTGTGTGTGGATGCATCCAGTACTTCTCGAACATGTTATATGCTTTATGGATATGCGTACGCTCGGCAGGTCATATGGTATGCCAGATTAATGACGAAAATTACCACAGATACTTCTGTATCGCGAGTTGCAGAAGGCAAACGTTCTCAAAGTGGTAGAAAAACACTACAAAACTCGTTAAAGATCACATTGAAAGCCTTTGAAATAAGCGGAGATACACGGGAAGACGAGGCACTTAACTCTTTCAGGACTTGATTATGTTTAGGTTTGGACCAAATTAATTTTATAAAATGTCCTTATATGTGTTTTGTATTGTATCACTTGACATACTAATATTGATAAATAGTGTATGTGTAATATATCATTGGAAAGGGGAATGGATACAGAATATGAATATATAAGTACATTGATGGTATTTGATTACTTCACAAGGTTAGAGTTAGCCTTGTGAAGTAATCAAATATCAAATCAAAGCAGGTATACTAGTGATTGGTCCTGTAGACCCATAGTATAAAGCCAGTATACTGGCGATCGGTCCGGAAAGAGTTAATAAACCAAAATACATGATTATTAAATATGCTGCACGTAATTTAGCTATATAGTGCTCTAAAAATTAAAAAAAATTAGCATCATCTTGTAAAAAGAGGAGAAATGCAGCAACTCCACAGCGGAGAGTATCTAGACAGCCTCTGATAAATCAAACACCATCTACAGTGGTCATCACATGCCCGTACTATCCAAGAACATTTGCGGTCAGAATAGGGCTCAATAGACACATAAGAACTGAAAGCTAAAAACACAACTCTAAAGGAATTTCAGAAGTAAGGTTAACAAAGGATTATCATCACTGGTGATGGAAAATCATCAGGCATAAATGCACAAGACCGGCAATCCTTGACAACTGACAGGCATGGAGAACTATGACATCCGCCTTATGTGTCAAACTTGGCAAAAGATGAACTGACTGACTGGGGATGGACGAACAACAACAACAATTAAATGCATGGAACATGAAAGAAAACATGGGATATGTTTCTCCAGCAAGACAGAAGAATTGGCAGCAACTTTCGTCTTCGCATCTTCTAAAGGAGACTTAATATTTATGAGCATGCCCGGAGAGTTATATAATCTAATTAATGTAACACATTAATGTAACAAATTAATGTAACAATAATTATTGTTGTTTAAAAAAAACACTGCAGCATGTAACAACAAAACTCACTGAAATCTTCTGCCTGTCTTGATTGATTTGCACTGCAGAAATAGGGGCCGTTCTTGTCGTCACGTGATCTTTATTTGTGGGAGAACCCAGTGTAGTAAAAACAAGTGGCGTCAAAGCTTCTACCACGGGAGACGTTAGTCAAACAATGATAACTCCCTAGAAGACGGAACATGTAAGACGAATGGTGTTTGTCCTGGTCAATTACACTGGCCATGATCACTCAACAATTTTTTTTTAATATTCGAATTAGACATAATATTAACGCAAATCGGGAATTAGACATATTTTAACGCAAATCTGGAATTACATCATCTGGAAAGTGTAATTGCGTTTGTTTTCAAGCGGTAATTTAACGACATAGAAGAATTGCACCGAGGAGTTTTCAAACACAGCAGCATTTATTAAGAAAACCGGACTTGCTGTGTGGGCATGTTAAAATGCCAACGAGAAGATTTGTATAGTTTTTGATGTCAATATACCATTATTTGATGCTTCAGACAACAAGCAATAAAGACATCAGATATGTAGTGATGAAACACAAGAATCTAGAACACACAGGGTAATGAAGCTTTGAAAATTACTGAGGAAATATATACACTGTCGACGTTTCGAACAAAATGTCTTTATCATGAACACAAAAAAATATAATTCTCAATCAATCAAGTGCCATGCCGAATGACGTAGGCGATCATGCTTCTGTACAGCTCTCAGTCTCTTATGTTGTTAGTGTTCAGTTCAGTTAGTGAAATCTGTTTGTGTCACAGTGACAACCCACCCAGAAATTTCTCTCTTTTTATTCCTCTGTCTCCTCTCCCCTTGATCTTTCCGATGGGCACAAAATATTCAAAATTTACTTTCCCCATCACATGCCCTAGAAATCTTGATTGTCTGTTTCTAATTTTTTTTCTATAATTTGTCTTTTAACTCCAGCATCTCTGAGAACATCTACATTATTGTTCTTTCTTCTTCATGAAGTTTTCCTGATTCTTCTCACAAATCACATCTCACTTACCTCCAGGTTATCTCGAGCTCTTTTGTTTACCATAATTTCTTCGCATCCTGAAAGAAGGATTGGCTCAATATAACATCCTAACACTCCAACTAGCGAATTCCCTATGCATTGATACTACTAGATTTAACTTCCGTAGTGTCACTTTGACTGTCGTAGTGTAACTTTAACTTCCGTAATTTTTCGGAGTAATCTGGATATTATAACGTGAAGCTACGGAGTTACGTGCTGTGAATAGTACTCTCAGCAGGCGGCGTTTGCTTCGTTGAGAGGGAAGGAGTACATATGGCGCAATCCACGTACAACGAAGTCAATCTTCTACAGCTTTTCAATGTAATTTTACAAAATATAAAAACATGAAATCAACGTCTCTACCAAAATGACTATCAGTTGCATCGCAGTCATAGATTAGACAAACAATAGCACAAGATAGTGAACATGTTGACTATTGATTATTGAGTGATTGATTGATTGATTGATTGATTAGAAACTGGCCTCACAGCATGTGGGGCATTCCCATAAGTGCTCCGACCTCTGTTCCAGCAGCCATCCGGCTCGATGGTGTTTCGAGTCTAATGTCGCCGAAACAGACGTCGACATCAGGGCACAGTCCTTGCGACAGGTTTCAAAGGGCACATGTTAGGGCGATTAAACATTGTGATCTCTTAGAAAAAAATCTGGAATCAATTACCACTTAAATAAGCAGAGTGAAAACAAAGCTGTTTAAAAAACAAATAAGAAATTTCATGTAAAATTTACAATGATGTGTGCTCCTGACATCTGTGTTTGCTCCTGACATCTATGTGTACTCCTGACATCTATTTGTGCTCCTGACATATATGTGTACTCCTGACATCTATTTGTGCTCCTGACATCTGTGTTTGCTCCTGACATCTATGTGTGCTCCTGACATCTGTGTTTGCTCCTGACATCTATGTTTGCTCCTGACATCTATGTTTGCTCCTGACATCTATGTGTGCTCCTGACATCTATGTTTGCTCCTGACATCTATGTTTGCTCCTGACATCTATGTGTGCTCCTGACATCTATGTTTGCTCCTGACATCTATGTGTGCTACTGACATCTATTTGTGCTCCTGACATCTATGTTTGCTCCTGACATCTATGTTTGCTCCTGACATCTATTTGTGCTCATAACATCTATGTTTGCTCCTGACATCTATGTTTGCTCCTGACATCTATGCGTGCTCCTGACATCTATGTTTGCTCCTGACATTTGTGTTTGCTCCTGACATCTATGTGTGCTCCTGACATCTGTGTTTGCTCCTGACATCTACGTTTTCTCCTGACATATATGTTTGCTCCTGACATCTATGTTTGCTCCTGACATCTATGTTTGCTCCTGACATCTATGTGTGCTCATAACATCTATGTTTGCTCCTGACATCTATGTGTGCTCCTGACATCTATGTTTGCTCCTGACATCTGTGTTTGCTCCTGACATCTATGTGTGCTCCTGACATCTGTGTTTGCTCCTGCCATCTATGTTTGCTCCTGACATCTATGTTTGCTCCTCACATCTATGTGTGCTCCTGACATCTATGTTTGATCCTGACATCTATGTGTGCTACTGACATCTATTTGTGCTCCTGATATCTATGTTTGCTCCTGACATCTATGTTTGCTCCTGACATCTATTTGTGCTCATAACATCTATGCGTGCTCCTGACATCTATGTGTGCTACTGACATCTATGTGTGCTACTGACATCTATGTGTGCTACTGACATCTATGTGTGCTCCTGACATCTATGTTTGCTTCTGACATCTATGCGTGCTCCTGACATCTATGCATCTGCATCTGATTTTGTTTCACTAATGACCAGGGTATGATTTTGTTGTTCACTGAAGCACCTATAGAATTGTATACAGGTCCACAAGAAAAATTCCTTTCAATAGTTCAACGATGAAAACTAACATGTATGTCGACATGATTCCTTGTCAAAAAAATACTACAGGGAAATGTCGAAGGTGGAAGAAGCAGAGAAGACACGATTTGTCCTCATTGATCAGCATCGATAAAGATAGAAATTGCAGGTGGACTCTGTGTGCTGATGCAACCAATGTGGTACTACTGCGACCATGATGGGTTACGGGATTATAGGATAGGATGGACTTTTCCAGTGTGCTATTATGATGATCTAACGACTAACTAACTATGTATGTGATGCAATAGGAAACCTAACTCTCAAAACACTTCTTACAACATGTGTATGACAGGCCACATAGTAGTTCTATTCTCTGCTCTCCTATCTGGTTCCTGCAACACACGGGTACGTTTTGTTACAATTAACCTCAATATGCAGTCCTGATAAACAGTTAAGTTAAACTAAGAAACAGCTAAGTTAAACTAAGAAATAGTTCAGTTAAACTAAGAAATAGTTCAGTTAAACTAAGAAATAGTTCAGTTAAACTAAGAAATAGTTCAGTTAAACTAAAATTAGTTCAGTTAAACTACGAAATAGTTCAGTTAAACTAAGAAGCAGCTAAGTTAAACTAAGAAACTAAGTTAAACTACGAAATAGTTCAGTTAAACTAAGAAACAGTTCAGTAAAACTAAGAAATAGTTCAGTTAAACTACGAAATAGTTCAGTTAAACTACGAAATAGTTCAGTTAAACTAAGAAACAGTTCAGTAAAACTAAGAAATAGTTCAGTCAAACTAAAATTAGTTCAGTTAAACTAAGAAACTGTTCCGGTTATTAATTTCGAAGCTGTTGTGTTGTGAACATTTTGTTTGATAAAGACCTCATGTTGGACACGTTGACTACTGAATATTATAGATATTTGTTAACACCGATTCTAACACGTGAATGCCAATCTTGGACAATAAATGAATAGAGAAGTGGAAAATTTGACAGAAAAATTATGGATGAGGGGATAAAAGAGCCAAATGCGAGACAGGTAGGTCCCGAAATAATATTTGAAATAAAAAATCCGTATTTTTCGACACCTTATGCAACAAAGTGGAGAACGCCGGCCTCAGATTCCTAAGGTCTCGGGTTCATTCCGCGGTTGGTACAAGGATTTTTATTTTCCGGAGGTGCAATAAAAAATTCTTCCTGTACACGTCGCGACGACAGCTTTGGCAAAGCGGCCTTTATTCCACCGCCTTTGCAGCCCTCCCTGCACTCATAAACACGCAGCAAAGAAAGATTTTTTTTTAAAAAGTATGCAACAGTGAGGTCTGTAGAACGTAGGTACAACAGGGACGATAGAAGGCAGGATAGATCGAGGTACGACAGGGACCATAGAAGGCAGGATAGATCGAGGTACAGCAGGGAAGATAGAAGGCAGGATAGATCGAGGTAGAACAGGAAATATAGAAGGCAGGATAGATCGAGGTAGAACAGGAAATATAGAAGGCAGGATAGATCGAGGTAGAACAGGAAATATAGAAGGCAGGATAGATCGAGGTAGAACAGGAAATATAGAAGGCAGGATAGATCGAGGTAGAACAGGAAATATAGAAGGCAGGATAGATCGAGGTAGAACAGGAAATATAGAAGGCAGGATAGATCGAGGTAGAACAGGAAATATAGAAGGCAGGATAGATCGAGGTAGAACAGGAAATATAGAAGGCAGGATAGATCGAGGTACAGCAGGGAAGATAGAAGGCAGGATAGATCGAGGTACAGCAGGGAAGATAGAAGGCAGGATAGATCGAGGTACAGCAGGGAAGATAGAAGGCAGGATAGATCGAGGTACAGCAGGGAAGATAGAAGGCAGGATAGATCGAGGTACAGCAGGGAAGATAGAAGGCAGGATAGATCGAGGTACAGCAGGGAAGATAGAAGGCAGGATAGATCGAGGTACAGCAGGGAAGATAGAAGGCAGGATAGATCGAGGTACAGCAGGGAAGATAGAAGGCAGGATAGATCGAGGTACAGCAGGAAAGATAGAAGGCAGGATAGATCAAGGTACAGCAGGGAAGATAGAAGGCAGGATAGATCGAGGTAGAACAGGAAATATAGAAGGCAGGATAGATCGAGGTACAGCAGGGACGATAGAAGGCAGGATAGATCGAGGTACAGCAGGGAAGATAGAAGGCAGGATAGATCGAGGTACAGCAGGGAAGATAGAAGGCAGGATAGATCGAGGTACAGCAGGGAAGATAGAAGGCAGGATAGATCGAGGTAGAACAGGAAATATAGAAGGCAGGATAGATCGAGGTAGAACAGGAAATATAGAAGGCAGGATAGATCGAGGTACAGCAGGGAAGATAGAAGGCATGATAGATCGAGGTACAGCAGGGACGATAGAAGGCAGGATAGATCGAGGTACAGCAGGGAAGATAGAAGGCAGGATAGATCGAGGTACAGCAGGGACGATAGAAGGCAGGATAGATCGAGGTACAGCAGGGAAGATAGAAGGCAGGATAGATCGAGGTAGAACAGGAAATATAGAAGGCAGGATAGATCGAGGTAGAACAGGAAGAATATAGAAGGCAGGATAGATCGAGGTAGAACAGGAAATATAGAAGGCAGGATAGATCGAGGTAGAACAGGAAATATAGAAGGCAGGATAGATCGAGGTACAGCAGGGAAGATAGAAGGCAGGATAGATCGAGGTACAGCAGGGAAGATAGAAGGCAGGATAGATCGAGGTACAGCAGGGAAGATAGAAGGCAGGATAGATCGAGGTACAGCAGGGAAGATAGAAGGCAGGATAGATCGAGGTACAGCAGGGAAGATAGAAGGCAGGATAGATCGAGGTACAGCAGGGAAGATAGAAGGCAGGATAGATCGAGGTACAGCAGGGAAGATAGAAGGCAGGATAGATCGAGGTACAGCAGGGAAGATAGAAGGCAGGATAGATCGAGGTACAGCAGGAAAGATAGAAGGCAGGATAGATCAAGGTACAGCAGGGAAGATAGAAGGCAGGATAGATCGAGGTAGAACAGGAAATATAGAAGGCAGGATAGATCGAGGTACAGCAGGGACGATAGAAGGCAGGATAGATCGAGGTACAGCAGGGAAGATAGAAGGCAGGATAGATCGAGGTACAGCAGGGAAGATAGAAGGCAGGATAGATCGAGGTACAGCAGGGAAGATAGAAGGCAGGATAGATCGAGGTAGAACAGGAAATATAGAAGGCAGGATAGATCGAGGTAGAACAGGAAATATAGAAGGCAGGATAGATCGAGGTACAGCAGGGAAGATAGAAGGCATGATAGATCGAGGTACAGCAGGGACGATAGAAGGCAGGATAGATCGAGGTACAGCAGGGAAGATAGAAGGCAGGATAGATCGAGGTACAGCAGGGACGATAGAAGGCAGGATAGATCGAGGTACAGCAGGGAAGATAGAAGGCAGGATAGATCGAGGTACAGCAGGGACGATAGAAGGCAGGATAGATCGAGGTACAGCAGGGAAGATAGAAGGCAGGATAGATCGAGGTACAGCAGGGAAGATAGAAGGCAGGATAGATCGAGGTACAGCAGGGAAGATAGAAGGCAGGATAGATCGAGGTACAGCAGGGAAGATAGAAGGCAGGATAGATCGAGGTACAGCAGGGAAGATAGAAGGCAGGATAGATCGAGGTACAGCAGGGAAGATAGAAGGCAGGATAGATCGAGGTACAGCAGGGAAGATAGAAGGCAGGATAGATCGAGGTACAGCAGGGAAGATAGAAGGCAGGATAGATCGAGGTACAGCAGGGAAGATAGAAGGCAGGATAGATCGAGGTACAGCAGGGAAGATAGAAGGCAGGATAGATCGAGGTACAGCAGGGAAGATAGAAGGCAGGATAGATCGAGGTACAGCAGGGAAGATAGAAGGCAGGATAGATCGAGGTACAGCAGGGAAGATAGAAGGCAGGATAGATCGAGGTACAGCAGGGACGATAGAAGGCAGGATAGATCGAGGTACAGCAGGGAAGATAGAAGGCAGGATAGATCGAGGTACAGCAGGGAAGATAGAAGGCAGGATAGATCGAGGTACAGCAGGGAAGATAGAAGGCAGGATAGATCGAGGTACAGCAGGGAAGATAGAAGGCAGGATAGATCGAGGTACAGCAGGGAAGATAGAAGGCAGGATAGATCGAGGTACAGCAGGGAAGATAGAAGGCAGGATAGATCGAGGTACAGCAGGGAAGATAGAAGGCAGGATAGATCGAGGTACAGCAGGGAAGATAGAAGGCAGGATAGATCGAGGTACAGCAGGGAAGATAGAAGGCAGGATAGATCGAGGTACAGCAGGGAAGATAGAAGGCAGGATAGATCGAGGTACAGCAGGGAAGATAGAAGGCAGGATAGATCGAGGTACAGCAGGGAAGATAGAAGGCAGGATAGATCGAGGTACAGCAGGGAAGATAGAAGGCAGGATAGATCGAGGTACAGCAGGGAAGATAGAAGGCAGGATAGATCGAGGTACAGCAGGGAAGATAGAAGGCAGGATAGATCGAGGTACAGCAGGGAAGATAGAAGGCAGGATAGATCGAGGTACAGCAGGGAAGATAGAAGGCAGGATAGATCGAGGTACAGCAGGGAAGATAGAAGGCAGGATAGATCGAGGTACAGCAGGGAAGATAGAAGGCAGGATAGATCGAGGTACAGCAGGGAAGATAGAAGGCAGGATAGATCGAGGTACAGCAGGGAAGATAGAAGGCAGGATAGATCGAGGTACAGCAGGGAAGATAGAAGGCAGGATAGATCGAGGTACAGCAGGGAAGATAGAAGGCAGGATAGATCGAGGTACAGCAGTGAAGATAGAAGGCAGGATAGATCGAGGTAGAACAGGGAAGATAGAAGGCAGGATAGATCGAGGTACAGCAGGGAAGATAGAAGGCAGGATAGATCGAGGTACAGCAGGGAAGATAGAAGGCAGGATAGATCGAGGTAGAACAGGGAAGATAGAAGGCAGGATAGATCGAGGTACAGCAGGGAAGATAGAAGGCAGGGTAGATCGAGGTACAGCAGGGAAGATAGAAGGCAGGATAGATCGAGGTACAGCAGGGAAGATAGAAGGCAGGATAGATCGAGGTACAGCAGGGAAGATAGAAGGCAGGATAGATCGAGGTACAGCAGGGAAGATAGAAGGCAGGATAGATCGAGGTACAGCAGGGAAGATAGAAGGCATGATAGATCGAGGTACAGCAGGGAAGATAGAAGGCAGGATAGATCGAGGTACAGCAGGGAAGATAGAAGGCAGGATAGATCGAGGTACAGCAGGGAAGATAGAAGGCAGGATAGATCGAGGTACAGCAGGGAAGATAGAAGGCAGGATAGATCGAGGTACAGCAGGGAAGATAGAAGGCAGGATAGATCGAGGTACAGCAGGGAAGATAGAAGGCAGGATAGATCGAGGTACAGCAGGGAAGATAGAAGGCAGGATAGATCGAGGTACAGCAGGGAAGATAGAAGGCAGGATAGATCGAGGTACAGCAGGGAAGATAGAAGGCAGGATAGATCGAGGTACAGCAGGGAAGATAGAAGGCAGGATAGATCGAGGTACAGCAGGGAAGATAGAAGGCAGGATAGATCGAGGTACAGCAGGGAAGATAGAAGGCAGGATAGATCGAGGTACGACAATTTAAGATATAATAAGATAGTCTGGTAGTATGGTATATAAATAGAGTCAATAAATAAAACTGTCAACAAAAACAAACGTATATGAAGCACACAAAAAGGTCGTCTCCAGAGAACTCTTTTACCCCTGAGGCTGCAAGACATACAAGGGTATATAGGGAATATAAGAGATATTTGTCTTCCCACTGCAAGAATTCCCTATTTCTTCTTCTTTTCTTTCAGATGACCGTTGAACACAAAGTTGGGCACACAGTTGAACACACGGCTGCAGCTGGCCCTATCTAATGTCTAAATTGTGATTTGAGAACGTGACAGAAACTGTATTTACTTCATTTTTCCTGTCTAGTGATTCCCCTGTCAAGTCACGCTTGTTTCCAACCAGACTCTCAACTTTTTCCTGTCTAGTGATTCCCATGTCAAGTCCTGCTTGTTTCCAACCAGACTCTCAACTATTTCCTGTCTAGTGATTCCCATGTCAAGTCCCGCTTGTTTCCAACCAGACTCTCAACTTTTTCCTGTCTAGTGATTCCCATGTCAATTCCTGCTTGTTTCCAACAAGACTCTCAACTTTTTCCTGTCTAGTGATTCCCATGTCAAGTTTCTCTTGTTTCCAACCAGACTCCCAACATTTTCCTGTCTAGTGATTCCCATGTCAAGTTTCTCTTGTTTCCAACCAGACTCCCAACTTTTTCCTGTCTAGTGATTCCCCTCTCAACACCCGCTTGATACCAACATGATCTGTTTTTGGCAAGCCTCTCCCAGTTTGTTGTACCCATGTTGGTCACTTTTACACAAACCTCTGTATAACAGAAATACGTCCCATAAAGCTTGTTTTCCAGAGGTCCATACCTTACTCGAAATATCTTTCTAAGCTTTGCATCTTTCATTCGTTATGCGGGGAGGAGCAACCGCAGTAGAGTAGTGTCCGTGCTCGTCTAGCACGACGTTGTTGTGCATCCTTGCGTCCTGATGTTCTCTGCATCTGCTGCACTACTCTTAATTCTACGATATGTCTTGTACAAGACAGCTTCAATACTAACTTCCAAACTGGCATATCTGATTAGAACAGATGACAGTGGAGTCACAGATGACAGTTGACTCACAGATTACAGTGGAGTCACAGATGACAGTTGAGTCACAGATTACAGTGGAGTCACAGGTGACAGTGGAGTCACAGATGACAGTGAAGTCACAGATGCTAGTGGAGCCACAGATGACAGTGGAGTCACATATTACAGTGGAGTCACATATGACAGTGGAGTCACATATTACAGTTGAGTCACAGATTACAGTGGAGTCACAGATGACAGTTGAGTCACAGATTACAGTGAAGTCACAGATGACAGTTGAGTCACAGATTACATTGGAGTCACAGATTACATTGGAGTCACAGATGACAGTGGAGTCACAGCTGACCGTGGAATCACAGATGTCAGTTGAGTCACAGATTACAGTGGAGACACAGATGACAGTGGAGTCACAGATGGCATTGGTAGTGATGCCAGTGGAGTCACATATAATAGTTGAGTCACAGATGATAGTGGAGTCACATGTGACAGTTGAGTCACTTGTTCAAAAAACATCAAAATCAGATTATAGATGAGAACAGGAGACAATGAACTGGCATAATCAGACAACAACAAGATCGGTCTGATAGAAAGACTGTCTAATGGTAACAGAGCAAAGAACAAGAAAGTGACAATATCAAAGGTAGCGACATCAGCTACTGTGATAATTTATCTGATGGCAACAAAACATAACGGATTGACATTATCAAACAATTTTATCGCCAGTCTACGGACACACTAACAAGATTATTATATTATTTAAATGCAGAATAAATAAGAGTATATACAATGAAGGACAAATAAGATTATATTATCACGAATACGATTATCTGTAATGAAGGACGAATACGATCGTTTACATTATCTACTGAATAACAAATAGCTCCACTTTGTCAGACATCCTCATATTATCTACAATGAACGATGAATACGATTATCTATAATGAAGGACAAATACTAGTATCTACAATGAAAGAAGAATAATATGATTTACAATGAAATACGAATAAAATTATCTACAACTAATGATAAATAAGATTATCTACAACGAATGATTAATACGATTATCTACAATGAAGAATGAATAAGATTACCTACATGATGGCAGAATAAGATTATCTACATTAACTGAAATAGACAGGAAGTAAAACGTAAAAAAAATATTGACAAAAAGTCTAACACGGAGTTCCATAACACTGCACCATCTTGTGCATATTCCTGCAGTCAATATTGCCTGGGAAAATCCCTCACGCGTTCTTCAAGCTTTATAAACCTTCCATTTTTGTTGTTTTGTTACCATTGCACAATTAGTTCTTGTTTACTACAGAAACACGCAAGACGCCATATCCGCTTGCTAGTAGATTACGCTGACAATATTTATTTTCTCCTTTGTTTCTCCACAACTTAGCTGACCAAAATCTTTCTTTGAGTAATGTTTTTTTTTTCTCTTGATTCAGGAAGTTTGATTTTGTCAAATATTCTGACTTCCTGTAGAATCTTCATAAACAACATAACCTTTGGATCTGTATTATATTGCCATCCTTCGTCAAAAAACATCTCTTAAACGTGTACCTAGGCATACGAATTTCCTGCCACCAGCAATCACAGAGTATGCATATTAATATATCAGCTGTTTACATACACTCAATATGGTTGTCACTTGCTGGGCTAGTAAAGATAATTTGTGTCGAGCTGCTTGCAGTGATCGTCTCTTGGGCCTAACAGGTTCGTGTATTGTGCTCGGCTTTCTGATGAGGAAAGATTCTTCCACATAGTTGACACAGTTCTACTGGTCCATAGTTGACCAGTTCTACTAGTCCATAGTTGATCATTTCTACTGGTCCATAGTTGATCATTTCTACTGGTCTATAGTTGACACAGTTCTACTAGTCCATAGTTGACACAGTTCTACTAGTCCATAGTTGACACAGTTCTACTAGTCCATAGTTGACACAGTTCTACTGGTCCATAGTTAATCAGTTCTACTAGTCCATAGTTGATCAGTTCTACTAGTCCATAGTTGACACAGTTCTACTAGTCCATAGTTGACACAGTTCTACTGGTCTATAGTTGACACAGTTCTACTGGTCCATAGTTGACACAGTTCTACTGGTCTATAGTTGACACAGTTCTACTGGTCTATAGTTGACACAGTTCTACTGGTCTATAGTTGACACAGTTCTACTGGTCTATAGTTGACACAGTTCTACTGGTCTATAGTTGACACAGTTCTACTGGTCCATAGTTGACACAGTTCTACTGGTCCATAGTTGACACATTTCTACTGGTCTATAGTTGACACAGTTCTACTGGTCCATAGTTGACACAGTTCTACTAGTCCATAGTTGACACAGTTCTACTAGTCCATAGTTGACACAGTTCTACTGGTCCATAGTTGACACAGTTCTACTAGTCCATAGTTGACACAGTTCTACTGGTCCATAGTTGACACAGTTCTACTGGTCCATAGTTGACACAGTTCTACTGGTCCATATTTGATCATTTCTACTGGTACATAGTTGATCATTTCTACTGGTCTATAGTTAATCAGTTCTACTGGTCCATAGTTGATCATTTCTACTGGTCTATAGTTAATCAGTTCTACTGGTCCATAGTTGATCAGTTCTACTGGTCCATAGTTAATCAGTTCTACTGGTCCATAGTTGATCAGTTCTACTGGTCCATATTTGATCAGTTCTACTGGTCCATATTTGATCATTTCTACTGGTCCATAGTTGATCAGTTCTACTGGTCCATAGTTAATCAGTTCTACTGGTCCATATTTGATCAGTTCTACTGGTCCATAGTTGATCATTTCTACTGGTCCATAGTTGATCAGTTCTACTAGTCCATAGTTGATCAGTTCTACTGGTCCATAGTTGATCATTTCTACTGGTCCATAGTTGATCAGTTCTACTAGTCCATAGTTGATCAGTTCTACTAGTCCATAGTTGATCAGTTCTACTGGTACATAGTTGATCAGTTCTACTGGTACATAGTTGATCAGTTCTACTGGTACCAAAGTTGATCAGTTCTACTTGTACATAGTTGATCAGTTCTACTGGTACCAAAGTTGATCAGTTCTACTTGTACATAGTTGATCAGTTCTACTAGTCCATAGTTGATCAGTTCTACTTGTACATAGTTGATCAGTTCTACTAGTCCATAGTTGATCAGTTCTACTGGTACCAAAGTTGATCAGTCCTACTAGTCCATAGTTGATCAGTTCTACTGGTACCAAAGTTGATCAGTTCTACTAGTCCATAGTTGATCAGTTCTACTGGTACATAGTTGATCAGTTCTACTGGTCCATAGTTGATCAGTTCTACTGGTACCAAAGTTGATCAGTTCTACTGGTCCTATAGTTAATACCGAATTCCATCAATCTTAATATGGATGAGTCAAAGGTTGTACTTGATGTGTAGAGATGTTAAACTGCGACCGAGATGAAGAAGAAGAGGAGTCACCATTCCTAGTTATTCTTGATTAGGAACTAGCATTACTCCACAAGGGGCATGTCCATTAGTTCTCGGCTTGTCATTCCTGCAGGCAACTAAGAATAGATCCATCCGTACACCCATAATCCATCAGAGACATAGGAGTCAGGGTCGTAGGAGTCAGGGACGTAGGAGTCAGTGACTTAGGAGTCAGGGACGTAGGCGTATCACATTGGATGTGTCGACGCGAAGAAGAGTCCTCCGTGCGAAACATACAGGATCCTCATGCGACAACACACATTGTTCTCCATGCGACAACACACATTGTTCTCCATGCAGCAACACACATTGTTCTCCATGCGACAACACACATTGTTCTCCATGCGACAACACACATGGTCCACCAATGATTTTTATCTTCAGTGTTTTAAATGTGTCTAGAACAATCTTTACTTTTCCAGTCTTTGATAGTGTCAGCCTTATATTTTGTCTTCTTTTCTTCATCAACCTTCACCTGCAATATCGTTTTTGACAGGTAATTGCGTCCATATACATGTTCAAACTGTGTAAGACAGGTATTTGTGCCCACATACATGTCCAGACTATGAAAAACGGGGAATTGTGTCCACATACATGTTCAAACCACTGGAAACATCAAGGCCGTAGGATACCACACCGGAGACACGAGGATCGTAGGGTGCCACACTGGAGACATGATGTTCGTAGGGTGCCACACCGGGGACATGAAGGTCGTAGGGTGCCTCACTTGAGACATCAGGATAGAATCGGTGTCACACTGGAGAAATAAGCACAAAACATTATCCCAAAATTTCTATGCCCTACCATATAAAGAGAAGTGCAGAAAAATCATGTCCAGACCATTCCTCGATGTTACCAATCTATAATTTTATTTAACTCTCCGTTCCTCTCTCTCTCCCTCTCTCTCTCCCTATTTCTCTCTCTCCCTCTCTTTCTTCTCCTTCTACCCTCGACTTTTAAGTGTACAATAATTTTTATTTCATTTTGACTGGAAGTTCTTCTATTACAAACGCAACGTGGAAGAAATGTTCAGTAACAGTCAGGGACACAGTCATAGTAGCCGTGATAAATGTTCAGTAACTACTAGGGACACAGACATATTTGTCATGATGAATCACGTGTTCCTCTTCTTCCCCGTTCGTTCTGAAGCTCCAGAGAATCTGCAGAATGTAGTCCGGACAACTGAATTAGTTGTTTCCGGATTGACAACTTGGCTGTTTTTTTATTACTACGACTTTCGGTCTCATACATCAGACTTCTACATATATTCTACGTCACGTTGACAATATATAGAATGGAATAGCCAATACTGGCACTCAAACCTTCTTACTCGCATCTTACGACATCCTTGGCATTTAACAATGTCGATATTATTTGCTCCATTTCATGTTTATGGATGCATGCTAATCGCGAAGGAGGACTTTCTAGTGCGTCAGTGTCCCAGGTACAAGCCGTCCTACCATAAAGCATAACAACACGTCCTTCCAAGAACATAACACGTCCTGCCAAATACATAACAACACG
The DNA here is from genome assembly GCA_034231615.1 of Meghimatium bilineatum. Classification (NCBI taxonomy): domain Eukaryota; kingdom Metazoa; phylum Mollusca; class Gastropoda; order Stylommatophora; family Philomycidae; genus Meghimatium; species Meghimatium bilineatum. The sequence goes on from CM067306.1 coordinate 3,120,096, forward strand.
TTCTTCCAAGAACATAACAACGCGTCCTTCCAAGAACATAACGACGCGTCCTGTCAAGAACATAACAACACGTCCTGTCTAAAACATAACAACACGTCCTCCCAAGAACATAACAACACTTCCTGCCAAGAACATAACAACACGTCCTGACAAGAACATAGAAACACGCCCTGCCAAGAACATAGAAACACGCCATTTCATGGGCATAACGTATGCTTTTCGACCAACTAGATCATCATTTTTCTGTAAGATCGTTTGACCTATCAGCGGAAATGGTATACCAAGTATAACCACCCACTAAGGGGTCTACTACAGTCGGAAAAAGATGCCATTTCCTCAACCATGTATATCTTCGTTATCCATGGGGACCATGTGACTGAAGACGTAAGTAGGAAATTGAGAAAATATATACAAAGACAGTTATGACTTTTTCCCTGGTGACAGGTTGTTAGATACTTCCTCAATTATATTTAGTCGCCTCCTACAACATGTATGGAAATAAGACAATGGACCTAGTATTTGCAACCTGAAGTTTAAGTCCAGGTCCCAATTGCTACACTGGTGACACAGCATGGATGACTGACAGTAAGTGTCGGCATAAGTGTTCACGGGATATTGAGGCCGAGTTTAGTTAACACAAAGTAGTTCATCATTGCACGTCAAGAATCAACAGTCTCTTGAGCGAAGACTTGATGTGTTTGCTTTGCTGCCCCTGGTAGAAATGAGATCCGTTGTTTGTCCCCTTGGTTTCCTATTGTTGACTTTTAAATTGTGTTTTGTTGATACTAGATGTTGAAATGTTGACTTTTAGACAAGTTTTGTTTGTTCCAGAAAGTATTGTTGGTTGTAGGCTGGTGGTTTTTTTAGTGAGTCAGACACGTGCTCTAATCGAATGTTAGAACTTGTGAGTTGCCGCTTTTGCCTGGATAGTTGTATGCAGGTATGTAGTTTTTGATATGTGATGGAGTAATAAGTGAGCCCTGCATCACAAAGACGGCACGATTTAACTCACAAATAATAATACTACTGTAAACATAATAACAGAAAATAAAGGAACATTGACCTTTTTTTCAAGAAACAAGCAAACAAAATAAACACAAAGTCAAATTAAATTACAGAGAAAAAATATTGTTTGTATTTGTTCCTTGAAAAAGGTCCCAGTTGGAGCATCTCTGTAAAAGAAATTGTAAACGCACAAAGACCAAATATAATGCGCCCTTTACATGACTTGAGTGGAAACGTTTTGACTCAAGCTGCAAGGTGAGTAGGTGCCATCTAAACAGAACTGGTTCAAAACCGTTTATTTCATTATGATTTTTCGGTACAATACAAGGATTAGTGGCCAGGTTTCTGCGGAGGAGAGGAATGGGAATATACTTGCGATTCAGCCAGTTAAGTGCCTGCGTTACGACAAATACTTCCATTGTTAGACTGTTTGTTGTTGCGGTAAAGGCACCACTGGCTTCGTATAATGTTCCTTCTTTTGATCTGGCAGTAAATACCTATGCACATCGGTGGTGCGGGATGATCGACCGTGTAAATCCCAACATCTGTGCCATGGGCATGCTCATAGATGAGTGACTTGACCTCAGCATCCACGCTCATGGGGTTATGTTCCCTGTACTTCCCTGAGTGTAATGACGATCTTGACTGCCTCTTGAAAGATCGTACGAATAGGTATCCATACCTCAACAGGAGTTATGTTTTCTGGGGCTCAGGTCTGATTAACGGTGTGCTCGGCACGACCCATTCACGATTTGCTTCTCTTGAGCTTGCTTCCGTTCACACGAGGGAGCTCACTGTGTAGTGGGTGGTCTATGTCAGAACTCAATCTCCAATACCGGGACGTGGGATTTGATCGTAGTCTGTGTTTTTCGTGAACACGTTGATCACGCTATCGTAAAGTCCAGCACCGGACTTTCAACTCCGAGAGTGATGGCAGCGTCTGACACTGAACAGCTCGTAATCGTATATGAGGCTCTTGTCCTCCCTGTCATTGAATATGCAGGCGCCACTATCACCGCCGGTCACACACAGATTGAGAGGCTGGAGAGAATTCAAAATTAAGCCATGAGGATATGTGGCGTGCCCGTGCATACCCTCAGAGTGAGTTTTGACTTGAATGGCATGTACCATATTTCCTGCATGACTCGGACATACTTTAATTATATGTACTATTATTAACTTCGCCTTCTTACTATTAACTTCTCTTTCTTCTTTTTCGTTCGTTGTCAAACTCTTGCAGATTGCCAGGATGTAGTCGACAGAATGGAATCTGATGTGTCATGGTTTACAGAGAAGCACATATAGATATCTGCACATTCCGGCCTAACACATCCGACTTCTGCATGGCTTCTGGGTCACTTTGACCCTATATGAGATTGGACAGCTAACTCAACCTCATAAACTCCTTAGTTGCCTCACATAACATGAATGGAATGTAAACAGTGCTGGTATTCTTTGCTTAGACAATAGCAACACACGAGAGTATTACTAATATATTTGTCCACAGGAATGCTACAATAAGGGAGGTAATGTAATTATTTCAGATAGGATTATGCAAGATAAATTTTGCTACGATTCCTTCCCCTCGCAAACATACATAAATTATTTATCACAATGACGTTCTGTCTCTTCATTAATTATGTTTATGGTTAATATTTTTTCCAAACAAACCTTGGAGAATAATCTAGAAATAAGCAGAACAGATTCTTAGCTGAGAACCATTAATGTAGACAAGAAAATATGACAGCTCGCCCCTGGCGGTCATGATACCAGGTACACACCCCTACGTAAGTCATCGTGCATGCTGACCGTTCCGAAACACTGGCAACCCATGCATATTTATTGCCTAGAAAATAACCGCAACCAAATAATGCGGGGTTCTGAATAGGATATCCATTTACATTCCTGCAGTGACGAACACGGGGCACAGGGCAGAAACCAGAGTTCTCCAGGTGGAATGATGTGATGCCATTTTGTGTCATTCTTGTATGTTGTTGAGACCCATAGTCGTAACCTTCTTGATGGTTGTTCTGCAAAGAACTTTTCTTGGTAGAAGAGTTCTCTGGAGATGGTTTTTTTTTGGTGTGCTTCATATGTTTCTTTGTGTTGTCTCTGTTATTTCTGTAATCCATCGGTTGCAATGTGTTGTCTCTGTTATTTCTGTAATCCATCGGTTGCAATGTCTGTCCCTGTGTGTTTATCCATTTATTCTATATAGTAATACTTTTTGAGGGACACTCACTTTCTGATGGTAGTCTGGATGCATGCGACAACCACTTAATCTGTTGTCTTCTGATGTAATAGAGGATTGGCATTGTGTTTGTTAGTCTTCTGATGTTTTCCTGATTGTGTCTGTTGTTGTTACTCTGAGGATTCTACGTAGACAGTTTCTGTTGTAACAATATGTCCATGTGACATTGGTATGTTGTAGTGATTGTTTTATATAGTGCAGTTTCTGTGTTCATGCTCACGTGTTTGTTAATGAAAAAATGAGATATCTGTCCCAAGATCTGGTATGCTATGTTGCATCTATGTTGCATCTATGTTGTATCTATGTTGTATCTATGTTGTATCTATGTTGTATCTATGTTGTATCTATGTTGTATCTATGTTGTATCTATGTTGTATCTATGTTGTATCTATGTTGTATCTATGTTGCATCTATGTTGTATCTATGTTGTATCTATGTTGTATCTATGTTGTATCTATGTTGTATCTATGTTGTATCTATGTTGTATCTATGTTGTATCTATGTTGCATCTATGTTGTATCTATGTTGCATCTATGTTGTATCTATGTTGCATCTATGTTGTATCTATGTTGTATCTATGTTGTATCTATGTTGTATCTATGTTGTATCTATGTTGTATCTATGTTGCATCTATGTTGTATCTATGTTGTATCTATGTTGTATCTATGTTGTATCTATGTTGTATCTATGTTGTATCTATGTTGTATCTATGTTGTATCTATGTTGTATCTATGTTGCATCTATGTTGCATCTATGTTGTATCTATGTTGCTTTCTTTGCTGTTGTTCCCACTTCATGTTATGATGCTTCCATAAAAATAAATTATTTCACTTGTTTAAGTTGTTGATCATCGATTAGAATAGTGATGTGTCAACTAGAAGCTAACAACTTTCAACATTTCCGGTCTTATATAAAATGTTAATTGTCTACAGTCTAGTCCATTTGTAATATTCATATTTATTGTTAATGTCTGTTCTCTGTTCGCTGTGTATTTCTCTTGATAAAGATACTTTGACCTGTCACATCCGACTTCAGTATGGCTTCTAGATCAGGAGATGAGACAGCCAGCACTACTACCAAGATCTAATTATTTATCTCTTGTGACATGCATGACAGGTGACGGTGTCGATATTCCTTGCTCCCTTTTCAAGCCCCAGTTACATACAGACATTGACGAGATAACTCAGATTTTCAACTAAAGCACGTTTGATTTTCTGTTAAAGACACGGCTCATTACGGTTTATCTCAGTTTTTTAGCACCAGCGCACTACATTTACTACCTTTTTTGTTATTGTGTAAGACTCTTCACTAACAACAAAGTCAAGGACTAGCCATGGCATATGCTGATCTACAATCTCCAGATTGTACACCGTATGACGAAGTTATCTGTTTGTATCAATCAACTATCTCAAGGTGCAATTTGCTGTTTGCAAATGACAGTGATCTTGTTCTTGGAAGCATCATATCATGGATATAAAAAACAGCGATGAAAGCAACATAGGTGCAACATAGCATGTGGAGCTGTGCGACGGTAAACATAGGTGCAACATAGCATGTGGAGCTGTGCGACGGTAAACATAGGTGCAACATAGCATGTGGAGCTGTGCGACGGTAAACGTTCAAGCGGAGGGCAGAAAAAGCGCTTCAAATAAAGATCAAGCAAATAAAATATTTTGAACACATTAAAAGATATGACACCTTGTTGAAGACCTTACTTGAAGGTAAAGTTGAAGGGAGGCAAGCAAGACGTTGACAGAGATACAAATGGGAGAGTAACATCACAAGACGGGCAGGTTAAAATCTAACAGTGTGCACTACCACAACAAGAGACAAGGATGTTGGAGATCTGTTGTAGCCAACCTTCGCTGCGGAGACGGTACTTGATGATGATGTCCCCAGCCCTCGCATTTCCGGTATCGGGTTGTTTCCTAACACCGGAAATTTGTCTTTTGAGTATCACATAAGAACCTTACAGGTTATTTGGTAGTGTATCCTATTCAGGACGTAGCAATGAACCCAGCAGTTTTTGGCTGTAGTGATTTTCTAGGCAATATAAATATGTTCAGTATTATGCCATTGCTTTCTGAACGGTCCGGATGCTCAAATGCCCGTGGCTGGGATCGAACTCGGTACTTTGGCCGTCACAGACGCGCTCTGTACCACTTCTCCACCGAACCGGGCTAACAGGTTATGGGCTTATAAATTGGGTTAACTCAAACAGATTTTGTTCATGGCCCCAGGAATTGCGAGCAGCTTGCTTTTACTTCCAGTGTTCAGAGACGTGGTTTCTTGGAGTTTTCTTTCATACCCAAGAGGCTTCAGTTTCGACTACATTCTTGATTAGAAACTGGCTTAACATCACGTGGGACATTCCCATAAGTGCTTCGCCCTCTGTTCCAGCAGCCATCCCAGTGTATGTAGGCTCAGCGTTCCGGTTAGATGTTGATTGTGATCTTCGGGACTTTCCAAAAAAATTTACTTTTTCTCCCCTCATCTCTAGATACTCCCATTTCTGACATTCTCTGTATGTGTGCTTTCTCAGCCTCATTGACATCATCTTCATCTTGAAATGAATTTATTACTGCCTTCATTAAGTTTGCTTTATCTCTTCTCAGCAATGCGTCGTCTATCGCCGCATTGCCTGCCAATAAGTCGGCTCTCTCATTTCCTCTGACCCCATCACGACCAGGGCAGTATACCCATGTAATGCTCTGGACAACTGAGTTGTTCATAAGTCCCACCATTCTTTTCTCAGCATGAACTTTTCTATCGTGCGCAGCATGCTTTGAGAGTCTGTGAGTATTACCGAGTGTGTTGATGTATCAGTTATCAACCAATTAAGTGTTGCTGTAACTACCTCAATCTCCATCCTCATGCTCGACAGTGGAATATGCTGAAGATTTCTCAACCAACTTCACGCCGTTTCTTTATGCAACAAAACACCAACCGCTTTTATTTGTGTTTCTGTTAACAGAGTCATCTTTGTATATAATGTGGTAATCTTGTGGTTTCGAGTGTAGCTGGACGAGTTCATGCACTGTTACCTGGGCCCTGATACCCATCCATTTTCGACACACTTTATCTAGTTGTATTATTACTTTAGTCAGTGATTTCTTCTCAGTGTCTATCTCTACCCATTCACTGCCCTTTCCTATTTCTTCAATCTCACATACTCTTTGCAATGTGTCTTCAGTCTCGGCCATTTATGATCTGCCACGCTTGATTCGTTTTCCTTTTGACTCATCTAGACGTTGGTGAACCCTACAGATTAACGCAGTGCCTGTTGAAGAAGACTTCTACTCGGACGGTGTATCAAAGAGAAGTAACTCGTATGCGCTTGAGCAGAAAGAGTATATACCTGGATTATAGTTCTTGTCATGTCCCAGTTATTATCGATCGCGCAGTCACTCACGCGCCTGGCTCACGCTCGCTGTTCGCGACACTGCAGAGCACGCGCGGCCTCGATCTGAATGAACTTCTCGTTTCCGCCATCGCGATTGATTGGCATATTATACTAGATTTACCAAAGGAAAATGGCTGTTAGTGAAAGGAATTGAAAAATGGGGCCATATCTGTGTGTATTTCGGAGATTTTTGCCTTTGTGCAGACCACTAGTGAGTGGATAATACAAAACGCCGACAAGAAGCAAGAACCGTCGGGCGAGAGCCGGTCGGCCGCAGGCACTGCTCCAAAGAATGGCCGATAACGGAGACAGAAGTGATAGCCCAACTATCACTGCGCCCGACGAAGACGACTATCAACATGGTCATGGCCATTTTTTTGTCAAGAAAACGTTCCACAAGCCGACTTATTGTCATCATTGCACGGATATTCTCTGGGGTCTGATCGGCGTTGGTTACGTATGCGAAGGTAAGTTCATCTGTGCACTTGTAACCCGTAATTGAGCCCGTGTCCATTTCCCCCTGACCAACTCACAAACTCATACTGTTGTTAGCCAGCTAACTCATTAATTTATTCCAAACATCTCCCATGTAAATTTTAATAATATTGCAGCTATAATCGAACTGGATGTCTTGTGATTTTTCATCGTGTATGCGTTTTAATCAATTTTAAGTATGTGATTTAGCGATATTTAGGTTATATTGGAGATGTTTTGGTTGTCGAGGGCGGGGTGGAATCCATGTTGTCTGACCGCTGCTGCGTCTGCTGAGCCTAGGCCGCCGATCCGCGCATTGACAGAACAAGAAGAGTAGTATATACGGGGGACAAACCTTGTCGATTCTACTGCGTTCTCAACTCAATCAAGTAATACATTAATTGTATATTAATAACATCTAACTCTAAGATAATCATTGTAAGCTGTAACCGTTGAATTGAAATCTAAAATGGGAGTTTTGTCTTCTTCCAAATGTCGAGTCTCATGTCTCACCCGTAGTCTCTTCATGGCAGTGGACGGCTAGTGTGTGTGTTTGTGTGTGGATTCGGGATCGAAAAAAAGAAACGACATTATTTATTGATTTCTGTGTTTGCTGGCTAGCCATCTGTGGCCTAGGGTTGTAGTGGAGTTGTACATTCTAATAGAGAACCAGGCAAATACATTTGAAATTGAACTGAACGACTTTCTATCAATCAATGAAATCTACCAAGCTATGTGTAATAACTCGATATTTGTGTCCTAGAAAATAAATGGCCATCCAGCCATAGACCTATAACTATTAGGTCTATGACTATAATTCCATAATCTTCCAATAATTCCAAGCATCTGACATGTTATTCTTGTTGCAGTCTAGTAGTAATGCAGACAACTTAGTCATTGAAAACATAGCCCTAACTTAACTACAGCTGAGTAATTTCTTTTTCTCTTGTGTACTGTAAGTTATGAAAACTGAACTGCATACATACAATCTATCTTCATCAATCTCTGCCCCTACTAACATACAATCTATCTCCATCAATCTCTGCCCCTACTTACATACAATCTATCTTCACCAAAATCTGTCCATGATAATTTTTTTCAAATTCCTGATGCCCAGTTCTGGTATATGTCTTCCTTATTTTCATCTTTTCCTGGATGAATGATGGTTGATTGTATCTACACTTGCTGTTAAGCATAGGCCCTATGCGTGGGAGCCTCATTTATCATTTCAAGGCCAGATGTGTTGCCCTGGTTGTGTTGAGTCCATGCTTGTTCAAGGTTAACCTGATGTTCAATTCCGCCGTTCTCTTGGTCGACTATTTGGCTCTATATCCAGATATTTTTTTGTTTAGGGCCTATGCTCTTATTGGTATTTGGTTTGGGTTCGTTATTCATAAGGTGACCAAACAATTTTACCTGCTGTCTTTTGATATGTTCAATACATGATATTATACTTACTCTTGTCCTAATTTCTTATTTTATCTAGTTTATTAACTATTGCTGCTTCTCTCAGACACTTCTTTTCAAATGTTATGATTTTACTCTGCTGCGCATTACAGCATGCCAGGTTCGAAACCACGTCTGGACACAAAAAAGTCAGGGTCGTGATTTCTTGCTTGACACGACCACTCCTCCAATTCGCTCAGCTGTAAATGAGTACCTGATGCATGAGTTTAAGGGAGATAAAGAAAGCAAGAAGGGAGCTGGCCACCCCACCTAATAGTTGCTGCAGCTTAATACATGAAGAATTCTCATCTTCCCTGATGGCAGGTTGCTGCCATGGGACCTACCTTACCTTTGACATTGGTATGCCTTTATTGTTTCCAATTCATCATTTCTTTTACTACTTCTTGTTTTTCCACCCTTTACTTTATCAGTCTGGTGGCTTCCATTGAAAAAGGAAAGGCTTATTTATTTTGGCCGATGTGAATGTGTGGTGTCCAGATCTCATGTTAACATTTCTCCTCTAATTCATTGAAACAACAGATTTTTAACAAGGCATTACCATTGAGTTCACAGTTATTAATGTTCTGTGGAATTCTTAACAATATAACAAAAATTCATAGTGTTAATTTAGATTTTTCCAAAGTGGTATGATATGAAAATGATAGCTTTAGTAAGTAGCCCACCATTTAACGATAGAGAGGAGGGACTTATAGGCGAAGCTACTCTAATATATGAACCCCATTCTTTCTACTACAAGTTATAACCATCAAAATCTTTTCCATTTCAAGATGTTTTCAGTAGTTCGTTCTTTATATAAATCATTATTTTTGTGTTGTCTCAAATATCGAGGAATCAATCAAGTGCCATGCAGAATGGCATAGGTGATCATGTTTCTCCACAACTCTCTCTTGTGTTGTTAATAAGTTCAGTTGGTGACATTCTCCCATGCTACAGTGACAACCCATCTAGAAATTTCTCTCTTCATCCTCCTCTGTGTCTTTTCTCCTTGATCCTTCCAGTGGTTGCTACATGTTCCTGTTTTGCTCTTCTCATCACATGCCCAAAAACATCTTGACTGTGCTTCTAATTTTTGCTATAATTTGTCTTTTACTCCAGCATCTATGAGGAATGTACATTAGTTTTCTTAGCTGTCTATGGAAATTTCATCAATCTTCTAAAAATAGTACATCTCGGTAGCCTCCAGTTCACTTTGAGGTATTTTGTTTACTATCCATGGTTCACATTGAAACACAAATTATTGGTTCAATATAACATGCTAGTACTTACATTTGCATATGCATTGATAGTACATCATTGCAAAGGATGATTCTTATTTTTAAACACTCATTTGGCTTGTACTTTCCTGCAGTTTATCTCAATGGTGCACCAGCCATATGGTGTTAAAATGGTGTCAAGATACTTGACTCTATCCACTTTATTTAATTGTGCATTATTTATATGAATACTGTCTCTAGTATGTCAGAATCTAAATATTCATATCTGTATGAGTTTACTTTGTTGGGTCGTTTTCTTTATATTCATCAACAATAAAATAGAGTTGACAATACAAATAAAAATAGAGTTGACAATAAAATAGAGTTGACAATAAAATAGAGTTGACAATACAAATAAAAATAGAGTTGACAATAAAATAGAGTTGACAATAAAATAGAGTTGACAATACAAATAAAAATAGAGTTGACAATAAAATAGAGTTGACAATAAAATAGAGTTTACTTTAATATAGGAACAACTTAAAATAACTTTCTGTGTTCAACAAGAGATGAGCATAATTGTATCAGTCAGTCTGTAGATGATAATATGCGAACTATAGTAAACATTACATGGAATAATATTTGGAGGTCAAGATTGATTTTTTGGCTATACATCTATTACGGAAACAAGAAAATACTGTAGTACTTCTAAGCAGAGGCGAGGCATGACCAAATCAATAATAGTGAAACCAACATCCGTGTCGATTTTATCCATGGATATCTGAATATACAAATATGTATATCTAAATGCCTGTCATTGATCACAAAATGCTATTTTTGCTCACAATATATTTAAGTAGCAGACACATATTAAAAGTGTAAAACAAAAATCTATACCCGGAGTCAAACCATGAACCTCATAGTTGAGACCAACTTGTTCACATTTTGGTCATATTTCATACTAATAGTAAGGTCAAATATTATAGTTAGTTATCTCTAGTTATCTGTGAAATTTCTGGCACTAAACAATGTTATTAAGGAATAATATATCATTCCACAACACAATTACACTCTCTCTCTCTCTCTTTCTCTCTCTCTCTCTCTCTCTCTCTCTCTCTCTCTCTCTCTCTCTAAAGGGCAGTCTATAAACTATGTCAACAATTTTACCAATTTATGACCACCCCTTCCCCTCTTGTCAATAACTAAAAAATTCAGGGGAACCTTTTTCTTGACTATATTTTACAATATGCAGCCCCTCCCTACCACCCACCTCCCCCCACCCCAATTTAAAAAAAATGTATTTGAGTACACAAAGTATGAACAGAATACATGTTTTGTTTTGATTCACATGTTTTAGAATAATATTTCAAATTTAAACAATGTCATCAGTGTATAACAAACAGTATTGTTGATGTCAACTTTGTTCAATTTTATCTGTTGTAGCAGCTCTTCCCTTTGTCAACAGCTAGAATCTTATTCAGGGACCACCCCACCCCCACTTATTGTTGATGTAATTTATAGACGTGCCTTGACATTCTGGTAGGTTCCATACATGAAGAATTTTTGTGCTAATGTTTACAAAATCATGACCTTTCAATTAAAATTAGCAGATTATTTTTACCAGCCACTAATTAAGGAGTTTGAGAAATTCTTACATCCGATCTGAAACTGAGCATGTCAGCTCTCCTGTTCTTCTTCTTCAGCGTTCTTTCTCAAACTCCAGCTAGATATCTCTTGTAGCAGAACCATTGTCCTACTAGATTTCTAGCAGGATATAGTCCAGAGAATGGAAATGCGCTGTATCACCATTTTATTTACACCAATGGCCAGACACATCCGTCTTTGGTGGGAGAAGCTCTCCTATTCAATTGTATTGTCATGCATTCCTGCGTTCATTGTATTATGAACAAGCTGTAACCAGCCGAAGAAGATGCTTACAAAATACAATAACTTGTTATAGAAATTCCTTTTATCTTCATCCCTCCCTTATACTACATTTGAGTTATTACTCAAATATTAATATTGTCACTAATATACAATATTTATTTATATACTTTAAAATTACTGCAGAATGATATAATTTTATCATGTATTTTGTTACTTTGTAACAAATCTAAATAAATTTGCAGATGTAAGAAACTTTTACAATGCTTATTGCCTTCTCAACACTGCTTCTAAATATATTTATATATTCATGTACTATATTAGTCTATCTCTCTCTATATATATATCTAGGGACATATACATATATTTTGAAAGATTACAGAAAGTAGAATACAATGTTTTAAATATTTTAACAGATGGTTTTATTTTAATATTTAACTTTTATTTATATTTGAAATAAATTGCATTTTATAATATAAATATTAATATTGTGTGACAAAAAAATTGTACTTACAAAACTTTAAATAACCAAACTTTTTTACAAAAAGTTATAACTATAGTGGTACTACTGTAGAAAGCATGCAAAACTTCCACTGCCAAAAATTATATCCATAGTGGCATCACTGTAGAGAGTATCCAAAACCTGCACAGCCAAAACTTATATCCTTAGTGGCATCACTGTAGAGAGTATCCAAATATGAAGACATAAACATATAATATATGTAGGCATAGTGTTTAATTATGTTTTTAGAAATTTACCATGAGTACCATTATAAATTTGAATAATTAGGAGCAAACGTCAACGGTGCAGGAGACTGCATGGCAGAAATAAGGAAGAGATTGGCAATGTCATATTGTAAAATAACACGGGTGAAAAGCATATGAAAAAACAACAAAATAGAATCGAAACTGCTAAAGCTACAAACTTGTATTTTTCTGGTTGCAACATATGGCTGTGAAACATGGACCCTAAGTAAAACAGCGGCAAAGAAGATCAACGCCTTTGAGATGAAATGCTACAGAAAGATACTTAGAATATCATGGAAGGAGAAAAAGAAAAACTTAGATATTATAAACATAATGAAGATTCTAGAGTGTTGGTTACTAAACACAATAGCAAAAAGAAAACTACACCTGTTTGGTCATGTAAAGAGACACAACTGTTTAGAAAGACCTATAATGGAGGGCAGAGCAAGAAGATGATGGACTGATTACATTAAAGATGACATGAATACGTCGTTAGAAAATGCAAACCGCATGGCCCAAGACAGAAGGGTTCACTGAGTTCATTGGGAAGACAACGTTCTGGAGAAAATACATCACATACTACACCAGGATACTTTTGAAAAAAATCAAAACATTTGTTTCAGTCAATTTCAGACCTGATTTGAATAACTAATCTAATTAAAATGGATGACAAACAAGTTTTTAATAGTACTATACCGACTGAAGTCAGATGTGTCAGGCTGAAATTGTAGATATCGTATCGCAACACAGCTGTAATCCATGATACAACACAAGCCGTTCTCCGGACTACATCCTGCTACGGATGTGCAGGAGTTTGAGAACGAACACATAAGAAGAAGAAAGATATCACAGAATCTGCCAGAGTTTCCAGGTTGGATTTTAAATACTGGTAACACATTTAATCGAACCGAATAAAACAGTTATACATACTAGAAATATACTGTGACCGCCGGCAATAGAAGACCTATGCGCAGGGTGTGTTTCTGGTGACGTCACGAAATGAGGCCAATTGCGTTCATACGAATGCATGAATCTGAGTAAAAGGATTTGTTGCAATAATAATTAATTGCAACAGAATAACCGAAAACAATAACAGAGTAGAAACTACTTATAAAAATGAATTATCTACAAATGAATTCACAAATATATAGATGAGAAACTATAGCCTCAATGCACTTCGTCACAGTGTGTACTTAGCCCTATGTGCAACTGCGTCCTTTACTGTAAGCCAAAATGAATTATCCACAAATGAATTAACAAATATATAGGCTATCTATGTAATCAGAAACTATAGTTTCAACACACGTCCACACAGTTGAAAACTACTTAGTCTTACATAACTGTGTCTTATATTATAAGCAATACATCAAATATTCACAAATATATTTATATATAATCAAAAACTGTAGTCTCAACACACACACACACACACACACACATATACCTTGTAAAACTACTTAGACCTACATGTAAGTATCACTCAAGCAAGTGCAGCGCAGAGTGGCATAGACAATCATGTTTCTCCATAACTCTGTTGTTAATTACCTCTTAGTGGGCCAGGCTCAAAACTACCTGTTCACAAGCTTGTTTTCCACCAGACATTTTGACCTATGACTGATGTCACAATTTTTGTCATCAATCATTTAATAATTATTCTAACAGCATATATTATATATGAAAATGTTTAGCAATGAATTATTTATAGGCATATAATAGTTGAAGGCATATAATCAAATTAGATCAGGGTACAGAGCCAAAAGAAGACCACGGAAAAGATGGATAGAAAATGTCAGGGACATCCTGAACAAACATGGTCATAGCACAGTCAAGGCCACACATCTGGCTTTAGAACGCAAGAGTGGATCACAAACCACCTGAGGAAAAACAATAGACAATATAATAGTTTATCATATTTTTGTATTAGTAATATCATATAAATTAGAAAATAGTGAGAGAAAAAAATATATTTGACAAAATTTAAAAACATTTCCTCTTTAATTTTAATTTTAATTAATTGTGTGCATCTGATGGTCAGCAAACTGCTATATATTAGGACTATTAATATATTCATATACACATATTAGCACATGTTGCACATGTTTTTAACTGCTAAAAAAATATTAGGGTTTGCTATGTGCTTGTCATGTTTTTTTAAGGGTTTTCTTCCATATAAAACTGTATACACATTCATGTAACTAATTTTGTCATCAATCATTTAATAGTTAGTTAGTTAGTTAGTTAGTCATTGGATCATCATCATTGCACTCCGTACAAGTCCATAGGTGCTCAAATCTTTCCTTGAGTGTATCCTCCATTACACGTTGACTGACTGTCCCAGTACGTCGTTGATTGACAATCATTCTTTTTCGCCCACGAAACAGCTCCTTTCTAGCGACATAACATTTCAAACCAATCTCCCTTATTCTAGTCATGGAACAGGAGTTATCATCATTTGTACAGTTATTTGTTTGTGCGTTTTCCTGTAGGGCATTCAAAATGTCTGCCCGATCCATCGCTCCACCAACAGGTATAGTAGCAGCGTGGGCTGCCAAACTATCCGCTCTCATTACCCCGGACTCCTGCATGTCCAGGCACAAAAATAAAATTAATAATTATTTCTAAAGAATGTATTGTATAGGAAAATGTTTGACAATGAATTATCTATTTTTAACAATGGTTAAATATAATGGTAATGTAAACGTGGATTTACATGAGAAAATTACAAAAAATGAAATGCAAATGTCAACTTATCACTCTTTGATGAATTCTCTTCCAGTACACACAAACAGCTCACAATATTCAACAATTCATTATGTACATAATCCAGGATGTTGTCTTCACATTATAATCACAAATGTATTCCAAAAACGAGTTCCCATGTCATTGTTTGAAAAATTTGGTAAAAATTTCAATATAACTAAAGTACAGTACATGTTCATTGAAAGGGTATGGGGATTGCTTTGAATCTAACTTTTCAAAGCATTTGTTGGGATGCAGGTATGGTTGATTGGTGCAATCAATCAAATGTCATGCCGAATGGCGTAGGCAATCATGTTTCTCTGTCTCTTGTCAATAAACTCGGTTGGTGAACTTCTACCGTAGAACAATACGTCCCTCTAACAACATTTCTCTTTGTCGTCTATCTCTTCTCCCCTTGATCTTTCCAGTAGTTATTAAGTGTTCAAGCTGTGTTCTTCTCAGCACATACCCTAGAAATCTTGACTGTCTGCCCCTAATGTTTGATATGATTGATCTTTTTACACCATCATCAATGAGAACCTCTGCATTAATTTTCTTAGCTATCTATGGTATTTTCATCATTCTTCTCAGAAACCACATTTCTGCAGCCTCTAATTCGCTTTGGATAATTCGATTGGTGAACCCTTGACAAAAAAATGTTGTTCTCACAAATTTTTCAGGAGTGCTGCAGGCAATGCACGACATGTGGCTCAATGCTGATTTCTTGATAACATGTGCCTGTATAGGGTTTGTCCAGTAGTACACTTGTACATCATTAGGTAGGTCTAAAGTTTCTGGAGCAGCAGCAGCAAGGGTCAACTCACCTATAATTTTGATTTTAAAATTTAGCAGGGGTTGTTTTTTTGTATTTGATGGCCTCATTAGAGAATACAAAACATAGACATTCAGTTGTGTGATTTCAAAGATAAAAAAAACTTTTTCTATTTCCTGGTTCACCTTTGAAAAGTACCATAACTTGCAATGCATTGATCCACCTTGTTCCATCCATTCATGCAGATGTTGTAGTCGAGAATCACGGCTGACTTTCATGTCTCCCATATGGGTTATCGTCTGCTTGGTGTCTACAGTTGCTTCACTTGAAACAAGATCACAACATTTTCTAGCCTTCTATCTCTAAAGATAACACACAATTGTTTTTCCTGATCCAAGAATCATTTAGTTTACAGATAATGAAATTTTGTGGTCTTGATCTCTTTAGGAAGATCTCTACGGTTTATGTTAACAGTCCCTGTTTAGTAGTAACCATGCTGAAAAAGATACTGTAGCAGTGGCATGCTCGTATAATAATGATCAGCATAAATATGATAGCCTTTTCCACAAAGCTTGTGTAGAGTGTCAAACATTTTGATTGCTTTTTGGCTGTTTGGATCTATGCCTCAGCTATAAGATGTCTGGCTTCCAAAGTATATTAGAAGATTGACAACGTAGCCGGTGTTGCTGTCACCGAGGCCAACTGTATTGTCATGGTACTTCTTTGACTTTGTAAGGTTAAACATCTTATGGGCCCATCTTCCCTTCCATCCACTCACCATCACATCCACATCCAGTTTCTTGTATGGGTAGAATGCCCTCTGAAATCTTTCCAGTACTTTATTTAAGAAGGGCTCAATTTTAGCTTTACCTACAGAGTCTATTTCACTGGCATGGAACATGGTACAATAAATTGCCTTGAATCTGTTCCTAGTAAACATTTATCTGAACCACTGTGAATAGAAATGTCGTTCACTTGACCAGTAGTCAACAATACTGGATTTCCTTTCTACACCCATTGCGATTATTACTCAACTGCAAAGAACTTATGGAGCTCTGCAGAGTCTAGGGTGACCACGACTGAAAAATTGAATTACGTGATGTGGTATCCTTGTTTGTCTTGCAGCGTTGATAAGTAACCAGGCCTTCCAATATCTCATTCATTTATTGTCTTTCCCCAGGTGGTGTGTTATCCACTCTCTCTGTTAAGCGTAGGGATGATTGAAGCTCGAGCTAGGATTCTAAAGCCAGATGTGTGGCCTCGGCTGTGCTATGACTGTGTCTGTACAGGATGTCCCTGACGTTTTCTATCCATCTTTTCCGTGGTCTTCCTCTGGCTTTGTACCCTGATCTCATTTGGTTATATGCCTGTATGGGCAACTTGTCATGAGGCATTCTCATAATGTGTCCAAACCACTTTATCTGCTGCCTTTCTATGTATTCTGTGCAAGGTATTATACCTACTCTTTCCTTGATATCTTCATTTTGTAATTTGGTGAAGAGGGCTTTCAGGCAATGCAGATGTGTAGAGCCTTCAGGAATAACACTATCATTCACACCAGAAGTTTTGCTTTTCTTATCATGTTTGTCTATTAATTTGTCTGAATGAATAAGTTCAGATGACAGAATATTCTTGCTACATATAACACTTGGTTTAGCCAGTGTCCAGTCATGGGATACATTTAATCCACTTTTCTCTAAGCTCAATATGCCAGGGAAATTTAAATACAGTCACATAAACTTTAAACACTTTCAAGGCATATCTGCTGCTGTGCTTTTATAATATTATTGTGTGATATATTCTGTCTGTCTACCTACCTATCTACCTACCTGTCTGTCTGTCTGTCTGTCTATCTATCTGTCTAATCTGATCTAGTCTAACTGTCTGTCATCTGTCTGTCTGATGTGATGCTATTGCGTATGATTTGTGTATGTTGTTCAGATCCATAGTCTTACCATCTTTGTGATATTTTGTAATGGCAATATTAGAAGAAAGTAAATATAATTTCTCAAAGATACCATAACAAACCAATATTAATTTACTAACAATATAACATATGGCTGATACGTGAGATTACCATGTATAGAAAAAGATGGGCCCCATCCGGTCACATGACAATTTGGAATAACAGGTCTTTACTGCAGACGGTCATAAATATACATACTCTTTTATTTAAAAAGTAAGAAAATATAACTTTTCACACATTGCATCAAAATATGAACTATAACTCACAACATGAACATTGTAACATAAAGATCATGTTATAGTGCATTTAAAAATCTTTGATCCTAAACTTCATTTTATATCCCAATAACCAATAATCGAATGAACACGCATTTTTGCATACAACTTTATGTTTTTAATGGTCCTATGATTGTACAATAGAAAGTTATGCAGGTGTTGCCATTACCTTGAAGTGGAACATTTCTTTGATGTTTGTGTCAGAGTAATTTTGTCCTTGAAGAATGAAATTTGTGGTAATTTAATTATTGAGTGACATTGACCACCTTTAATTTAACTATTGAGTGACATTGACCACCTTTAATTTAACTATTGAGTGACATTGACCACCTTTAATTTAACTATTGAGTGACATTGACCACCTTTAATTTAACTATTGAGTGACATTGACCACTTCTAATTTAACTATTGAGTGACATTGACCACCTTTAATTTAACTATTGAGTGACATTGACCACTTCTAATTTAACTATTGAGTGACATTGACCACCTTTAATTTAACTATTGAGTGACATTGACCACCTTTAATTTAACTATTAAGTGACATTGACCACCTTTAATTTAACTATTGAGTGACATTGACCACTTCTAATTTAACTATTGAGTGACATTGACCACCTTTAATTTAACTATTGAGTGACATTGACCACCTTTAATTTAACTATTGAGTGACATTGACCACCTTTAATTTAACTATTGAGTGACATTGACCACCTTTAATTTAACTATTGAGTGACATTGACCACCTTTAATTTAACTATTGAGTGACATTGACCACTTTTAATTTAACTATTGAGTGACATTGACCACCTTTAATTTAACTATTGAGTGACATTGACCACCTTTAATTTAACTATTGAGTGACATTGACCACCTTTAATTTAACTATTGAGTGACATTGACCACCTTTAATTTAACTATTGAGTGACATTGACCACCTTTAATTTAACTATTGAGTGACATTGACCACTTTTAATTTAACTATTGAGTGACATTGACCACCTTTAATTTAACTATTGAGTGACATTGACCACCTTATAAATGTCTAAAGTGGAATAATTATTCAGAAAGTCTAGTTTAAACTGGTACTTAACCACTTGGCTGCGGAGAGCTCCTTAAGGAGCAATGAAAAGTTAACACCATTTTACATACAGCTCCTCTAGGAGTGATGGCTCATGTATCAGAAAGCACCTTAAGGTGTTTTAATACTCTGATTGTCTAGCTCAAGTTGTCTAGAGGTAATTTAAAAATATAATTTTTGCCATTGGACATGCTTGTAAGTGCCACTTCTGCTTTTGTGTAACAACATAGCTGGTGTTTCTTTGTATAACCATCTCACAGAAACCTACAATTATGGCTAAGAGTAAACTCGATGAATCGGAAATCTATAAACATATGTTAGAAAGTTTTTCTTATAATTCTAGCTTTAATTTCTCTGATGAAGGTAGTGATTTAGAAAGTGTTGATTTGTGTTGTGATATTAGTAGTGATTCGGAGGATATAGATTCAGATATCTGCAGTGCACTTGTTACATACTCGTGATCAGATGCATGTGATATGGTAATGAATTAGTATTATTGTTTTTTTAAAATAATGTTTCATTTATGATACAAATGTATATGAAAGGTTTTTACATCTACTCTATAATATAAAGTAACATTATGCTTGTAAATTAATGAGAGTATACAGTAATAATACACTGAAGTTTTGGAACACAAGAATAACTCTGTGGGCAAAATGGTTAGGAGAAAATAAATTCCAGAACCCTTACAATTTCCTGCACTGAAGATGTGACAGACTTACCCCTGCAGCTAAGGGGTTAAATTGGTGCTGTGTGTTCACTGTGTTCTAGATTCTCTTACAGTTTTGTTATTGTCATACAAAAGTAAACTCCTAGAAGATACTAGGCCTATATACAAGCACTTCCTCCATACAATTATGTTTTTACCCTTTCTGAGTTGGAGGCTTCCTCTTGAAACATTCTACACCTATGTAGTTAGTCTTGTAGTTATGAATGGCTATGGACCAGTTTTCAGCCATACAGACTTAAAAACTGACATTCAATCTGTACAGTTGCATTGCTTAGATATTCAAGAACAACAAAAGTGAGAGCCCAAAAAACTACATACAGACTTTCATAAATGGATGTGTATGTATAATATAGAATTTTCTAGATTCATCAGTGTCAGTGAGAAACTCATGAAAAATGCTGCAGGAGAACATTCACATTTTCCTAGTTCTATTAACTATTGATTCATGTTCACTGTTAGAAACGTCTTCTCATGCTCCAAGTTCTGTCAACAATTGATTCATTTTGACAGTTACATCAACAATTGATTCATTTTGACATAAACATCTTCTCATGCTCCAAGTTCTGTCAACAATTGATTCATTTTGACAGTTACAAACATCTTCTCATGCTCCAAGTTCCGTCAACAATTGGTTCATTTTGACATTTAAAAACACCCTCTCATGTTCCAATTTCTGTCAGTCATTGATAAATGTCATAGACTAACCGAAATCTGTTCTTTTTCTGCTACATTTATTCTCAAACTCCCGCACATTAACAATGTGTAGCCTGGATAAAATAAAGTATAGTGTCATTGTTTACATGCTGCAATATCTGGGTCACTTTGATTCTATGGGATTGGACAGCCAATGCTACCCCCAAGACCACCTATCCCCTATTATGACATTCATGGCATACCACAGTCTTCTTCTTCTTCTTTCTGTCCTCATGTACCTTTTGGTGTTAAGGGGAGAGTGAGTGTACTGTCTTTTGTCCTTCTATTTGCCTCTTCCGCTGTTATATTTCAGAATGTCTCTAATACACTATCTATCCACCTTTTACGAGGGCGTCCAATAGGTCTCCTGTTTTCGTATCGTTTGTTAAGTGTATTTTGGATAATACTTTGTTCGTTCTGTCTGGTTATGTGG
This sequence comes from Meghimatium bilineatum, assembly GCA_034231615.1. Lineage (NCBI taxonomy): Eukaryota > Metazoa > Mollusca > Gastropoda > Stylommatophora > Philomycidae > Meghimatium > Meghimatium bilineatum. Next base: position 3,141,209 of record CM067306.1, read on the forward strand.
CAGTATAGCTTATTTCTAAAATGTTTTTGGCAGTTTTTTCTTCCACTATAAACCCTACACCATGTTTCACATTGTCATTCTTGTTTACACCTGTGTAATTATAAAGTTGTTGTGTGCCCTCTTCACACCTCTACCTTTTGTTCTTGTGTCTGCAATTCCTAAAATCTTTATTTTCCTTTTAATCAATCCTTCCATGAGTTGTTCTTCCTTGTCTTTAATGCCGCAGATGTTGATAGTTACTTTTTTTGTTGTTATTGCTGATCTCTTTTGCGTGTGATGTGCCTTGCTCTCCATTTAAGTTTCTTATTGAGCACTTTGTGTATCGCCTATTGACGTGCTAGGTCAGTCACAGGTTAAGGGCTGTGTAGTAAGTTTACTCGGGATTGCCCATTTCCCCGTGCTGGCCACTAGCTGGTCATGGCCATACTTGTTTTTATCATCTCCACCGTTGTTATATCTATCTAATATATATATATATATATATATATATATATATATATATATATATATATATATATATATATATATATATATATATATATATATATATATATATATATATATATATATATATATATATATATATATATATATATATATATATATATATATATATAATCTGTAAACAACATATTCACTTTGAAATCTTATTACTGCACTTATTCACTTTGAAAACTTATTACTGCACTTATTCACTTTGAAAACTTATTACTGCACTTATTCACTTTAGAAACTTCTCTTATGATGAAATAGAGAAATATCCTCCTCCAGGTGTAATCCACAATGTGAATAGTATTGTATATCTTATAATATTTAAATATAAACACGGCACTTTATCCTATTCAAATAGGCAGCAGCCATTTTGAACTCAACTCCGAAAAAGTATACCACAGTGTCACTATTATTTCTTCCTGATTTTTTGCCCCGGCAATACAAAAGTGAAATGAAATTATCTTCACATTCATCACTCCCATGTTACCAGAGCCCAACAGCAGGACACAGAATAGGGACACTGCCACACATGTCATAAGAGTCAGTAAGGGGGAATGGTGTGAGATTGACTACACAATGTGGATGTAATAAATAGTCATCATCACTTGTGATGGGCAAAGACACATCTCTATCAGCACATTATGTTAACCATTACCAATGTCATCTGCTATAATAATATCTCTCTGAACACATCATGTTAACCACTATCAATGTCAACTACTATAGTGATATCTCTATCACCACAGTCTGTCAACCATTACCAATATCATCTGCTATAATGATATCTCTGTCACCACAGTCTGTCAACCATTACCAATATCATCTGCTATAATCATATCTCTATCACCACAGTCTGTCAACCATTACCAATATCATCTGCTATAATGATATCTCTATCACCACAGTCTGTCAACCATTACCAATATCATCTGCTATAATGATATCTCTATCACCACCTTCTGTCAACCATTACCAATATCATCTGCTATAATGATATCTCTATCACCACAGTCTGTCAACCATTACCAATATCATCTGCTATAATGATATCTCTATCACCACAGTCTGTCAACCATTACCAATATCATCTGCTATAATGATATCTCTATCACCACAGTCTGTCAACCATTACCAATATCATCTGCTATAATGATATCTCTATCACCACAGTCTGTCAACCATTACCAATATCATCTGCTATAATGATATCTCACTGTGAGGAATTCATATAACCATTTGAAACAACAACAGAGGTAAGACAGAGATGTGTACTATCAGCATTGCTGTTTGTTACATACAACATGGACAAGATAGCCAAAGAGACAGAAGTAAGAAGTGAGCATATCTGAGAAACATCAAGAGACCTAGTTAGCTCTGAGCATGATCTGCTGTTCATAGATGATCAAGGTCTAATATATGACACTCAAGATGAACTACAAATGCACTACAGGCAGCTTGTGAAGAATAAAAGATTAAACAAAACAAAAACTATGACAATATTCAGAGAAACAGAAGAGTTAAATGTGTATGTTAACGGCATAAAACTAAAATAGACATCAGAATTTAAATATCTAGGAAGCATTTTTACACAAATGGCAAAATGGATAGAGAAATTGAGATATCATGAGGTACTAAAAAGCAAACACTGTAACATATTGTCACCACTGCTTAAAAATCCAGCAATCCACATGGTGACCATACAGTAGATAATAAACACCATCTTTATACGGTTGTTACCAGTGCCGGACATAGCCCCTGACAAAAACACTTTTGAGAAAGATTACAACATGAGATAAATTACCTGAGAAAGGCTATAAACATCACCAGAAGAGACAGTGAGAAATGAAGACATCAGAAAGATAGTAAAGACCATATGCAAACAATATATAGAAATGCAGCAGATCGACTGGTTTGGACACCTTATGTGAATAGAACCTTACAACCAGCCAGCCAGGCATACAACAACAGAAAGAACGGCTACAAAGCAAGAGGAAGAACACGAACAAGATGGGAAGACTCAATCAGAGAGATTGTTAAAAACCACGGTCTAACCATGACAAATGCAACAAAGATGGCCAAAGACAGAAAACTTCGACGCCTGACAGCATTTGTGGAAAAGACAATAGATAGTTAGAATGTTATCTCTATCACCACAGTCTGTCAACCATTACCAATATCTCTGCTATAATGATATCTCTATCACCACAGTCTGTCAACCATTACCAATATCTTCTGCTATAATGATATCTCTATCACCACAGTCTGTCAACCATTACCAATATCTTCTGCTATAATGATATCTCTATCACCACAGTCTGTCAACCATTACCAATATCTTCTGCTATAATGATATCTCTATCACCACAGTCTGTCAACCATTACCAATATCTTCTGCTATAATGATATCTCTATCACCACAGTCTGTCAACCATTACCAATATCTTCTGCTATAATGATATCTCTATCACCACAGTCTGTCAACCATTACCAATATCTTCTGCTATAATGATATCTCTATCACCACAGTCTGTCAACGATTACCAATATCTTCTGCTATAATGATATCTCTATCACCACAGTCTGTCAACCATTACCAATATCTTCTGCTATAATGATATCTCTATCACCACAGTCTGTCAACCATTACCAACATCTTCTGCTATAATGATATCTCTATCACCACAGTCTGTCAACCATTACCAATATCTTCTGCTATACTGATATCTCTATCACCACAGTCTGTCAACCATTACCAATATCTTCTGCTATAATGATATCTCTATCACCACAGTCTGTCAACCATTACCAATATCTTCTGCTATAATGATATCTCTATCACCACAGTCTGTCAACCATTACCAATATCTTCTGCTATAATGATATCTCTATCACCACAGTCTGTCAACCATTACCAACATCTTCTGCTATAATGATATCTCTATCACCACAGTCTGTCAACCATTACCAACATCTTCTGCTATAATGATATCTCTATCACCACAGTCTGTCAACCATTACCAACATCTTCTGCTATAATGATATCTCTATCACCACAGTCTGTCAACCATTACCAATATCTTCTGCTATAATGATATCTCTATCACCACCTTCTGTCAAACATTACCAATATCTTCTGCTATAATGATATCTCTATCACCACCTTCTGTCAAACATTACCAATATCTTCTGCTATAATGATATCTCTATCACCACCTTCTGTCAAACATTACCAATATCTTCTGCTATAATGATATCTCTATCACCACCTTCTGTCAAACATTACCAATATCTTCTGCTATAATGATATCTCTATCACCACCTTCTGTCAAACATTACCAATATCTTCTGCTATAATGATATCTCTATCACCACCTTCTGTCAAACATTACCAATATCTTCTGCTATAATGATATCTCTATCACCACCTTCTGTCAAACATTACCAATATCTTCTGCTATAATGATATCTCTATCACCACCTTCTGTCAAACATTACCAATATCTTCTGCTATAATGATATCTCTATCACCACCTTCTGTCAAACATTAGGCAATTATCATCTACTATAATGATATCTGCTCTCCCCAGTATGTAACTTTGTTGTACACGACCGCTGTATGAAAACTGTGGTCTCCCCTTGCTCTAGCATTGCAACCTGTCTCATCAAAGTAAGTACCTATATTGTAGTCATAATGTTTTGTTGTGCTGATGCTTTAGCTATGTTTTGTCCTTTATTTGTTTGAATTTAGCACATTGACATTGATTTGTTGATTGGCTGTTTATGGCACCTGACCAGAAATATAAGTAAAGTATATTAACACTACCATGCATGTCACAGGGTGCTATTAAGGAGGTGTGTTATCTCACCCCAGCATCTCAACTGTTATGAAGCCTGCTGGAGACCCATTCCAGGAGTTCTGGGGGGGGGGGGCAACCCTTTTATCTGCTATATACAAGCTCTGTGACTCTTGAGGTGAAAATTTCTCAAATTATAGAATGAAGGCTGAGATCATTAAGTCAACCATTTAGTACACCAACAGCTCGATCCCATAGAATAAAAACCATCAGACATACAGTAGTCATTTTTACAAGACTCCATGTCTGTCTTGTAGGCACTTAAACATACCCCATATGAAAATCAAGATATCCTCTACATAGCAAGAGGAGTGAATAGTCTTATATACACATATTCAATCAGTGGGACCCTGAATATAGCGATCTAGTAGGAAATGAAATAGCTGACCGATTTGCAAAAAGAGGCATCTCAAAACAAAACAAAGACCATGTAGTAAAAGAACAGTCAATCAGATTCTCAGAAACAACAGCAGGGAAATCTGTTTGCACCACTCGTCAAAATGTATTTAGTGAAAGAACACAACCGAAGGACAATGACAATATACACAAACTCTATAGGAGAAATCAATCCCACACCGTTCAGTTTTGAACAGGACATGCTAGAGTCAGTAGCAATTTAAGTTGTATCCGACCCCAGCAGCTACCAATTTGTAAACACTGAACTCATCCCAATGAAATATTGGAAAACCTCCTTATTGACTGCCCTTCCCTTTAAACAGCCATCAAATAACTTTTACAGACACCCATAATAGTCACTAACTGACTGTATTTAATCACTAAGTCAATTTCTCAAGTACATTTTTTTTTATGGATGACATTGGAGCTGCCAAGAGAAGAACTACTCAGCAGCAATTGGATATTGGCAACAACATCAGCAGATGCATGAAGGCTGCAAGAAAGTCATGACAAAGTCTCTTTCAGAGTACTGTTCAACTGGTGACATTGTACCTTACATATATAGTAGACCGCTTACATGTGTAGTAGACCGCTTACATATGTAGTAGACAGCTGTCCATCATTCGAGACAATAGTATTATTGTTGTGCTATAAGAAATATAATCTATATTCCATGGTGATGATGGAAATGACTCACAGCACCAATGTGACCAACAAAAAATCTTCCACAGTATGTACAAGGAATCACAGGCCTGCTTTTACCATCATGTGCAGTTGTATATCTCTTCATAGAAGTGCAGACCTTGAACTAATTGCTGTCATTTTCCTCTCTCATTTATCTTTGTAACATTTCTGATCTGTCCTCTCCATGCAACACAATCTATAGCATCTTGTTCCCATGATTTTATTATTGTACCTGTATTATGCATATTGTATTTGCACACATTTTTGTACCAAAGTAGAGGTCACCCCTGTGATCTTTTCCACTCCATAAAGTGGATATTTCAGTATTCTAATATCTTCCATTCTCTTAGTTGTCAGGCGAGTAACCACTAAAAATTGGTAGCATATCATGTACAAGATGTAGCCATCAGTCCAGTATTTTATGGCTATAGGGATTTTCTAGGCTATATAAATACATTCAGTAGTTTGCCATTTCTTTCTGAATGGTCCGGATGATCATTTGCCTTTGACAGGATTCAAACCCTGTACCTTGGCCATCACAAACCTGCACTGTATCTCGTCACCACGGAGCTCGACATATCACTAGACCTTACAAATACATTGAGTAAAAGAGTCATCCAGGCTTGTAAAATGTCTGGAAAACATCCACATCAGAAATTGCTAGGGAAACAAAAAATTTTAAAATGATGTTATATGTTTAAACAGTATTTTTATGACAACTCTGTTACCAATGTCAAACATGATCCTGAAATGAGATGTTTGAGTAAAGCTATAAATGTCACCAGAACATACAGATGAAGCAATAAAGATATCAGGAAAGAAATAAAGACCACCTTAAACTAAGACTCCATCAAGAGACAAGAAACCAGGTGGTTTGGCCACATCATGAGAATGGAAGTAATGCAACCATCCCTTTGTGCATACAACAGCAGAAGATTGGGCTGCAAGGACTCAGCAGGTCCACGAATTTAAAGAGACATGGGCTGACCATGGCCAATGCAACACAAATGACCATAGGAAGACAACTCCAACTCCCCCACAATGCTTAACAGCACAATTGGAAATAATAATAGATAGATAGATAGACAGGCAGTCAGACAGACAGATGAGAATAAAATAACCTCATTAACTGTGGGCAATAGTTCTTGACAACCCATAGCCTTTCTGACAAAAGCAGAGGTTCTTCTCAGCTGTGTAACTAGCTAACACCTAGACTCATATCAGATCTCAAAGGCATGGATGAGACAGTTGGGGGGGGGGGGGTGTGTGTGAATGATGCACATTTAGTCCCCGAAGAGAGGTATCCCATTGAGTCAGTATCCTTCCAGAGTTAGTCATCGGATCATCAGCACTGTAAACTGGACACATCCATTACACTTCTACTGACAGTACCGGTATATGCCATAATCTCCATGGTCATGTAATAGCAAAGGTCCCACTCTCCTCCCTGATCGTTTTACCTGCACACTGAGCTGTGAATGCCCAAGCACTGCGAACATGTCTAATTACAGATCTGTCACTGTATATATATGATGGATGTAATATGATATATGATGATATGTATATATTCTCTGTCTGTGCCTATCCTGCCTGAGGTATCCAGAAGAGAAGTTTCCCAGTGAGCCAGTATCCTGCCAGAGACTAAGCACACACATCTTGTCCAACTATCTCATCATTTTTGCTGTCATATTTATTAACCCATATGCTGTAATGACACATCAAGTATTCCCTGTCATCTAGGAGTCTGTCATGTCAAGGAAAAAATCTGCTCTTTTATCATCCATGAGAATTATTTGATAGAAGACAAAAGTAAAAAATTGAGATAAGATGTACCAATGATATTTAACCTGGTGACAGTCAGCATATCTCCCCAACTTTCCTTAGATGCCTCCTACCACATGCCCGGAAAGAAGAAGGTGACCCTATTTTTTACATTCTGAACTAGTAATCCAGGCACCAATTGCCTCACTGGCAAATTTGAATGTTAAAAACTTGACTATTTTGCATAGAGGTCAAAGGTGACTCTTGATGAACTCTGTATCTATCATTATCATGGTTAAACCTGTTGTTGTGAACCGTGGCAGTGTAGCGTAAATGACTGACCTGTCAACCAACAGACTCAAGTTTTGGGTTCACCAAGCTACCTGGCAGTATTGTACCAGGACTCATGTTCTTTGAAGGTTGAGGAATGGTGTCATATCTACTTTGCAAGTGTGGTTGATGACAATAACCAGGCAGTGTCTGATCAGCCACTGTCTAGACAGCTGAGCACTTATGGGGAACCCTATGCTACGACACTGATTCATCACTCAGATTGCCTCTACCTTTTTTAACCTGTTGTTAGGTGTAACTGGTTTAGTGGCAGAGGTTACAAACCTGGCTACAAGACAGGACAGCCACAGCATTTGATACTATTACTCCGATATCTACATTTGATATGTCAAAGATCCTGCTGTTAGGGTTAGTTGGTACTGGAATAACTCAGGAAGTCCTGCAGGAAGTTTCAAGGGGAATACACAAATATATTCTTTCCCATCAAACAGAAAATTAATGTCTTGAGGAACTTTGTCCGCTCAGAAGATTTTCAAAGTGTGAATCATGGTCGCTTCAAAGACTGCGTAAGAATCGGTGCAATAGATCGGAACAGCCTGTCAAGAGAAATATAATAGATTTACGACGAAACTGATAAATCAGCATCCTGGAACTATCAGTAGCTATACTCTGATTGATTTATTGAGACAGGGATCGGAGCATCTGTCAACTTGTCTGGAGTGTGCTGATGATAACCTGCAGTCATAACTCTTACTTTTCATGAGCCAAATATTATCTATTTTTTCTGGTGTTATCCTTTTAGCTGCTGCACACAAGTTTTACCTGTTTCTCTATCTAACTGCTAAAGTTAGCTCAAATTTTGCTGTTTTCTATTCCCTCATTGTTAAAAACAATTTCACTTTGCAATCAGCAACCGTCAGTACATATCAATAATCCTGTTTATGCGGTATATATTTTATGGTGTCAATAACAAAATCAGTACAGTGAAATCTCTCTTATTGTTGTAGGACAAGAAAAGGATTCAGCACAGATCTTCACCCACAGAAATGCCATAATTAATATTAAGCACAACAATAATGTAAACTGTAAACTTGTGTGGCTTGGGCATGTTATTAGGCACGATTCTCTTTCCAAAAATATTATGCAGGGAACAGGTGAAGGTGAAAGAAGAAGAGTTCAGAGGAAAGTATGGATTGATAATGTTAAAGACTGAACAGGATTAAGATTCTTCACACTCAAAGAACTGATAACAGAGAGGCATGAAATTTTTGTGTTGATTTTTTTCAGAGGAACAACCCTACAACCCTCAAGGGTTATGGGTGTGATGATTAGGGAAAGAATTTAGCACAGTGGAGATGTGTTACTGTAAACAATGTCGCAGCTAAAGGGTTAAAAGTTTTGTTACTGTGAACAATTTTGCAGCTAAAGGGTTAAAAGTTTTGTTACTGTGAACGTCACAGCTAAAGGGTTAAAAGTTTTGTTACTGTGAACATCACAGCTAAAGGGTTAAAAGTTTTGTTACTGTGAATGTCACAGCCAAAGGGTTAAAAGTTTTGTTACTGTGAACAATGTCACAGCTAAAGGGTTAAAAGTTGTTAATGTGAACAATGTCGCAGCTAAAGAGTTTAAAGTTTTGTTACTGTTAACAATGTAGCAGCTAAAGGGTTACAAGTTAACTTTTGTTGTTGTTACATTCATTATTTTGCTTCTTCAGTCATTTAAATATGTTGTTTTAATTTGTTTTAGAATCCAGTGGCTCATTGTTGGTCAGAGCCAAGTCATTTCAAGCGAAAATTCTGTAATGTTTGCAGAAAGCGTTTAGAGGATAGTCTATCTATTCGCTGTGAAAGTAAGTTGTTGTTGTTTAGATCCCCATGATTTACGAGCAATTAACTCTTACATCCTATGTGCAATGGGATGTTTTCTCCAGAACATTATTTCATACCCAGAAGACTCCAAATCATAGTGGTGTGTATTGCTTTTGTTTGATGTTTCCTACTGGGGGATGGGGGAGGATTCTAGAGATTTTTTTGGCTTATCTAACTTTCCACAACATGCAGATTTAGAGTCATGAGTTTCTGCTCCGCTGCCAAGCTTCCCTTCCTGTCAGGTGTCCATAGAAACCCAGCTCAGGACTATGGTCACAGGTATGGGTGGAGCAGCCAGCTATACATTCCTCTTCATCCAAACGGGCTCTCCAATCATGCAGGGCTAACATCTTTGCCTGATTCTGGGCTTTCCCAGGGAATTGTCACATCCTGCACACCCTGAGTTGCTTTTCCCTACACCCCATGTGTCTTCCGTTCACAGCTGGGGCATCATGTAAACATTGGCAGTTTTGTTTGTTTGTTTTGCGTTCGCTCCATTGTAATCAGCACGGATATCCGTGCGATTTCCGCCGGGAGCGTGATTACGTTGTGCCACCATTATGCGCCTTGTATGCCTAGCACATCCAATTTCGGCATGCCTTTACAATTCGGGTGGGCCACCTTATCCTGTGACAGCCTCCCTATCTGTCGCCAGGCACGTGTGTGTGTGGTGACTCTTCGCCAAGACGATTTTTGCTCACGTCTGTCTCGCACGAGGTGTTCCACTGTCTATTAACTTGCCTCATGTAATTGGACGTACTGTGCCTGTGCCCATCGGGTACTGAACTGTTTCTCATCTGTAAGCCTGATTCCTTAAGAGGAAGAACTCAACAGAAGAGTTGGACCCTGGCTCTTTCGCCCTCTTAGCAGAGGTGTCATTCACCGACATCGTGAACCCCTTGCCCATGTTCGAGTCTCACACCACACGTTTGAGAGAAAGGCGTTTTCGAGCTGAGCTACCTTGTCCCAATAGCGCCTGAGCTCATCAGGTACTGAACCCTGTCTCTCTGCAAGTGTATTTCCAGTATAGGAAAACCTGATAGTAGAGTTAAGCCAGGGCTAAACTCGAACATTGGCAGTTAAGCCCATGTTCAGGGTTGGAGCTAATCTAGCAAAGTATGGACACACAGGAAGAGTTGAAAGTCAGGTTAGAGGTGAAACAAAAGAAAAGAAAGTTGACTGAAGACAAACAAATATTGATAAAACAAAACAAACAGAAAAATTACAGAACAACAGGATATCTACCCATATGACTGACAGGCATTGATTCCAAAAGGCTCTATAGCACCAAATTTATAGCTGTGGTGGTTCTCAAGCACATGTAAAGTCCGGTCATCCAAGAAGTAAGACTTAATGGAAACCACATGAACATCATAGACACACCGATTATTCCGTACTATTGAAGTGATCAGCAATAGGAGCACTAGTCTGTTTGTTGATACTGTAAAGATGTTGAAGGAGTCGGTCTCCGAGCCTCTTACCCATCTTCCCTATATGTGTCATAATGCAATGCTTATAGATGATGGCATGAATAATTTTGTGGGACAAGTGTTATCAATGTATCCAGCTATTAGCAAAACTTGATCATAGCTTCCTTGTTTCTCCTGTTATATTTAAGTTTTACGGCAGTTATTTTCTATCTACAAAAGAAATGGTGTACTTAATACTCATACTACAAGCTTTAAAATGGGTATCAGATAGCAACAGAATGAAAGACCAAGAAACACTCATTCCTAAAACTATCAGAGATTTTATCACAACTATGGCTCTCAATAGCTACATGCTAAAGTACTTATGTAAAACACAAGGTCGATCAGCTTTACAATGGATCACAAACTATCAGACTTTAAGGTATGGGTTTAAAAAAATATAAATAACAGTATACAAGACATTTTCAGCATTTCAATCTTAAGGCCTTTTCAAGACAAACAGTGAACAAACATACAAAAAATACAACTAGTAACACTAGACAGAAAACATTTAACAGTAGAGACATCCAAGGTAACAATGACATATGTATACACACAAATATTGTCATAGAGACATGCATTGAAAAAATATGGAGAATGAGAGTGAAATAAAATAACTATGCCTGAAACAACATGAATGACAACACAACCAAAGCCTCAAACCCTAGATCTACAAAAATTAATGATCTGTGTTAAGTCCATATGATTTTTAAGGGCACCAAACTGCAATATAGAGATATTTTCAAGGCTCTATTGTCTGTGGTGCATGATCTTAATACTGTGACATCAATATCATCAGCACTACGCTGTTGAGAGCATCATTGAAATGTATAGCGACAGGGTTATACATTGCTAGAATTAGATAGCACTGATTTATGTCATACGTACTTTATTAGAAGCTGACGGTTCATAAATAGATAGATAGTCTATTGTCTATCCCCAGGTGGATGATGGTCATAATATCCACACTTGCCATTAAGCGTAAGGGTCGTTAAAGGGATCTTTAGTTGTCTTCCAAGGCTAGGTGTGTCATCTTGGCTGCATTGAATCTGTATTTGTTCGGGGTTTAGGTTTTCAGGTTTTAAGACAGGGTTCCTGAGCTGCAGCATGCAACAAAGATCTTGGTAATCTTCTACACAAGCACCTCTCCTCCTATCTTGTAGATATCTTCTGGGATTGCATCCATACCAGGAGCGTTTCTATGTGTCATTTGGTCAATGGCAGTCTGTACTTCTTGATTTGTTGGTGGTATGTCAAGCTTGAATATATCAAACTAAGATATATTATCCATATGTGATTTGTTGTTTCGGATTGTGCATATCGGCCTATCACTTAAAGATAACATTTTTTATGTGATAAATTGTTTCAGTTTGTGAATATTATGCCCATCTGGACTGCCAAGACTTTGTAGTGAGTGACTGTATGGAATGTGCAACCTACTTTCCCCAGAGAGAGAGGGTAAGTTTTAATTTTCAAGAAGAAATATTTTTGACTTTCTATTTTCTCCTCACACTTTCTGCATGGCCCTTATTCTCATCTTTTTCTTTGTCTCATTTTTCATACCCTCATTAACGGATTCACCAAGAACCATTTTTGCCTTCCAACACATGTATTTATGTGGTTTGACAACATCAGGAGACCACCCCAGAAATGAACATCATTATGAACTGCGAGAATGTTTGTCAACCAACAGAGAACTGTAACTTAAGAGTCATCACGTAATTTTGGATATACTCAGGGAAGATCGAAGCACCTACGGACATGTGTGCAATGATAGTGCTCTAATTACTAGTTAACTAACTGTCTGTCTATTGTCATTTTCAGTTGTGCCATTAAACGTCATAGGGGGGGATTTGTTGTCTGTCTGTGGCCATTTGGGCTGCATTGGTCATGGTCAGCCTGTGTTTCTTTAAGATTTATTTGCTTCCACCCATCTAGTTCTTGGTATTCCTCGTGCCTTGTAGCTTGATCTTCTGCTCGAATAGATGTTTACATCTGTTCCATTCTCATGATGTGGTCAAACCACTTAGTTTGCTGTCTTTTGATGTAGTCTGGACTTGAAATAGTCTTTATTTCTTTCCATTCAGGTTGCGACCATCAAGTCATGTTTCTCTGACAACTAAACACATCTTGCGCATGAGAATTGCTACATATACCAATTTGACACTCTTAAACCCTTCGGGATCAATGAACGCCTGTCTCATGGATGCTATTTAGCTGTTATATCATTTCTCTGTTTGTCTTGTGTCACATGCATGTAGCTATGTTTCATACATTCATGGTTCATGTTATTTGACCTTTGACCTAGTTGCAACTCTTCTGGCCATATTACAGTTAACCATGTGAACATCTGTAGTGTGGTTCTTACTTGTTTTTTGTTATATATTTTATCTTGATAAACGCCTGTTATATTGATTCACTGGCTCTGTGGAGGAATGTGGGTGTGGATGAGGAATCTTGTAATATTATTAGGTTACTGGTGTTGCATAGTTCCTCTGTGTTGTTTCCCATGGCGTTTCTGTCCTTGTATCCTGTGCCAGGTTTGTGTGCATTGAAATCTCCAGCAATGATTGTTCTCTTGGCACCTGTAGTGCTGATGTCTATTTGTTTCTTGGAGCTGGGTGGGTAAAATGCATTGAACAGTGTATATTGCAGAGCATGGTGCCATATATTATTTCTTGCATATCGTTTCCGTTTTTCATGATTATGATTTCTCCATGCCTGTCATTTCTTATGAGTGTTGCAATGCCTCTGCTCTTCTGACATTTACATTTTTGTTTGGTGTAGCCTGGTATTGAGTGTATTTTCTTTGCAAGTGTGTTTCCTGCAGTAGTGCGATGTGGGTATCATGTTTGTGTAGTGTTCTACTCAGTTCCAAGGTCTCATTTCTGAGTCCAGATATGTTCAGTTGTAGTTTGTTTAGTGTGCCCCTTGAGTTTGATTTTTCACTCAAGGCAGCCAGTCAGGGGAGGAACTGCCCAGCGCGGATCTATTATGAGACGATGTCTGAGTTCATATAATAATTTATGTTTAGTGTGCTCCTTGTGTTTGATTTTTCACTCAAGGTAGCCAGCCAAGGGAGGAACTGCCCAGCGCGGATCTATTATGAGACGATGTCTGAGTTCATATAATAATTTATGTTTAGTGTGCTCCTTGTGTTTGATTTTTGACTCAAGGCAGCCAGCCAGGATAGGAACTGCCCAGCGCGGATCTATTATGAGACGATGTCTGAGTTCATATAATAATTTATGTTTAGTGTGCCCCTTGTGTTTGATTTTTCACTCAAGGCAGCCAGCCAGGGTAGGAACTGCCCAGTGCGGATCTATTATGAGACGATGTCTGAGCTCATATAATAATTTATGTTTAGACACTTTCATGTTGTGGTTATTTTTTTCTGGAGCTTGCTTTCAAACCCAGAGAGCTGATCTAACAAAGTAGGGCCTGGGACTAGGATCACCATTTTTCAACTGGTATAATGCTGCTTTGTTTTTCCAGACTCCCATCTATGGGTAGTGGATCTGAGATGTGTTTCATCACTCTCCATTCCCCTCCACCTACAGTCTGCTGAAACACAAGACGTGTGCTATGTCTGCCAAATTTGGAAAGACATGTAGGATCGTCACGTTGATTCCTCTAGCTTGTAGAAAAGGCAATGCCTCCTTCGCGGTTCAAAAAAGGCTCATAATATTCATGGTAGCAATGTTCATAGACATTGTTTTGAGAAAGAAAAAGGACTTCATATTGACGAGCAATGTTGTCAAAAAAGATTTTCTAAAAAGTATAAGTTTTTTAGTATAAAAACACAAATTTGTGTGCTCGCTTAATTAGCAGGAAAATATCTGATTTTTTATTCCCCTTCAGAATGTCACTCATTACCATCACTGGCGAGAAGGCAACCTTCCTCCAAACTCCAAGTGTGTATCATGTAAGAAGACTTGCTGGTCATCAGAATGCTTGGCTGGCATGAGGTGCGAGTGGTGTGGAGTTACGGTATGTTCTAATGTCTTGTTTGCTTCTAATATCATCTGTTTGCTTCTGTCATGTTTCCTTCTAAGCAACTCTGATTAAATTTGTTTAATTTAAATTTATGCACAATACCAAAATGTATTAAATTTTAGGACATCCTGGCAACTTGGAAAATTAATGGGTTTGCAGATGTCTAAATTCACCGGCTGTTAAGGCAAGATGAGTTATGGACCAGTGTTATAGTAGCTAGTTTGTAATATGTGCTCACCTGCCTAGTTGGTGATTGAGTAGACACCACCATACTGCTTTCACCTGCCACACTTGCTCAGTAGCTATGACATCATTCTTCAATCTCTTCAGAAGATGAGCTCTTGACATCTACTTCCAGTGAACCACTGGAGTAATATTTCACACCGCAAATAACGATTGGACAAATAATGAAACCCAGATCTGTTGGTCGGTGGGTGAATAACTTAATATTGCACTAATGTGGCTCCCTATGTTATGTAGAATTCTTGGATTTAGGTGGCAGGGCACAGTCACAAACAATCTTCTTCCACAGTAAGCCATATGTACAAGGAATCTCAGTACTACTTGTTCCATTATGTGCTGTGTGTCTTCTCGAACATACATCATTGTCATCAAGTGACGTTTCCACAGTGAAGGTTGGCTGCAATGGACCTCCAACATCCTGTCTCTTGCTTTAGTGGTATTTTAATATGTTCAAAATACTTTTATTTGTTTGATCTTTATTTCCTTTAATAGTTCATTTTTCATACAAAGTGTTGTTACAACCTCTTTGTTTCATTTTTCCATGATGTCCTCCCAATTCTTCTATATATCCACATCTCAGAGTCATCAATTCTGTCTTCTAGTTGTTTGTTCATTGTCCATGTTTCTAAGCCATACATCAATATAGAAAATAGATGTAGCATTTATAATTCTCATATTTAGTTTGTTTATAATTTGTTTAGATGTCATTATTTTTCTCATGTCATTGAACAAACATAGAACCCATGACATTAATGGTAAACTCCCGGATGTAACCTTTGTGGATGTTGGATGTGTGGCTGATGTTTGAATATGATGTGCCTTGTCATAGAGAGGCACTCACCTACGCACATCCACCAATATTTAACCTTTAGCAAGCTGTGTTTACAAATCACAAAACTTCCCCTGCCACTGAATTCTTTTTTGAAAATTTTTGTTTGTTTTAGTTGATGTTGAAGGAAACGGCATACATTTTTTCTCTTTAGATATTTTAAAATAATTTTTTTGCATTTAAATGCAGAATTGAATACCGCAAATATGTCTGTAATTTTTTTTTTTTACGAGACCTTCTCGAGGTGTGACGAAATGGTGAAGACCTTTTTTTTCGTAAAAAATAGACAAAAACAACATGACATGGATGTTTGTAAATCGCAATAACTTTTTTGTTATTTGAGCTTTTAATATAACTTTTACACATATAAAAGCAGAATTGATTACTGCAAATGTGTGTGTAATTGGTTTTTTATTATGTGTCCTACAGATGAAGTTATGAAAAGGTGAAGACATTTTTTTATAAAAAACAAAAGACAAGCAAAAACGACATGGGTGTTTGTAAAACACAATAATTTTTTTGTTATTTGAGCTTTTAAAATAACTTTTACACATATAAAAGCAGCATTGAATACCGCAAATGTGTGTGTAATTGGTTTTTTATTATGTGCCTACGGATGAAATTATGAAAAGGTGAATAAAATTTTTCTTATTTTAAATCTCGTAATAACAACCAAACATAAATGACTTACCCACTGGCCATGCAGCTCTGGAGTACAACTACTGGCTGTGTAGTTATCCTAATTGCCGTGTAGCTCAGACGAACAATCTGTTTTAAAATTTACCATCGTGTGATATCTACTGAAGCAGGGATATGGGCACATAGCGACTTTACACACTAAACACACATACTTAATCTGGTGGCGTTTCTTTGCCCGATCTGAACAGACCACACAGTCAGGAGTTGAAAATCTGCCGTTGGCCATCCGTTTAGGATTGAGAGCAATTACATGTGTTACTCCTATCATCCTATCAGGTGGATTGCTGATTCTTCTTCCGATATTGGAAAAAGGCCTAGACTGGCAACCCTCAAGAAGCCCATGAATGATCTGTAGACGAAATTTTTCTGCCTTGACTCGGCCAGGATATTTGGCTCGCCACAGGACAATTGAATTTACAAAGCAAGCTTCCAACATGTAAAAGAAAATGTTCTTCCACCACTTGCAGGTCCTGTGGCCTAACAAATAATATGTTAGCTGCTTGTCGACACGATCAACGCCTCCCATATGACAGGTATAGGCCTGTATTGCGCATGGTTTTACCACGTCCCATACATTACCACCATGACGTTTGGAACGGACTTTCCTATTGAAGGTCTGCGCACCGTGTACAGATGTCATCAAATTTACTTGTCTCTTGTCATACCATGCCATGTACAGAATGTTGTCATCGATATCAGTACGAAGTGGGTCGCCAGCCTTGAGCTTCAGACCCTTCAGCGCATGGGGGACCCCTTTGCGATTCAACTGTATTGTGCCGCAAGCACCTATCTGGTTCTCGGCAAGCTCCTTGAAAAGGGCTGGAGAGGAAAAGAAATTGTCCATGTAGACAACATGGCCCTTACCATGCATTGTGGCCAACAAATTACTCACAACACAGTGAGCCAATCCCTTCTTTTTGTCATAGACATCCTCCTTCCCAAGGTACAGCTTCCAGTACCAGAGATAACTAGTCTTTGAGTCAGCCAGTGCCCAAGACTTTATACCCCACTTTGAGGGTTTCTTGGGCATGTACTGCATAAGACAAGTCCTACCCTTGAAAGCAATCATGCTTTCATCGACACTGATTTCTTTGGAGAGGCCATAATATTGTTGGAACAGAGGAATAAGTTTGTCAACAAACCCTTGTATCTTGAACGCCTTGCTGTGACCGGGTTGCCCTCGTGCAACAGCTGTTGTGTTGTCTACAAGGTGCAGGAATGAAAGAATTGCTAAAAACCTATCCCTCCTCATGACATTCCTGAACCCAGGCATCTCAAGGAGACCATCATTAGACCAATACAAATCATAGGATGAACGTTTGGTCAATCCCATCAATAGAACCATAGCAACAAAGGCTTTCATCTCATCAGCTGTGACTTCCTTCCACAACTTCACACGAGATGCATAGCCGGCGGCCTGTCCCTTCGATTCACTAATCTGCTTAGCATAACGATTATTTTCAGTCACCAACATGTTAACAATATCATCTGTAATAAACAGACGAAACACGTCTACCTCACTAACGTTATCAGCTAGGCCTATAGGTCCTACAACTTCATCGAAGTTGCTAAGCCAATCATGGCTATATGCCGAAGGGACATGCGAATTTTCTACAATTTCATCCTTGAAAATATCTTCACCCACGCTGCCTACAGAATCAGTGTCACTAGAATTACCACTATCTAACACCACATCATCTACTGGAGCGATATCTGCTTCAAGGAACGGCACAATTTCCTCCTCATCTGAATCAGCATCCATAATAAACTCGAAGAAAATTGAATCCATGATGAACAAACTTGATTGCTTGGGTGTCTGTAGGAAAAAACGAACTGCTCCTCTCTATTCTACAAGATTTGTGTGGCAATGAGGATGCCGGACGTGAAAATGGAATAGGCTTCATCTGCGCATGTCCCAGTTTATGTGCATTACAAAATAGGGATGTGCTACGTGAAAAAAACACGTCATGTTTATAGGTGTGTCCGGACACCGTTAGTTTAGAATGAGCTAGAACTTTAGGGGATCCATAACACCCTTAGCGTGCCTAAGGTTAAAGCAATCTCATTATGATGCACTGCTAACTGAAGGACACCACAAAATATATTTTGGTGGATTGATTTATAGTGAGCTCATAGCATAAGTACAGTCATCCCTCAGTTATCACGGTTAAAAGGCAGAACCGGCCGCGATAAGTGAAAAACCGCAAAGTAGCGAGGGATGTCTGTACTCCGTTACTTCCAGTCTAAGTAGTGTTCCTAGTTTACAGTATAGATGTGATATTTGTACTTCTCGTTGCAGTGGAGATATTTGCCAGGAGAATGATATCATCTAAAAGCTACTTCTCCATTTCTGTTCACAGTCCCATGCCACATGTTACCGCTCCCTCCCGGTGGAGTGTAAGTTTGGGAGTTTACGAGAAATCCTTCTACCATCAAGTTGTCTGACTATACCTCGGCTTGATGTCCCCATGGAAACCATCCTAGGCATCAGTCGGAAATCAAGTAAGTATACACACAAACACTTTCGTGGTGTCTCTTATTTCTCAATATAAACCATGTACGATATACTTCTTTAATGCTATCACATATATTATTGTTGTTGTTCTGCTAGAACATGCAAGCATGAGCTGACATTGCAGTGGACAACAACTATCATGTGCTATTGTTCTGCTAGAACATGCAAGCATGAGCTGACATTGCAGTTAGTTATCTAATATAACTAACGAATAGTAAAACTAATGTCAATGAGAAATAACAAAATACAAAGCAACAAGGATTTTCTCCACTTAGGTTTAATCGGGACCTTTATCAAGAAACAAAAAGGAACCACAAACACTCAAAACTATCAATGCAAAGAGATGGTTGGTCTAACAACCCCATCTCACTGCATTAGAAGATAACAAATTCTATGCACTATTGGTAGATAAAAATAGAATTGGAACAATGTGAGAGGAATGTTACAAGAGAAGAAATCATGAGTGTCAAACCCGACCAAGTGAATGCTTCACGTCAGTGATGACAACTGTACACACAAGACATATACAACTCTATTTACGCATGTGTTGTAATGAGAGAGCAGAAATTTCTGTATAAAATTATCTTACGATGGAGAGTTGCCGATGGATTACAAGCACATGTCAACATTGCTTTACAAGTGCCTGATGTAAATTAATACCTTAATTAATAATAGATCTAGAGGTTGTAATTTGAGAAATTCAGTATTAAATGTTTTGCTAGTAAAACTGAACACATGGGTGCATATTAAACTGTTAAATAGTTAGTTAGGTGGTTGGTTGCATAGTTGATGGGTTGGTTTAGGTCAAGTCAGGTTGAATGAGAAGGCCGCTGTAACTGCCTCTATCTCCATTGTCTTGCTGGATGTGGTGTTGTGATAGGTAGTAGACTTCCAACACTTTCTTAGCATTTTGATAGTTGATGATGCCCTATCCGCAGCAGTTTGTTTCTCTTACTACTGAGCCAGGTAAGACGAGACTGTGAATGAGTGGAAGTAAACACAGAAAGTCCTTAACAAATGTGATACTGCTAGGAAAAGAGTGGGCATGATTGGGCTTCAAATTAGACAGAGAAAATTATACAAGAACTCATAGAATAGTACTCAAAGCCACAAAATATAATTATCTACACAGAGTATGACTGTGGGTCTCAACAACATCACATGTACAAATAATATCACATCTCTTGAACTGGTGAACACTGGTTTCAGCCATATGCACTGTATTCATTGAAAGAATATAGACTTAATTACCAGTTGCCTCGATTCGTCTTGCCACTGATTTCAAATGAGGTTGACAAGAGTAAGTCAATGCTATACATAACTCTGCCTCACTTAAATGAAAATCCCCAGTGAGTCATTTTCCCACACATTTCATGAAAATTTATTCAAATGGACAAGGTTTTCCATTCATTTTAGGTCATAGAATGTTTGCACACTTCGATAATGACTCTAACAGTGTTGTACAAGCAAAAAAAAGGCAAAGCATCTTGTGAAAGGAGAAATGCAGCAGCTCAATAGGGCAGAGTAGCTAAATAGTCACGGGTAGACAAAAAACCATCTACAGTGGTCATCTCATAACCAAACTGTCCAAAGACATTTGCGGCTAGAATAGGCCTTACTAGCAATTTATGAACTCATAGTCACTTGTTATAGATAAACAACAAACAAACAATAGATAAATATATTCACTTTCATGTTTTTCATTATCATTTTTTTTCTATCCAACAGCTCGCACTGTCTCAGAGGAGTGGTCCTCAAGTGGTGACTCTAGGACAGAGGATGAAGACAGAGAACGAAGATCTCCTCGAGAGAAGGATGGAAGAGACAAAGATAAAGAAGACTGTAAGTATTGGTTACAAGTTTTCACATTTATTTCACTAGAGAAGCGCAGGGGTTTGTGTAGAATCTATAGTTGCTCAATGCGTAGGTGCAGTGGCTTCCAAACCACCAATAGCTTCTAGATCAACCTAAGGAAGCCGTTACCAGATTATTCTGAACAAGCAATGGTAGAAGGCATATTGCTGACCATCATTATCCCTAGTTCTGAATTTCATCAGAAAATATGTGCCTAACAAAAAATTAATTTATATATCTAAATAATGTGACAGAGTGGTTACTCAACTGTTACTTTTATCAGTGATTTAGAGGCTGGGTTCATGTAAGTCCACTATGGAATATGTGCAGTGAACTCTTCAGAGTTACAAGCTTTGGGACCTTATATAGAAGCATGCTGTATATTGCAGAGTATAAGTTGATCTACATATAAGCCAAGAATATAGTATTTTCTATAACAAATTTGTCCAAAGACTTCAGTTCATTTATAAGCTGCGTTGGGAGTTATGTAAACATATTGACAATAGCCATTCAGTGAAAACTTGCAGCTCTTTGACAAATTCTAGTCCATCTAAGTATTCTAGTCCATAATCAGTGTACATGATACAGTGTAGAAAGTGTACATGATACAGTGTAGAAAGTGTACATGATACAGATGAAGTAGAAGTAGGATGCCTTAAGAGAATGTGTGGTATGTGGGCTCTAATTGATATGAAAATGGTTGTCATCATCATGATCATGGAGAGGATGAAAGAAGTATGACTGGGCTATTCCATCAGATATGATCTCGTACAAAAAGTGTTACTTCAGTAATGTGATATACAGATGTGAGGGCGGTGTCACTGCTATTTTTTGTTAACGTCTCAAATACCCTCTAGATCCCTCTTGTAGGACAATAATTGTATTAGATTTCCAGCAGGTTGTTGTTCACAGAAAGGGATACATGTGAGACAGTATTATTTTTCCAAATGATTGACACATCAAACTTAGCAGTGGTGTGTGTGTGTGCATGCGTGCGTATAAAACTTAGCAGTGGGCGTGCATGCGTGTAATAAAAGTTCAAATTCAAAGTTTTGCAGATCCACTGAATGTTGGACATCCATATCCATATTGCTAGTAGCCAGCCAGTTTGTCACAACCTGTTTATCAGCTTATTCACACAGCATGATAACATGTTTTCCACCCATTTGAATGAATACCATGGTTATCATTGCTGGACATATTACTGTTGTCTGGGTAACTATCAACTTGACCATAGATGCCTGCAGAGAACTACTGAAATCTGACAGGAGGTCAAAAAGGTTCTGGAAAAATTAGTCACCAATGCTGCCCAAGTGTTTCCGAGGCCTGAAAGAAGAGCAAAAACAGCAACACTGTTTACTTTCCATGCATGCTGTAAGAGATGAGTAAGGGTGCAGTTGGCTGTCCCATCTCATATAGGTTCAAAGGAATCATGCTGAAGTCGATGTGTCAGGGCAAAAGGTGCAAACATCCACAGCTAACCTGTAAAGCATGCAGCACATTCCATTCTCTGAACTACATCTACAGGAGTTTGACAACGAATGGAGAAGAAAAAATAACCAATGTTTTTTTTAAAATAATAGAATCAATACATTTTGTGTACATCATATCTGAGAATTTAAGTACTGGTGGCAAGGTACAGAACACAAATGTGATGCTCATGTACCTGGTTGTGTACATCATACCTGAGAATTGAAGTAGTGGTGGCAAGGTACAGAACACATTTGTGATGCTCATGTACCTGGTTGTGTACATCATATCTGAGAATTGAAGTAGTGGTGGCAAGGTACAGAACACATTTGTGATGCTCATGTATCTGGTTGTGTACATCATACCTTAGAATTGAAGTGCTGGTGGCAAGGTACAGAACACAAATGTGATGCTCATGTACCTGGTTAAATTCCTGCTAGAGGAAATTGTGTGTCCAGATTGTTCAGCAAAAAATGACAAACTAATGATCATAAATACTGCTAATAAAATTACTATGACAAAAAAATGCAGAGGTAATGGCTATAAAGGGTTGTAGATATATTTTCCCTAAGAGAAAAAAAGGTCAGTATGTTATTAATTGTATTTATTTGTATACATGAGAATGCTATCTTGTTGTTTACAATATTATCATTGTCATTTCATTCAATTTTATGACAGGTGAAATCATTAGAGTGTTTGATGGCAACACCTCCCTCAAGAAGCGTCTGTACAGAACTATATCCGTTCCAAGGAACGCGACTGTGCAGGCCATTCTGGTAAAATAATTAACAAATATATGGCTCTGTGGCTGAGAGGGAGTGTGTGGCAAAGAGAGATTGTGTGGTTGAGAGGGAGTGTGTGGCTGAGAGGGATTTAGAAGACTTTCCCTCTAATCTGTATGGCAGTACACTTTATTGCATAGTTCCACTCATTGAATTTAACAAAAGGAATGTCACATGGCAGCAACCTGCCGTCTGGGATGAAGATAAATCTTCATGTACTAAGCTGCAGCAACATTACGTAGGGTGATCAGTTCCCTTCCTTTCTGTGTTCACCTTTCCCAACTCATGGGACAGGTACCCATTTACAGCTTGGTCGACTAGAGGAGCGGTCGTATCATATGAGAAATCATGACCTATATTTTCTGTGTAGGGAATGATTTTGAACCTGGCACGTTGTAACCCAGTGACAGTAAGCACGCTCAACTAGGTTACAGTGCTCCGAATTTAACAATCCACGCACAAAATCGTGTTCCTTTGGCTTGAAAAATGCCCTCAAGTGCCAATCTGGAGTTATTTTTGAATACTGTATAATCACTAATATCAAATAACTGCTCTTCCATTGGAATCGAATATGACCATTTGAGCTCATCTGTGATGATGATGGCTGCAGTGTGTCCAACTGTGACTAATGAGTATTATGTGGACCTGGAATGTATTTCCCATACTCTCATCCAATGTTCCCTCTATTTGATTTTCTCACATAAACGAATGTGAAGATGTTTGAACAGTGAATATTTATGTGAACAGAGCCACAGATACTGTAGTAAGGGTAAGATTTTCATTACCTTAAAAAAGGTCATCACTTGTACTTTATGTGCTTGGGGTGTTGCATTTCATAAGCAGATGCCTTCTAATTGAAGAAATATTGCTCTCAACATGTGTAGGCAATACATGAGACATTCATTGGGTCTTACTTCTTTTTTTAGATGTTTTTGTTAAGCAGCACAATGTCTCAGATATTTCTGCAGCAGCTGCACCACTCCTAATTCTACAACACCAGTCGGATGTGTCATAAATACTGGCATACTTAAATAATTGTACAAAACTTCTGGCATATCTTATTCAGAACATAGTCATCAACCCAACATTTTTAGCTGTATTGATTTTTTTCTAGGCAATATAAATAGATTCAGTATTTTGCCATTGCTTAAATACAGTTAAATAAATACAGGGTTGACAGCTACATCCTGAATCGGATGTGTTATCAAAATTTTAAAATCTGCTGATGTCAGGAAATTTGCTATGTGCTCATGAGGTCACGGATTTCTCTCTTCCTTACACGCATTTGCTGAATGACTGTTTCTCCTCTACTCACAACATTTTTATCTATCTCTTTCACACAGATACTCATGCTTACTCTTATTTACACTCATGTATACACACTGACACACACACTTCATCAGTTTCCCATACACTCTCTTCGTTACTTTCCTGAATTGCTCTAGCTGAGATCAACGGCTCACCCACTTGTCTGTTTATGAACTCCATAAGCCACACAGTAAGATTTTCCTGCTATGCGGGATCATATTTTTACATATTTTTAGTAGTTTATGAAAGTATTTTTATTCTTAAAATTTCACCATCACCATTCTGTCCACATGAACAATTCTGACATCAAAATATTCAGAAATGGATTGGTAATAAAACTCAATTTAGTTTGTTTGCTTATATACAATATTGTGTTAGTTATGAAGAATTTAATTCTGAAAAAAAAAAAAAGAAATTGTGGGGGAAAAAATATAATTGTGTACATACCCACGCTTGTATCACAGAAGACTGAATCATAATCCATTAATTATTTAATAAAACACATCTGCATATACTAAACCATTTTGTAATACATACACATTGTAATATATGCAGAATTATAAATGTCACATTGTCTTGAAATCAGCAAATGCATGCAAAATGTGCATTTTTTACAAAATGTTCTATTCTTTAGGCCTACATTCAAGTGCCCGGGACTTATGTTACATATCCTAAGATATATATATAGTACAAATTACTGTGCCCTATATAAAAGTCTGAATATTCACATCCATATGTGATACTCCAAAAATCATGTTTTTGAATGTGGACAAGGGTGGTAGCCATACATATATTGCATTGGAAACACCCCCTCAGCTTCATCAACACTCAAATCTGAATCAGAACTTCCATTAAAGTTAGATCGTAATAATTCCATATTTGGCCTACATTCATCATCTAAGTACTCTAAGCTAATGTTGGAATTATTACCTAACGTATTTTGGAACTTCTCCGAAGCCTAACTAGCTGTATCGAGGAGGTCTAGATTTCATGACTTCAAATACAAGTAGCAATAAGTTAGGCAAGCTGAAAATATAAACACACCTGTTTATATGAAAATATAATTTAAAATTAATGTCTCTGAATTTAGCACGCTTCTTGAGATAGGCCTATTCTCGATTGGAAGTACCAAGAACAGAATGGTTTGTTTGATTTTAGGGATTGGATGTTTATAATTCAAGATAGTAAATTCATATCAAATTGTTGATTTTAGCGGATTTTTCAGAATATTGGGTCTCCAAAATGTCGATTTTAACAGCTCACTGGACGAGAAAAGTTAAGGCACATTATCGGAGATTGTCCATATTTTCTGTTCATGTGTTTGCTTTAACCGTTTTTTTCTTGTCTTGCAGGAGGCAGCTCTTAAAACATTCCACATATCTGATGATCCGAAAAATTATTACGTGACGGAGGCCTCCGAGTCTAGCCTAGGGAAACGTAAGTACTTACTCCTTTCTTTTATTAACCATGATTAACTTTCGTCGCCATATTTTTTCCTGTTAAAAAGTTGTAGCTGTCTGAAATAGATTAAAACTTGGAACAGGGTAGTGAAGCTTTGTTAATCACTGGAAACACATAATAATACATATAAATCGATGTTTCGACCAAAAGGCCTTTATCAAGAATACATTCACAACAAAAAACAACGAGTATGAACGGTATTATTGACATTTGAATTTCAGAGCTAAATATAGATTAACCCCATTAAAGCTGGATGGTCATAGGTGAAATAACATAAACAGAAAATAAACAACACACACCCAAATATCGGCAATACAAGACGTTCAGAGGAATAAAGGAATAACAGGATATCATCACTACGACTGATCGACATTGATCCCAAAGGGTTCAAAGAATACTATTGATATAGGTTACATGTTCTTAATGTTGCCACAACATGTACAGGGTTGTCTTTTATTTTTACCTCAGAAGGATAAAAACCCAGTTCTAACTAGAAATCGAACCCTAGATGTTGCCATTATAGACAAATGTCCAAACCCTATGATCATGTAGCATACTAATAGCTCTGCAATTAGGTAGCAATATGATTTTGTTACAAACTTCTGTTAACTGCGATAGTCATGGATACATCAAAAAATAATGAGGAGATTGATAGATTAGGTATGTTGATTATCCTCTTCACACACCAGACCTGTCTATAGATGCTCAAATCTCCGCTTCAGTAAATCTCTCAGTGTATAGCGGCTGATGGTTCTGGTTCTATGTTGGTTCTGTGCTGTTTTGAAAAATGTGTTAGATTTTCTCTATGGGCCACTCTTGTCATCACTCCCAAATCATGCATTCTCAATATTGACTCATGCTCATGTATCTCAAAATCCTCAGATTGTGCAGAGTCACAAAGAGCACTTAGTATGTCTGATTGGGCTGACTATCTGTAATAGTGGTGAGGCTAACTAATTTGTCAGCCCATTCATTTCCCTTCCAGTTCTCGAGATTGAAAGAGCCTATGTTGATGTTCAAATAATGATAAGACTAATAGAGACCAGGAATGAGGGGAGAAAGTGTATCATCTATGCAGGCTAGGACATTGAGCTTATACATCCTTAAGTAGCTGATGAACTGGTGAGTTCAAAACTTATGGGAATGTCCCTACTGCTGTTATGCTGGTTATTAATCAAGAAAAGTGATCTTAATTTAGATTGTATTCACACATGTGTGGTTGAAATTGTTGACATTAACTTTATATTTTTGCCCAGACATGTGTGGTTGAAGTTGTTGACATTAACGTTATATTTGTGTCCAGACATGCAGGTGTTGAGGCAAATCAGCACTGGTTAGCATGACCACAGTGCCAATAGATAATCAATGGATTGATCTGACATAGTCATTGCACTGAAAGATGTTGTCCGCTCACAAAGATTCCAAAAGTATTGTGAATCGTGATTACTCTCAAGTTTACAGAAACTTGGTATAAATATTGGCTTGTACAGAGAAATATAATAAATATACAAAGAGACTAATAAATCAATACCAAAATGGAACAGTGAGCCGCTACACTCTGAGAGATTTATTGAGAAGGGAATTGAAGTACCCACAGACTTGTCTGGTGGGTATGATAACCTGCAGTCAAAACTCATATTCATACATATTGAAATATGAGTTTTGTAGTTACTCAGCACTAGCAGCTTGAGATACTTTGTCTCTGCACTACCAGCACAAAATGCTAGTCCTGCAGCTCTTAAATATGTGTATAGACTCAGACTTGGATGAGGGGTTCATGACGTTAATGAACAACAATTCGCCTAAGAGGGCGAGTCCAAGTCCAACTCTTCTGGTGAGTTCTTCCTAATTTAAAACCAAGCTCGCAGATGAGAAAAGGTTCAGTACCCGATGGGCACAGGCACAATATGTCTAATTATACGAGACAAGTTCACTTTCTGTGAACACCTCGTGCAAGATAGAAGTGAAGGACAAACCGTCTCAGTGTAGAGTTAGTATACATTCACTGCCTGGCGACAGATAGGAAGGCTGTCACAGGCTAGAGTAGCCCACCCAAAATGTCACAGCATGCTGAAATCGGCTGTTCTGGGCCTACAAAGTGCATATCGGGGGCACAAAATAACTAAACTCCCAGTGGAAATCATACGAATATCCGTGCTGATTATTATGGAGCGAACGCAAAACAAACAAACAGCACTAGCAGCGAGAGGAACTGTGTCTCAGCACTAGTATCTAGGAAAATGTGTCTCAGCACTAGCAGCTAAGAAAATTGGGTTCAGCACTAGGTGCCAGGGAAATGGGGCTCAACAATTAGAGCTAAGTAAACTGTCCATTCATCAACTCATATCTGTCCATCTCTTGATTGAATTCCAGGTGTACCCTCCCATCTCCAGCGCTGCCATAGTGACTCTCCTACATATGTCCCTTGGTCTCCTCCTCTTACTTCTAACCTGCGGGTTCCATGTCACTGCACGACAAGCAACACTGGAGGTTGGTCTATGTCTGTCTGTCTTGACTTTTTTATCATGAGAAACTTTGTTAGAGATTCATTCTCTCTCTTTTCCTCTATGCATTCTTTCCTTTCTATCTCTGTGCCATCCCTCTCTCTTTCTGTGCTCTCTCCTCTCTCTGCTCACTCTCTCCTTCCAACTCTTCCCCTTTCTATATTCTCCCTCTCCTTGCACGTTCTCTCCCCTTTCCCATCACTTTCATACCATAACAAATGATGTTAGAGAGTGAGATGTCACTGTGCATATTGTCTGCAGTATTTTTCAACATATGTCTAGAACACATTCTACTGGAGACTCTTTAGCATTGTTATAACATAATGTGTTGAGCAGAGGTCACCCTATCTGTGATGTGCACTTCACTGATGATATTCATTTTGTAGCGTTCAGAATAAGAACTACAAGAGTTAACAGCAAAGTTGGAAAACGTTACCAGCAAGTATGGCATGGAAATCAGCACTGAAATGAGTAAGATCTTGGTTGACAGCAGAGACAAAGAGGGACAGACCAACATCACAATGAGTGTACAGAAGCTTGAGGAAGTGAATACTTGCAAATACCTCACATCCTTCATATGCAGAAATAGAAAATGCACATCAGAATCACAGAATCAAAGTTATGCCTGGACATGGTTTTAGCTGATTTGTTACGGCTAAATTTAATTTAGAAAAGCAACATCAGTGTTATAGTGAAAGACTAACTTTATAACTCACTAGTGCTTTCTGTTGTGTTATATGGTATGAGAAGTTATGAACATCAGATGGCAAGACAAGGTGGCCACTGTCCTTAACAGATCTGGTATCCCTAACATTGACACTATTCTCATGCAAACACAGACTCATTGGGCAGGTCATATGGTATGTATGCCAGATCATTGCCTGCCAAAGATACTTCTATATGGTGGGTTGCAGAAGGGCATATAATCTCAAGGTGGCCAAAAGAAGCGCTACAGGGACTTGTTAAAGACCTCACTGAAAACCTTTGAATTAGACTAAGATACATAGGAAGAACTTGCACAAGGATGTAACTCTAACTGAATTTCAAAAGTGGAGGTAACAAATGGTCAACATCATTATGTGATGGACAAACAACAACAAAAGCATGATTGTGAGAGTTGGATAGTCACTGCAGATATAATTTTTTTAAACAATTTCAAAATAAAAGGGAAATTCAAATGAAAGTGAAAACTAGGTGATATAACTGTTTTCATTGCTGCGTACACACCTGAGACTGTATCACATACATCCCAAGGCCAAACAACACTTAAGGATTAGAGAGAAACATTAGAATAAGTGAGATGGAGACATCATGATATGAACAGGTTATAGTCTAGCAGAGTGCACCACCAAGGCGAGAGACAGGTCTTTTACAACAAACCTTTGTTGAGAGATGGCACTTGATGAAGTACACACCCCTTCCCCTATCCTTTCCCCCATAATCCATGATGGTGAAACTATTTTAATTTCTACAAAAGAGTTTGAATTGTAAAGGGAACATCACATATTTAAAGTTGATGATGGTGGAATTTCATTGACTGTGTACTAATCAAGATGGTCAGAAAACAAATGCAGTGACTTTTTTATACAAAGAATATGCTACCAATATCAAGCATGTTCTTTTAACAGCCTCGTAGCAAAGTAAAATCATTCCTTTTGAAATTAAGTGTGTGACAAAAACTGCAATGGCTGCTAAGCTAGATAAAATAACAAATGAGAAATCAGAAAAAGAGTAGATGTAATATCCTGTATTGAGTAGGTCTTACATTGAAAGACAGCAATTAGAATGGGTCGGTTACCTTATGAAAATGAACCCAAACCATATATCAATAAGAGCATATAACAAAAGAATATCATAGAGCCAAATGTAAACCAAGAAAATGGTTAGAAATAATCAAGATAACCTTGAAAAAACATGGGCTCAATGCCACCAATGCAACACATCTGGCCTTGGAACGAGAATTGAGGCTCCCACCCCTACGCTTAATGACAAGTGTGGATACAATGAACCATCATTCACCAGGGGAAAAACAATAGAGAATGTACTTGGAATGAATGACAACAGACTTCCTAAGCAAAACACTTTGTGGCAGGCAATGGGCAAGTAAAGTAGGCTGCCAAAAAAGCACCATGTGGAACAATCAATGGGGAAAGAGCTGAATATTAAGCATAAGCAATACACAAGAACTACAGCAACTTGCAAAAGTGGTGCTCAGTGGAAAGAATTGACTACTGTCCTGTGTGCCATCTTTAACCCAAACAGAATTAACTAACTTATGATCTTTAGTGCTCATGAGCATATTGTGACTCATGGCACAAGCACCACGTCATTACCAGAGGGGAACCGTAGTGCCCAGTAAGCACCAGGTTAAGAACACCTGATCAGTTTTTCACATTAGTCTTCAGGAGTGCTAACTAGGAGTAATCAGAGAGACATGCAGACTACAGGGTAATGGAATTAGATTGTCCACTTCCTGAGACGAGAGTCAAGACAAACTCACAAGAGGTTCTTTGACATTGACACCGCAGACATAAAATTTAATTATGTGGTGAAGAATGGTAGAGACTGAGAAGATAGTGGTGGAATAGAGATTGGAATGGCCTTAGACAGAGAAAAGTTGAGAGATTTTCCTGTTGTCTTTCCGGATACTTCAATGTGAAGAAATAGTAAGAGTCTGCTTTGACAGACTGAAGTAAGAAAAATAACAAAAGTAAGACATTATAATTGGAGTGAACTTGGCTGACCTATCCCATAGATGGTCAAAGTGACCTAGAATCCATGCTGAAGTCTGATATGTTGGCTAAAAGGCACATATATCGCAGCTAAGCTGTAAACCATGATATGCATTCTGTTCTCAGGACTACATCCTGCCAATCTGTAGGAGTTTGAGAACAAATGCAGAGGAAGAATAATGAGAAATTATAAACAGACATTTGAGGGATATCATCTGCTTCAGCATTTATTCTCAAACCTCCACTGTATCTCTCTTGTAGCAGGACAATGGTTATACAAGATTTCCAGCAGGATGTAGTCCAGAGAATGGAAATGCGTTGTGTTGAGGTTTTTTCATCCGAAACATCCGACTTTGACAGATTGTGGGACATAATATAATATACTGTTTTATTGCTTTCTGTACTGTTCAGGTGACAGAGAACTGGAGGAAAATCTGCCAGCCAGGTCACAGTTGAAAACACCAGATGGTAAACGGCCTTCCATATTTCTGAGATATAAGGAAAAGAAAGATAGCGCTGTAATGAAGGTCTACCCAGGTGGACTGAGGTTAGTTTTATTGTTGGTTCTGTTCTTTCAGGTCATTAGTCTTTTTTTTATTTGCTTGGCATAAACTTAAATACAAAGTCATTTCTTCTCTTTATTTCAAGTATTTTAGATCTGTCATCATTGTAATCTAGGCAAACTCATAGATTTTCAATCCTTTTAGCAGATGCTCAATCCTTTTTTCAGATATTCAATCCTTTTTTCAGATGTTCAATCCTTTTAGCAGATGCTCAATCCTTTTAGCAGATGCTCAATCCTTTTTTCAGATATTCAATCCTTTTTTCAGATATTCAATCCTTTTTTTCAGATGTTCAATCCTTTTTTCAGATATTCAATCCTTTTTTCAGATATTCAATCCTTTTTTCAGATGTTCAATCCTTTTAGCAGATGTTCAATCCTTTTAACATATATTCAATCCTTTTTTCAGATATTCAATCCTTTTTTCAGATATTCAATCCTTTTTTCAGATGCTCAATCCTTTTAGCAGATGCTCAATCCTTTTAGCATATGTTCAATCCTTTTTTCAGATGCTCAATCCTTTTAGCAGATGCTCAATCCTTTTTTCAGATGATCAATCCTTTTTTCAGATGTTCAATCCTTTTTTCAGATGTTCAATCCTTTTTTCAGATGTTCAATCCTTTTTTCAGATGATCAATCCTTTTTTCAGATGATCAATCCTTTTTTCAGATATTCAATCCTTTTTTCAGATGTTCAATCCTTTTTTCAGATGTTCAATCCTTTTTTCAGATGTTCAATCCTTTTTTCAGATGTTCAATCCTTTTTCAGATGTTCAATCCTTTTTTCAGATGTTCAATCTTTTTTTCAGATGTTCAATCTTTTTTTCAGATTTTAAATCCTTTTTTCAGATATTCAATCCATTTAGTAGATGTTCAATCCTTTTAGCAGATGTTCAATCCTTTTTTCAGATGTTCAATCCTTTTAGTAGATGCTTATCATTCTCTCTGCATGCTGATTTTTCTTGCACTGAATTCAACCCCTCTATTGATCTTCTCTACTTGTCCCAAACGTCTTGTTGAATTCCTTCAGTCTCTGTAATATCGATTCATCCAGTTAATTTTCATTCTCCACTAACGCAATCCAGTATTTCTTTCAAGATCTCACCTTGCCTATATTGAAATTGTACACCGCAGGTGCTCTTGTACCTGGACAGTAGATCTATACAAGTTCCTGAGTGGCAGAGGTATCTATGTATGCTGCCTATGTGAATACTGCCATCTCCAAATTGGATGTGCTGACAAACACAGCAATCTGCAAAGCAGTCTCCATACCGTCGTCTAATCCACATAAGTCCATCAGCAAAGGAGAAGTTGAATCTTCTCTCATCTGTGAATAAGACAGCATTTCACTGCAGTCTAGTCCATCTGACATGTTGCTCTGCCCATCGTAGGCCCTGCTGGTGATGTCTGTGAGTCAAGTCTGGCCCAACATAATGTCCATCTTGCAGTAAGGACTTTATCTCTGAGTCGTCGCATAATTGTCATTCGAAAGACTTGCCCACATCTGCCCACCTTGCTGTTTGACTTGCCATGAGGGAACAATTCCTTAAGTGACTCAACACAATATCACGATCTTACGCAGGATTGCAACTCATGGTTCGCCACTCCGAAGTCCATCCCGGGCACTGGCACTGTTCCATAACGTTCATTGAGGCGTACAATAGTGCTGTGGTGACAATTCATCTGTGAGCTCATTCCAGTCTCCAACATACCAATGGCTCGTAAGCGGTCGTTTTCAGATAGCCGTGGTGTTTTGTCTCAACTACCTTTTCATAGTGAGTATAAGTGACAATGTCTACCCATTTTCAGGCTAATAACCACTGGGAATCATGTTGCACATGTAATTTTCATTGTTTTCATGTAGTCTGTACACAAACCTGCGAGTTGACTTATACACTTTTCATTCTGGTAGCCATTCGCTCTCTACCTCATGACAAACACAGGAAAATTCATTCTCACACTTTTTTTCCCCCGCTTCTCTGTAACAATATATCAATAATGATGAGGTTTTAATTATGCTTCAGTATTATGTATATGTGTATGTATATGTGTATGTATTATGTATATGTATATATATATGTATATAGTTACATTATTTAAATGAATTCTTTTGTGCTGTTTGAAAATAGTGTTATATTATTGAAATGGTGTGTTGTATTTTTAGGATAAAGTATATTTGGACAAGCTTTATATTATATGAGGGAGTATGTTGATGTAAAATATTTCTGTAACATTCTCCACTGCCATGTCTCAGGGTGAGCTGTGGGTATAAGAATATTGTAGTGAACAAAGAGACAACCACAGAGGAAGTCATTCTAACATCCCTTCGCAAGTTTGGAGTTGAGGTGAGTCTAACAACAACACTAACAGTCACTGTATTTCTGAATGATGACTGTGCGCTTCTGAATGATGACTGTATGCTTCTGACTGATGACTGTATTTCTGACTGATGACTGTGAGCTTCTGAATTATGACTACGCTTCTGACTGATGACTGTGTTTCTGAATGATGACTATGCTTTTCTGAATGATGACTGCCTTTTTGGATTATTACTCTCTTATCTATTTTTATTTTCTTTAATTTTTAAAAATATACAAGGAGTGCCAGTTCTCAACACCAATGGGAAAATAATAAACAATCTACGATATACAGATGGCACAATCCTCTTAGCATAAAATGAACAGAAGCAACAATAACTAATAAACTAAGTCGACAAATCAAGCAGAGAAAAAATATGGACTAGATATAACATTTAGAAAGCAAAAACCATGATCAGCAAGATCAAAGAGGCACCAACATTAAACATAAAAACATTTGGACAGATACCCCAACAAGTAGATCATATTCAACAAGTAGATCATATTCAACAAGTAGATCATATTCAACAAGCAGATTATATCCAACAAGTAGATTATATCCAACAAGTAGATAATATTCAACAAGTAGATCATATTCAACAAGTAGATCATATTCAACAAGTAGATTATATTCAACAAGTAGATTATATCCAACAAGTAGATTATAACCAACAAGTAGATAATATTCAA
Source organism: Meghimatium bilineatum (assembly GCA_034231615.1). Lineage (NCBI taxonomy): Eukaryota > Metazoa > Mollusca > Gastropoda > Stylommatophora > Philomycidae > Meghimatium > Meghimatium bilineatum. The sequence continues at coordinate 3,176,025 of CM067306.1, forward strand.
CAAGTAGATCATATTCAACAAGTAGATTATATTCAACAAGTAGATTATATTCAACAAGCAGATTATATCCAACACGTAGATTATATTCAACAAGTCTTAGGCACATAATTATCACAAATGATGACACATGTGAAATAGAAGTTAAAAGAAGAATAGGAATGGTCAAAAATACTTTCCATAACCTGAAGAAATTATCATCTAAAAATTCACAAACAAAATAACAATTAAAATTACAAAATACTACATCTAATTCTACATAAATTTGTGGCTCAGAAACATGGACAATGACAAACAACTAAAAAACTGAATTGATGCCTTTGAGATGTGTATAGGCCTATAGAAGAATAGTGAGAACTTCATGAAAAGACAAGATAACAAACAAAGAGGTTATGACAGCACTTAATGTGAAAAAAGACTATTAAAAGAAATAAAAATCAAACAAATAATATATTTTGGACATATTAAAAGACATGACACCTTGTTGAAGACATTACAAAGGCAGCAATCAAGAGGTAAGCAGAGATGCACATGTGGGGAGGAACATTATGAGATGGACAGGTTACAGCCTAGCAAAGTGTACCACCAAGGCAGGAGACAAGATGTTGAAGGTCTGTTGCAGTCAACCTTTGATGCTGACACAGCACTTGATGTTGATCCTCTTGTCTTTTGTAGAGGATTACATCAGCATAAACAAGACTTCCTAAACAAATCATTATGTGGAAGACTAAGGTATATATCAACAGATTAGAAGGCAGGAGATGGAATTTTTAAATAGGTCTTGTTATCCTGTTAGTGTGTTGTGTGTATATGTTATCTCCTACATTCTGCCTTATTTAGTGTGTACTTAATAGTGTGCATGTGTCTGTTTGCTTCTATCAGCACCAATAAAGGTGCTCACATCTCACTGAGAAGCATCAGTTCTCAGAGACACAGAGTAAACATGCTGCCTGAAAAGACAGAACAACAAACTATTACAAACTGTGTATAAATAAGTAATACATGTACGCATGCGGTTGCGTCTTGGGTCTCACCAATGGCCCACTAGACAAACCACCCATGCAACAGAAAACTTAGTAGATGATATGCCATTATATTGAATCTCCGTTATGGAATTTTGTAGCATACATCTATACAATTATAGACCCCGTCTGAGTAGAAGGCTCCTTCAATTGACATTGCGCTAAGCTGAAAGCCGAAGTCTCCTGTGTATGAAAGAAAGCTCAGAAAAACCACCCCACTGCACATAGGGAGTAAGAGCCAATTGGTCGCAATTCCTGGGATTCTCAAACAAACAAGAAATACATGTGTTGTACGAAGTCAGAAGATAATACACTTGTCCACACACTGTGTTTGTAACAATAATGTAAATTTATCAGTGTGCGTTGATGTTCAGTTGTAGATGAAACCAGATCACTTGCTTTGCATTAATCCACTGGACATTTCTTAGTAATGTTAAATTCTGTATTTGCAGGATAAAGATCCAGAAAGCTTTGACCTAATTGAAGTCTTGTTGGATAAAGGTGTTACAGAGAGAAAAGTTGATCGTCACTCAAAACCTTTTCAAATTATTGTACAAAGCAGAAAGGTGTGAGATCGTACTTAATTTTATTCTTAGATTCATCCATTATATTTTCCTTTCTGTATAACATTCTCTATTATGATATAACATTCTGTGGCACCTATTATTTTAATGAAACTATTATATACATATGTAATGTATATAAAAAACAAAGTGACATGTAATTTATAGGTCACGGTATAGCTCATATAAGAATAAAACGATGCACTTAATGAACATCTACCGTATATTTCCAAATATAAGCAAATAATTTTTGTATTTTTTCCCCACTTTTGTTGTAGGGGTTTGGCTTATATACAACTACAATACATTTTTTTAATTATTACTGGTAGAAACACAGAAACGGTAACACAGAGCACAGTCAAATAGGCCTACCAGTAGTAGGAAAAAACTTAACGGTGCCAAAAATCATTAAACTCTTTCTAAGTCGGAATCGCTGTTTGAATTTTGAAACAGTTCAAGAATTGCATCCTCTGTGGTGGATATCATCATTCTATCTCACTGTCTACCGATACATTATCTCTATCAACATTGTCCTCAAAGATTGCATCATCTTCACTTTCATCCATTGCATTACTGATGAAGTACTTTTTTGAAGGATCAGGCAATCATTTTGAACGGAATATCCGACCATGCTTCTTTGAGAGAGGGTGACGAAAACATGCCCCATCTGTCATGCAATCTAACACAACAATGAAACACATCTTCTCATGTCCAACGGTCATTTAAAAAGACCGTCTTCACACCTATTCATACCACAGTGTGATTTGAAGACAAATCTGAACATCAAGCTAAAGCTTGACCTGATCCATTAATTGACTAGGCTATACAATAGAGACTGATGTCTAACCATTGTTGCTGAAACAGCACCCAATGGATGAATGAAGCTGATATCTTGGAACCCTCTGGCACTTGGTGGTCAAGAGATATAACTCAGTGTCAGGAGACAACCCGACACTGGAAATTTATGAGGCTGACAACGCCCACAGGGAAAGGTAGCATTTTATTATCCTGGATGTTGTATTTTATGTATGTATACAATTTGGGTGGGGTAACTAAGAAATGACCTTGTATCTGTCTTACCATTGCTAAAGTGTGTGTTATTTTCCTTTTAGCAATATTTTGCTTGTCCCTTCATTCTTATAACAACAGTATTGTAGTGTTATTATCAGTAGTAATATTTTTTTTTATCTTCATCTATACATGGTTCTCATGTTTGAGAATGTCATATGTTTGACTTGCTATATGACTTGAGAATGTCATATAGCTGATTGACTTGTTAGTGACTTGAAAATGTCATATAGCTGTCTGACTTTAAGGGTGACTTGAGAATGTCATATAGCTGTTTGACTTTAAGGGTGACTTGAGAATGTCATATAGCTGTATGACTTGTTAGTGACTTGAGAATGTCATATAGCTGTTTGACTTTAAGGGTGACTTGAGAATGTCATATAGCTGTTTGACTTGTTAGTGACTTGAGAATGTCATATAGCTGTATGACTTGTTAGTGACTTGAGAATGTCATATAGCTGTCTGACTTGTTAGTGACTTGAGAATGTCATATAGCTGTATGACTTGTTAGTGACTTGAGAATGTCATATAGCTGTTTGACTTTAAGGGTGACTTGAGAATGTCATATAGCTGTTTGACTTGTTAGTGACTTGAGAATGTCATATAGCTGTATGACTTGTTAGTGACTTGAGAATGTCATATAGCTGTCTGACTTGTTAGTGACTTGAGAATGTCATATAGCTGTATGACTTGTTAGTGACTTGAGAATGTCATATAGCTGTTTGACTTGTTAATTACTTGAGAATGTCATATAGCTGTATGACTTGTTAGTGACTTGAGAATGTCATATAGCTGTTTGACTTGTTAATTACTTGAGAATGTCATATAGCTGTATGACTTGTTAATTACTTGAGAATGTCATATAGCTGTATGACTTGTTAGTGACTTGAGAATGTCATATAGCTGTTTGACTTGTTAATGACTTGAGAATGTCATATAGCTGTATGACTTGTTAATGACTTGAGAATGTCATATAGCTGTTTGACTTGTTAATGACTTGAGAATGTCATATAGCTGTATGACTTGTTAGTGACTTGAGAATGTCATATAGCTGTATGACTTGTTAGTGACTTGAGAATGTCATATAGCTGTTTGACTTGTTAATTACTTGAGAATGTCATATAGCTGTATGACTTGTTATAAGACTTGAGAATGTCATATAACTGTATGACTTGTTAGTGACTTGAGAATGTCATATAGCTGTTTGACTTTAAGGGTGACTTGAGAATGTCATATAGCTGTTTGACTTGTTAGTGACTTGAGAATGTCATATAGCTGTATGACTTGTTAGTGACTTGAGAATGTCATATAGCTGTCTGACTTGTTAGTGACTTGAGAATGTCATATAGCTGTATGACTTGTTAGTGACTTGAGAATGTCATATAGCTGTTTGACTTTAAGGGTGACTTGAGAATGTCATATAGCTGTTTGACTTGTTAGTGACTTGAGAATGTCATATAGCTGTATGACTTGTTAGTGACTTGAGAATGTCATATAGCTGTCTGACTTGTTAGTGACTTGAGAATGTCATATAGCTGTATGACTTGTTAGTGACTTGAGAATGTCATATAGCTGTTTGACTTGTTAATTACTTGAGAATGTCATATAGCTGTATGACTTGTTAGTGACTTGAGAATGTCATATAGCTGTTTGACTTGTTAATTACTTGAGAATGTCATATAGCTGTATGACTTGTTAATTACTTGAGAATGTCATATAGCTGTATGACTTGTTAGTGACTTGAGAATGTCATATAGCTGTTTGACTTGTTAATGACTTGAGAATGTCATATAGCTGTATGACTTGTTAATGACTTGAGAATGTCATATAGCTGTTTGACTTGTTAATGACTTGAGAATGTCATATAGCTGTATGACTTGTTAGTGACTTGAGAATGTCATATAGCTGTATGACTTGTTAGTGACTTGAGAATGTCATATAGCTGTTTGACTTGTTAATTACTTGAGAATGTCATATAGCTGTATGACTTGTTATAAGACTTGAGAATGTCATATAACTGTATGACTTGTTAGTGACTTGAGAATGTCGTATAGCTGTTGATCTGACCAGAATGATATTTCATCAACAGGATTCTCTGAGACAAAATCGAATGACCAGGTTTTACTTGCAACAGAAGGAAGACCCACATGGACCTAGCATATCTTTGTATGTGGGCAACCTTCCAACAGGCTTGTCCCAGAGGCAGTATGAGAAGATCCTGGTGGATATTATTGGCAGAGGTACTTTATGTACAATCATATGTTGCTTATCATGGGTATAGACTCTGCTTCTTTGCCTACCTCATTACTTAACTGTATGTTTTGTTTCATTGCTTCTAAATTGTTGCTCCTGTTGCTTGCCTGACAGATACTGAGTTATTTTTTCCCTTATTTTGTATTTTTTCCAGTTATATTTTGTCTCATAACTGTTGTATTTTGTTTTTTATTTTGTCATACGGTTTCTGTATTTTGTTGTTCATGATCTATCACAGCTTCTATGCTTTACTTTTCATGTTGTCTGGCAACTTATATGTTTTGTTGTTCATGTTTTCTTCTTATTGTTGTAGAAACATATTGCTGTTTGGTGTCTTCTCTTACTTATTTGCACTCTTCTCTATTGTTTTTTTGTTGCTATTTTCCAACGTTTGTAAACATATGTTAATATAGATATTACATTGAAGTTAAACGCTCATAGTTAACTTATTGACATTCCTGCACCTAACTATAATTAATATTGGTATCTCTCGCTGCATACAGAGAACAAATGGGAGAGATTTGATGGTATCTACTATGAATATGGATCACTTGTCCTAATCTACACAATACCAGAGAAAGTTACCACAGTGTTCAACTTACTTCAAGAGTCCACATTCGATGATAAACAGATTCTAGCTCTGTTGTTACCAAATATACAAGTACGTCATCTTTCTTATGTGTATCTTGTGGATAGGAAACAGGGTGATGAAGCTTTACTAATCACCGGGAACACATAGTAACACAAAAATCGATGTTTTGGCCTAAAAGGCCTTTATCAAGAACACATTCACAACATAATAAAGACATGATATGTTCCATTAGGCTTTGAATGTAATCTTGCTAAAGGCCTTATACTCGAAACGTCAATTTGTGTATTATTCCAGTGATTAACAAGATTTTTTTATCAGCCTATTTTCTATTTTTGCCTGTTGTATTTCAGTTTGGCTGCAGTTTTTACTTGCTATCATGTATCTTGTATATGCAGTGTTGGAAATTTCAAAATAGAATTAAACATGAAGCTAAAAATGGCCTTAGCTGCTATGTCAAGGTTAAATTTAATATGGAAAAGTAACATCTGTGTTAGAGGAGAATGTGATGACAATGTTACCACAGAATAGAGGATGTTGGTGGTATGCAACTCTTGATATTCCCATAACAGAGGATCTGTTACACATACGGTGTTGGAAAACAGACACTATTTCTAGTTTTGAAGGATTTGAGTGATTATTTTTAATAAGAATTATGAATATTTATCCATTTATAAATGTGTAGCCTGATACGGGTCATATCATTTTTTGTTGCCATAATGAAGATGTTTTAGTTGAAAAGTCATATGTTCTTGTAGTTGATGTTAGTGTGTTGTGCTCTTTAATATTGGCAATGCTGCTGTCATATTTACACTCCTTACACAGAAAGAAGGATTCTTCAAGCTTTTAGAAACAAGTGCTACAGACATTTGTTCATAATTAGTTATATAGAAGACAAGACAAATATATTCACCCAGCAACAAATAAACAAAATTGCTGGTTATCAAGAATCACTTTTGGCAGTGGTGAAATGGCGTAAACTTGTGTGGTTTGGATATATAATGAGACACGACTTACTTTCTAAAATTATTAGCCAAGAGTGGAAGAAGAAGATGTGGACAAAGAATATGCTGGATTGATACAGCAAGGAATGGTCTGGGCATGATTTTTCTGCACTCTTCCAAATGGTTGAGGATAGAGATATTTAGAAAGTTTTTTTGTGCTGATGTGTTCAGTGTGGCACCTCTACAACCCTGACGGATTATGGATCTTAAATTATTATTAATATATATATATTTCTGTTTCTTTTTTATCCTTTAGCCTCACATGATTCCTGAGTATGTTAAACCTCTGATGGTGTTCGTCAATGTTAAGAGTGGTGGTTGTCAAGGTCTAGAACTTATCACTTCCTTCCGGAAACTTCTCAACCCTCATCAGGTTTTCAACTTGGAAAATGGGGGGCCACTGCCAGGGTAGGTCAAATCAGGTGTTCTATTGTTGCTTGTGTGTGCTTATGTCAGTGTGTGCATTCTTGTTTGAATGCTAGTATGCTTGTTTGGGTGTGTGCTGGTGTAGGTGAGTGTGCGTGTTTGTATTGATGAGTATATGTTTGTGTAGGTGAGTGTTTTTTTGTGTAGGTGAGTGTATGCATATTTGAGTATATGTATGCATGTAGGTTTATTTAAATGTGTCGTAGAAGGTATCGTGTCATCTTAAGAGAAATAAATGTTTACCAACGTTGTTAGGAAGGTATCACCCAGGAAAGAAGACATGGCAGAATACAGCCATATTTGTGCAGGATGTTTTTGAGGGGTTTGATTTGCCCATGACGACAGGTGCAGTCGCAATAGATCTTGAGGATGCTTACAATAGGGTGTCCATGGATATCTTGATGATTTTTAATGGCCAGCAATTGATATAAATATACAAATGGCCCATGATTGAGATTATAAGTTTATATATGGCCAGCGAATGATATAAATTAACAAATGCTTTTTTTTGGAATAAATAATTTCTTCACTGCTAGTTTAGAGTTATCAGTGGATCTGATCCACGGCGATAACTGTCATCTTTTTAAAGCATTTTTTTTTAATACAGAATTTTCTCAGATTCTGCATTTTTACCCAAAAATGTGTTCTTCTGATAAAACATTTCCTTGAGTAAATGTAAATACTAAAGCCAATATGGACATATTCAATGAAATCTGAGTATTATTGCAAATATGTACTAGTTGACTGATATATGCAAAACACTGAGCATGGGATGTTGTGGGGATAAATGATCCCTGTATCAGTCTGGGAGGATATAAAACTTCATCACCTTCATTAATTTCCAGGGAAAATTATATGAATGAGGGTGATGATTTCTTTTCCATGTCCAGAGTAAAGGAGCTGGGTTTCAGATGCAGCGTTGTCAGAAAGAATGTTACTGTGGAGGTTTAGAAGAATGTTTGTCAACCAACAAAGAACTGGAACTGTCAGTCATTGTGTAATGGTGGATACACTCAAGTGGAGATTGCAGCACCTATGGATATGTCCAAAGTGCCATCATGATGATCAGATAGCTAATTAACTAACTAATTAGTCTGAGGCACAGGATTATGATACATGTTGGTACTACATTAATTGAACTTTATTGCATGTTTACAGGTTGTATGTATTCCGAAATATCCCATATTACAAAATACTGGTCTGTGGTGGTGATGGAACAGTTGGATGGGTTCTGTCCTGCCTGGACAATGTTGGCCAGGATGCTGAATGTCAGTCTCCACCAATGGCTATTGTTCCTCTGGGCACAGGTGAACATATCTTAAAATAATAAGTATAAGTAACTAAACTGTCAGAGGATATCCGACAAGGTGGAGAGTGTTGCAGTAACAAAACTAAGAAGAGATAACAGCTATGATAATGTAATATTGTTTCTGGTAACTAGTATAATTAGCAAATAGTAAAACAAATTTCACTGACAAATAATAAAAAAACAAAGGAACAAAATCTTTTTCCATGTTACACTCCAATAGGAACCTTTATCAAGAACAAAAAATGAACTAGAAATAAACACACAAAACAATCACTGCAAAGAGATGGTATTACAACTGAGAAGTGACTATTGATTGTAAGACCATCTCTTTGCATTGATAGTTTTGTGTGTTTATTTCTGGTCTGTTGGTGTTACTTACGTGATAAATGTTCCAATTGGATCGCAATGTAGAATATGTTTTTGTTTCTTTGTTTGTTATTTATCATTTACACATAATATATTTATTATATATTAGTAACAGTAACAACTATCTATAGGCCCTATTACACATTATCCTATTATCCTTCGTGTTAAACATAAAATTCCGTACCCGATGGGCTCAGGCACAAACGGGACAACGAAGGCAGCTCCGGCTTAGCTCTACTGTCGAGCTCTCCTATACCAGATACATACTTGCAGACAGAAAGGGTTTGGTACCTGATGGGTTAGGCAAAAATGGGACAAGGTAGTTCAGCTTGTGGTGACACTTGGACAAGGGGTTCACGATGTCTGTGAATGACACAGCTACTAAGAAGGCGAAAGAAGGCCCGGGTTCAACTCATCTGCCGAGTTCTTCCTTCACTGGAACCAGGCTTAGGGAGGAGAAAAGGTTCAGTACCCGATGGGCACAGAACGTCCAATTACACGAGGTAAGTTCACTGACAGTTGAACACCTCGTGAGAGATAGAAGTGAACGACAATCATCTCGGCAAATAGTCAACATGCACCCACATGCCCTATGACAGATAGGCACTGGTTAGGGAAGCCTACTACCCGAATTAAAGGCATGATGAAAATGGATGTGCTGGGCCTCGATGTCCTGGTCACAAAGTGAACCAACCGAGGCACAAATAACACAGTTCTACTGTGGAACTTGCAATACAACGTACTTCATGCTCCCCGGCGGAAATCACACGATTTATTTGTTGTGGTTATAAGAGAGCAAATGCAGAAGAAGAAGAAGAAAACATAAAACATTGTCAGCGAGAACCTAAAGTGCTGTGTACTTCATACTGGGCAGATCATCTGTATAGAGTTCTAGATTGCAGACTAGATGCTTAGAGGATTGAAGAAACATTTTAAAGACATCTTTATAACACAATGTTTACTAAATTGAAATATACAGCTGAAGACAAATGTTGATATATTGTGAAGACAAATGTTGATCCATTGTGAAGACAAATGTTGATATATTGTGAAGACAAATGTTGATATATTGTGAAGACAAATGTTGATATATTGTGAAGACAAATGTTGATATATTGTGAAGACAAATGTTGATATATTGTGAAGACAAATGTTGATATATTGTGAAGACAAATGTTGATATATTGTGAAGACAAATGTTGATATATTGTGAAGACAAATGTTGATATATTGTGAAGACAAATGTTGATATATTGTGAAGAGAATTGAAAATACTGTTCCTATAAATTGATGGAATATTTTATGTTTCTCAAGTCACAGATAAAATCCATTTTGTCACATTGTCATTAAATAAATTGTATGCTTTATACAGCTTGGGGAGAGGGCTACCCATAAAAATCATATCATGCCACATTGTCTGTGAATAAATTATATGCTTTATACAGCTTGGACGGGTGGAGAGATACCCTTGGAAAAATCGTAAAGTTGCACATAAGACTTAAACTTAATCTGTCCAATTAACAAACCACTAACAATGTAAGATAAACAATTTCTACGCACTCAGTCACTGATATCCCCCCAAAAATGTATATATAGTAGATATTATGGGATGGGTTTAAAACCCCATTCTCGACCTCCTTTGTCACTTCTTATGACAGGTGGTAGTACTTCTATTCTTTGCTTCCCTGTCAGGTCTTGGTAACACACCAGTGAAGTTGACAGATATGAAATATGGCTGTACATGTAACACTTTGTCAGATCTTACACCAAAAACATAGCTTGAGTTTTATGTACTTTTGTCTATTGTTTTTCCCTAGGTTAATGATGCTTGATATTATTCACGCCTGCCATTAAGAGTATGGGTGAGAACCGCAGTTGTTGTTCCAAGACCAGATATGTCATCTTGGTTATGTTGAGTCCATGCTTGTTCAAAGTTATCTGCATGTTTTCTATTCACTGTTTTCTTGGTCTACTTTTAGCTCTATATCCAGATATTCTTTGCTTATATGCTTTTATTGGTGTTTCATTTGGGTTCATTCTCATAAGGTGACCAAACCATTTTACTTGCTGTCTTTTGATATGCTTGAAATACACCGCTGATGATGAATATGTCAGGCCATTGACTTGACACAAAGCATCTTTATTTTCTGGACAACATCCTGCCGAAAATCTGTTAGGACATTTTCCTGCTATACAAGAGATACAGTTGAAGTTTGAGAAGGAACGCTGAAAAAGAAGAATTTAAATACTGGTTGTGGCCTAATTAATGTGTTCCATTTAGTCCCCCGATGGTTGATATGATATTATACCTACTCTTCTTATAATTTCTTCTTTGATCTATTTTAGTAACATGCAGCTTTTCTCCGATACTTCATTATATGTAACAATGTTACTTTGCTGTGAGACTAAAATACATATTTGACATTGTTAGTAAAGTGCTGGTATAAACATTGTAAATATTATATGTATTTTGATTTCCATCATGATCTTTTGAAGGAGAAGTAATGGTAAAAGTTGGTATGTCACTGTATGATTTTATGTAAAAATAATATTAATTATCATATTCAGGTAATGACTTGGCCAGAGTCTTGAGGTGGGGTCCTGGTTACACTGGTGGTGAAGACCCACTAAATGTGCTCCGTGATGTTATTGATGCAGAGGAGATCAAGCTAGATCGGTAGGTGAATTTGTCAATCTGTGTAGGGCATTACTGTCCCTTCTCTGTGTAAGTTGCTGGTATCTTCATTTAGTCACTGTCATCCCTATTGTAGGACATTGTCATCTTCACACAGTCCATTACCATCTCTGTGAAGACATTACCTCTCCATGTAGGACAGTGCCATCTTCACACAGTCCATTACCATCTCTGTGAAGACATTACCTCTCCATGTAGGACAGTGCCATCTGCCATATATATATATATATAATAAATATATATAATAAATATATAAAGGTCACACTGCGCTGTTCTATGTACATCACTACTTATTTCATCCTCAGCATTCTTCAAACTCCCACTGTATCTCTCTTGTAGCAGGACAATGGTCCTACTAGATTTCCAGTAGAATATAGCCCAGAGATTGGAAATTCATTGTGTTGCCGTTTTATTTGCATCAATGGATCTGACACATTCATCTTCGTCTGTAAACACTGTCATATTCATGAATTTAAAATATGCATTACATTTTGCATGTAAAATGTATGGTATGATTTCAGTTGGACTGTAATATTTCACCCCAATGAGAAAGAGCAAGACGAAACTAAAGTGGCTATTGCCAATGATACCAATAGCGCAAACACCACTGAAGACCCTACCAGCATCTTCGTTATGAATAACTATTTTGGCATCGGCATCGACGCTGAGTTGTGCCTGGACTTCCATATGGCCAGAGAGGAAAAACCAGACAAATTCAATAGCAGGTCAGTAATTTGTCATGGGTTATGATTGGGTGGTAGTTGATTGTAGTTTGCTGATAATGGATTATGATTGGTTAGTAAATGATTGTAGTTGGCTGGTAGTGGGTTGTTATTGGTTGGTCATGATTTGTGATTGTTTAGTCTTAATTTATGATTTGTTGGTCATGTTTTATGATTGGTTGTCATGAAGAATCATTGCTTGGTTATGAATTATGACTAGTTGATTGTGAGTTCATGAACTATAATTGGTTGTTAATAAATTAGGATTGGTTGTTTATGATTGGTTGGTCATGAATTATAATTGGTTGGTAATAATTGGTTTGTCATGAATTATGATTAGTTAGTCATGAATTTTAATTGGTTGGTTATGATTGGTTGGTCATGAATTTTAATTGGTTGGTTTTGATTGATTGGTCATGAAATATGATTGATTGATAATGAGGTATAATTGATTGGTCATGAATTGTGTGATTGGTTGATTATGAATTATAATTGGTTGGTTATGAATTATGATTAGTTGGTTATGGGCTATGATTGGTATGAAGTTAGTGTTTGTGAATGTGTGTTGTATGTGGTTGAGCTTGAATTATTGTTTGTGAATGTGTGTTGTATGTGGTTGAGCTTGAATTATTGTTTGTGGATGTATGTTGTATGTGGTTGAGCTTGAATTATTGTTTGTGAATGTGTTTAGTGATGGTTGTATTTCCTGGATAGTTGATGTTGGTTTATAGAATATTTACTACATTTTCTGGGACATTGGATATAAGTGATGAATGGTTAAATATGTATTATTTGGTGAGAACCATGTTGCCAATTACTTCAGGGGATTCAAGGTGGATGTCCATAAATTATGTCAACAATTGGACATCTCTCTGTGGCGTATTACTTAAGTCGTTTGCTTTGTGATCAAGAGGCCGGGGGTTTGAATCTGGCTCACATCATCTTGTTTATAAAGTAGATATTTTTTCATTGATCATTGGAAATTATCTCTTTAAGCTACAGAGTACATACTAAGACTGGTACTTTCAGCAAGTACTGCTGTTTCGTTGAGAGGGAAGGAATATATATGAAGTAATCTGAGTACAATGAGGTCAATCCTCTACCCTTTTTGAGTCGTCTATACTTCAACAATCTGGGAAAAGGGATACATAGAAGTTTCATTAGTTGTTGGTAAGGGGAGGGGGGGTGGGTTGATATGAATAATACTGCTTTTTATACACCAGTGAAATTTTGTGAATTTGATTTATAAAATTATAAAAATCAGAAAAAATGATGTAATATTTCCATACTGTTTCTGCTAAAAATTGGGGAGGGGGGAATAATTTTTTGATAAAATTTAGCAGTAGGAGGCCCCTGAATTTTTATAGTTGTTGACAAGGGTTGGACGCATGAAAGAGAGGTTAGAACATTGGTCTCACACCCGTGAGGTTCAGAGTTTGATCCTTGGTAAGGACTGAGTTTTTTCTCTTACAGTGTAAATTTAAAAACTCATCCTGAACATGACATAGTGGACATAGTGACAGCATGGGCATGCAACATTTATCACACAAACCACTCAAAACCTCCCAGCAACTCCTAAATGGGAAATATGCAGTAATGACAGACAGACAGTTGACGAGGTGGGGGGGGTCATATATTGGCTACACATTGTTACGTAATGTATGGACATCCTCATGATAGAATAAGTGACTGAGAAAGTCAACACAATGAACAATGTTATGTCATGAATCAGTTAATATAGCAGAGGAAATAATTCAGGGAAACATTCCATCAATCAAATAATTATAGTCAGACAGAGACAACATCAATTCAACGAAATATAAGTACATCAGGTTAGACATCCATCAGTTAAACAGGCAGCAAACCAATCAACTTTCCTTTATTCTGCGTTCATTCTCAAACTCCTGCAGATTAGCAGGATATTAGAATAACAGAATGCTTTGTGTCATGGTTAGCAACTTGGATACGATACCTGCACCTTTCAGCATGACACATCCAACTTCAGCCTATCTTGTGGGTCACATGACCCTATATGGGATGGCACAGGCAACTCCACCCCAAATCAAATTAAATAAATTTATTTAAAACATACGCCTATGGTAATTAAAATGTGCCTATGATATTTAAAACATGTGCCTATGATATTTTGACAATTGTTAACTATCTTAATATAAAACCAGACTTTGGGATAACACAAATCTGTCACTCATTCAATATCTGATTTCAAATACTCTTGCAGATTACACAACAAAGGTGTATACTTGAAGATGGGTTTACGTAAAATGGTCAACCGCAAAACTTGTAAGGACCTGTACAGATACATCAAGGTGGAGATTGATGGGAAGCCTATTGAACTGCCTCCAGTGGAGGGAATTATCATTCTTAATATACTCAGGTTAGTTCTGAAACTGTTATCAAAAGCATTGAACTTGTTTTGTTTTTTTCTTGATATAATTCAAATAAATTCTTAAAAGTTTACTAACAAGATATCTGACCACATCTAGAACATGGCTCCAAATAATAGTATTCAGCAGCAATCAGCACCTCAGAGAACATGTAGAATCAAGCAGTCTGACTCATTGCAGGAGCTATGATATTCATACCAGTAACAGAAATGCAGACTATAGATGGGATGCAGTCATTGAAAGTTATAATGCACGGAAAAAGGTCCCTTCTCATCATAACCACCCAATGAAGGAAAAATTCCTAAATATGTCTGGAAAAATTCTGATTGTTCTTGTTGTTATCAATATCCAATTTCTGTGGAGTAGTTCTATTCTTGACAAACTCAATTCCATTCTTAAAAAAGTGCAGGACTTCTGGAGTTAATTTTGTCATCCATACAGTGAGTGAGTGACTGATAACTCTTTTTATGTTCGCAGTGCTTGGGCTTTCACAGCTCAATGCGCGGGTAATACGATCAGGGAGGAGAGTGGGGCCTTTGTGGTTACTACGCTAGTATAGCCATGGAGACTATGGCGGTGACCATGATATTTGAATGGGTATGCACACAGAAGATAATGCAGATCTGCATCTTGAATGACTCTATGAGTATGATTAGGAAGGTACAAGTGGGTCTCGTTTGCAAACAGTGGATTGAGGCCTTGAGAAAGGTGAGGCTGAAAGTGGTTATATTTATTTTCGTGCCAGGGCATGTGGATGTTCGAGGCAATGAAAGAGCAGATCAACTGGCATCATGCGCGATTGTGGCATGGGGCAATGAATCGTGCTGACATTTTGAACTCCTTCAGAGATATAGCACGCGAAAGTGAGACTAGTGTGGATGATGATTCCTTTTCATTGGCCCAGATTAAAGATCAGGGTTTGAAATGCGGTGTTGCTACAAGAACATTGTGGACGCAGAAGAATGATGGTCAACCAGCATAGGACCGGTACTGTCAGTAGAAGTATAATGACAGTTACACTCAGGGAGAGATCAGAGCAACTATGGATGTGTCCAGTTTGCAGTGATGATGGTCCGATGACAAACTAACTAGCTCTTTTTAGGATGTGATTTATTTAGGTGTGCACCAAATACGTTTTCAGTAGTAGAAAAATCTATTCTTATGTTTTTTTAAATTTGATGATGATTAATCATAATATTTATCAAATGTCTTCATATTATATATGATTGTGGGAAGGAAAATAGTTACAGAATATCAACATATCAGTTAATTGTTGAAAAATTGTTTGTATATAGTATAACTAGAATTTATCAAATAGAAAGTTATTAGTAGCTTTATTAATGCTACTGCAATCAGAATTTGTCAATGGTTTCAGATATTCCAATAATACTTCCTGGTATTTTATGATAGGGTATTTAGTTGTAGCCAGTACACAATTTATTGCATGATTTATGCACAAAAATATTAACCTTATCAACATTGTTCTCAATGATATCAGAAACAAAAAAAGAATTAAAAATATACATTAGCACAATTTCATTTTATAACTTGCATACTTAATTACATATCTTATTCCTGTGGTTGCAAGCTTTCAATATTTTCATTTTGTACAAACAATGTTTACTTACTACAACTTGCCATAATTTGTGTCTTGGGTAAAACACCTTCCATTGCAGATTTATCACTTGCACTATAGTTTGAAATGAACTAGGTGTTCTATCTTCTGAAATAGATATGTCATCTGCTCTTGAATATTTCAGATGTATTGACAGCTCCTGTATAAACAGCCAGCATCAAAAGTACTTAATATAATCAAAGTTTCTTTGATGTTTTTGTTATTTATTGTAACTATATTTATAATTGCTACTGCAAACGTTTGTCTCTGAACAGGGTATAAATCCAGACAGTTGAAAGGAGACGGCAGTCATTAAGGAGGTACTGGAAAATACTTAAAAGAAGTAGCCTTATATATATCAGGCACAAGACTGGTTCATATCCTTCATAAGTAACCATATCATTGTAGAATATAGACATGTCATTGATGTTACTATCAGTCTATTATATTTGTATTGCTTTCCACAGCTGGGGCTCAGGTGCCAATCCCTGGGGCCCAGAAAGAGAGGACCAGTTTAATAAGCCAACCCACTATGATGGCAACCTTGAGATTGTGGGTGTCACAGGTGTAGTCCACATGGGCCAGATACACAGTGGACTCCGTCATGGCATTCGTATAGCTCAAGGCGGACATGTATGTGATGTTGTTTGTCACAGCTGATAGGTCATTCATGACACAAAGCTTGAATATTATCATTATTCATCCTTGTAGGACACTTTTCCATGTAGGACATTTGGCATCACTCAACCATGTATGACATTTGACATCACACATCCCTTAAGACATTTGACATCACTCATCTATGTAGGGCATTTCACATCATCTATTCATGCAGAATATTTCATATTACTCATCCATGTAGGACATTTGATATCAGTCATCCATGTAGGACATTTTACACTGCTCATCCATGTAGGACATTTGACATCACTCATCCATGTCATCCAAAACAGTAGAAATATGTGTGTTCATAAGACATTATATATAATCATATTTTATTTCTTCTACATTCTTAAACTCCTGCACATTAGCAGGATATAATGCAGATAAATCAAATGTAATGTCATGGCTTACAGTTTAGCTGTGATATCTGCACTTTTAGGTCTGACATATCCAACTAGCATTGCTTCTAGGTCACTTTAACCCTCTATGAGATAGGACAGCCAATTCCACCCCCAAAAACCTCCTTAGTCATCTCCTATGATATGCATGACATGTTTTTCTTCTTCTTCTTTCGTTCACTTGAAACATGTCTATATCTGTAATTCTGTCTCCTTAATAAAACTCACTGTCTTTTGTAGTTCATACAGTGTCCCATAGAGTTTTGATTCCAGTGTTGTTTCCTCTGGCCAATATGTCTGCCTCAGCGTTTCATGCTCAGAACACTCTTGAAGTATATGTTTGGCACTCTGTGCTGCCTGTCCACATGTACACATGGCCGTGTTGCCAATCTTGAACTTTGTATACATGTGACTGCGGAGTCGGTTGTGTCCTGTTCTGAGACGTAGAATTATAACTTGTTCTGATCTGTTCATATTGTGATAGTCATCTTGTGTTGGTGTTTGTGGCTTTCTTATTGACTTTATCATCTGTTTTTTCTGATGGTAGGTGATTGGTATATCTGGTTGGTCTTCGGCAGCCCCTTCCTTAGCCAGTTGGTCTGCTTTTTCATTTCCTGGTATTCCACAGTGAGAGGGTATCCACTGCATGGTTACCCTATACTGGTAAGACAATTCGCTAAGTAGTTTTTTTTAAGTCTGTTAGTTTTCCAGACTGGAGAGCTTGAAGCACTGACCTTGCATCTGTCAGGAATACCACAGGCTGTAGGTCAGAGTTGGAGTTCAGCAGTTTTTTAGCTGCCACACTAATTGCCTGGATTTCTGCATCATAATTATTGCAGAATTTTCCTGTCGGTGTTCTGATTGTATCTCTAGGCTTGTGTGGATATTCTATATATACACCTGCACCTCCATTCCTCACAGCATTCTGTGCTGACCCATCTGTGTACACTCTGACCCATATATCTTGTGGATATTCCTCATCCAGGAAACTGAGGGTGATTGTCATTCGCTGCACACTGTTCTGTTCGTCCTCGCTTAGTATTCCTTTCACATGGGTCTGAATGTATATTGGCATTCCATGGCTTTCACTCCACGGGGTTTGCTCTGGTACAGACCTTAAGGGGCTGCCAACTTCAGGTAGGTCTGTAAGTTGTCTACGGAGTCGTTTAGCTTGATGGATAAAGCTGCTCCTTTTCAGTCGTCCCATTGCTAGATTTTGGAATCTTTCCTTCATTGGATGACTTGGCATACACTGAAACTTTTCTGCTTGAATTAGTACTTTTGTGTCTCTGCGTTCGCCAAGTGTTTGCATTCTTCCCATTTTCTGCATCTCTGCTATGGGTGTTGATTTCATTGCTCCCAACATTTTTCTAAGTGCCTGGTTTTGCACTTTATCTAGATCTTGTAATGTGGTGTTTGATGCAGGACACCACACAGCTGAACCGTATTCCAGGTGTGGTCTTATGCCTTGTTGGTAAACTTTACTGAGTATATTTCCACTGGCTCCCCATGTGGTTCCACTTAGTTTTCTCAGGATAGCTAGCTTCCTCCTGGCTTTTGTTGTTGCTTTGTTTATGTGCTGCTTCCATGTCAGCTTATCATCAAAAGTAACTCCGAGGTATGTGGGTTGTTTGTCTTCTTTCAAGAGCTCTCCATCTATCTTGATATGACCAGCTTTTTGTTTTGGTGAGAGGGTAAAGAGTGTAGTGCTGCACTTATCTGTGTTAATGCTGACGCACCATCTATTAGCCCATAAGGTTAGGGCATCGATAGCTCTTTGTATTTGTTTAGTGGCCACTGTTGCATGTTCTTCCGTGCACCAGATCACCAGGTCGTCAGCATACATTGCCACTTTGATCCCGTGTGGTAGTTCAGCAACTAGGTCATTGATGTAAACCAAGAAAAGTGTGGGTGACAGGACTCCTCCCTGGGGGACTCCATGACGCAGTAGAACTTTCTTGCTCTTGCGACCATCTAATTGTACCCTGGCTCTTCTATTATGCAGGTATGCTTTTACCCATTTGTACATTCTTGAGCTAACCCTGCAATTTCGCAATTTCTTTAGGAGCCCTTCTTTCCAGACCTTATCAAATGCTTTCCTGAGGTCTATCCATGCTGCTAGTACCAGTTTCTTTTCTTGGAAGGCATCCTCAATCTCTTGGGAGAGGTAGGTTGCCTGATCTTCAGTAGAGTAGCACTGTCTGAAACCTGCTTGCTGTGATACCAGAAGGTTTTCACTTTCAAGGTACCACTGCATCCTAAGATTGATAATGCGTTCCATTGTTTTACATAGACAGCTTGTGAGGCTGATGGGCCTGTAGTTGGAGACTGTGTTGCCATCTTTTCCTGATTTGAGGAGTGGTATCATTATTGCTTCTCTCCACGCCTGTGGTACATTACCTGTGGACCAGCTTGTGTTAAAGATCTGCAGTAGCTTTGCTCTTGCTGCACTTCCCAGGTTTCTAATCATTTCATTGGACACTCCATCAGCTCCAGGGGACTTTTTCATTTTCAATTTGGATATTGCATGCTCCAGTTCTCTCATTGTGATTGGTGCCTCCATGACTTCAGGTATAGGTTCACCTTGTCCAATGTTTTGCTGGTTCTCTCGAACCTCCTGTTGTTTGTCTGGGCTGACTTTGACGTTATTGTCTTCTGCAAAGGAATCTGCAAAGTAATCAGCTGCATGTTTACCTGTTAAAATGTTTCTATCTTTATAAAGTGTGATCCTGGTATTTCTCCCTGTACCTTCATCATTTAGTTGTTTTACAAGTTTCCATAATTTCCTAGTATCTCTTTCTAGGTTCAGCGACTCTGTTTTTTCTTTCCAGCTGCTCCGTCTGGCTTGTAACTTGGCTCTTTGAAATTTAGCCTTTGTTTGCTGATATTTGTTGTGATGTTCTTGGCTAGGTCTGTTCTCGGCCTGCTTTCTAGATGTTTCCATCTCATTTTGCAGCTTTTCCAGTTCATCATTCCAGTAGGGTTTGTAGTTTTTGCGTGCCCCCCTGGGTATGGTTTTACTAGCAGCATGTAGTATACATCTATTAAATTCACTCACTGCTCTATTGATGTCTTTGTCCAAGTTCATGTCCTTAGCTAGAACACTGGTTAAATGCTGGTACATTTTCCAGTCTGCCCTCTTATAGTTCCACCTAGTGAGCGTGCTGCTGTCCTTGGTATATTCATTGTGAATTTCCAGAAATACTGGTCTGTGGTCACTACCCCCAAGCTGCTTTCCAACGACACGTGTGATGTTCCATTCCAGGCCTGGTGTGCATGACATGTAATAGTGTCGCTATTCTTTTCTTTCCTTGAGGGTCTTGGTAATACCCGGGCAAGTAACCATCAGTACAAGATACTCAAGATATGTATGTTTACAGGACATTAAAGTCACACATCTTTATATGACATTTGCAGCATCCACTTATCCTTACAGGACAATAAAGTCACACATCTTTATATGACATTTGCAGCATCCACTTATCCTTACAGGACAATAAAGTCACACATCTTTATATGACATTTGCAGCATCCACTTATCCTTACAGGACAATAAAGTCACACATCTTTATATGACATTTGCAGAATCCACTTATCCTTACATGACAATAAAGTCACACATCTTTATATGACATTTGCAGCATCCACTTATCCTTACAGGACAATAAAGTCACTTCTTTATATGACATTTGCAGCATCCACTTATCCTTACAGGACATTAAAGTCACACATCTTTATATGACATTTTCAGCATCCACTTATCCTTACAGGACAATAAAGTCACACATCTTTATATGACATTTGCAGCATCCACTTATCCTTACAGGACATTAAAGTCACACATCTTTATATGACATTTGCAGCATCCACTTATCCTTATAGGACAATAAAGTCACACATCTTTATATGACATTTGCAGCATCCACTTATCCTTATAGGACAATAAAGTCACACATCTTTATATGACATTTGCAGCATCCACTTATCCTTACAGGACATTGTCATCACTGAGAGAAAGACATACACACACACACACCTTTCAACATTATCTGCATTGGAACTAGTACAAGAGAAATTTTGAATCAAAATAAATGTGCATGCATGCAACCAACAGTTTCATGAACCCTTTAACTGTTTACTTGTTCCTCTATCTAACTGCTATTGACGAGTTATATTGTTTTTTTTCTATCATCTCATTGTTAAAAATGATTTAACTCTGAAATGGCCAAGCACCAGTATGCATCAACAATCCCATCCATGCGGTATATATTTTCTAGTCTCAATAAACAGGCTGTAGCTTAAAAGATCTCTTATTTTTGTAGGACAAGAGAAGGATTCAGCACAGGGGGAAAGTGTGGAACGAATATAGCACAGATGAGATCGATTTCTGAGAAGAATTATATTAGCTAAAGGGTTAATAGTCAGGACAAAGTGACCATATGTTAGGTCTCATTATACAAAAAAAATTCATTCTTCCGTGTTCATTCTCAAACTCCTGCAGATTTCAGGACTTATCTTGGAAAACAGAATTTATTGTGTCATTGTTTACAAAATGGCAGAAATATATGTGCCTTTCAGCCTAGCCCATCTGACGTCTGGGTCACTTTGACCCTCTGTGGAATAAGGCAGTCAAATTCACCTATAAACATACTTACTCAGATAGTCATCTCTTATGACAGGTTGCAGTGACATTCATTGCTCCCTTTTGGGTCCCAGCAACACAAATGGAAGTGGTAAACATAGTATAGCAAAGCAAGCCCTGAGACGGGAATCAACAAGAAAAAGACAAGTAGGTTAATCCAGAGAAACATTGAGAACACTGACAAGAGTGGCTAAAATGACTAGCTTTATTCCCTTACTGAGACGAGAAACGTCACTAAAGTTGCATGTCACGTGACATATTCTTTCCAGAACGTTGTCTTCCCAATGAACTCTCTGAACCCCTTCTGTCTTGTACGATGCGGCTTACATTTAAGCAAGATAAGTACATAAGAATTACTATATGTGCAGAGAATAAACAAAATAAGACATACATTGATAATATATATATATATGTTTTCATGATATGTCTACAGCTACGTATTACACTACTATGTGATATGCCTGTGCAAGTAGATGGGGAACCATGGATTCAACCTGCTGGACAGGTCATAGTGTTGAGGTCAGCGCTCAAGGTCAGTGTCAGACAATATTTTTTCTAATGTTTATTACAATAATCTACTTGTGATAATAACCAACATAAATTGTTCTGTGACTTCCCCCAGGAAGCATTAACCCTTTCACCCTTATGAGATTTCCCAATTGTCAATCCCTGATCCCTAAGGCAAGGGGCACAACTCCTCCAAAATATGGATATGATGATGACAAAATTGCATTTTCTTTCAGACTATTCATCATATCACACTCAGACTTGGCAGATCAACAGAAAAATGAATAGTCTTGCATAAACCTATATCAAAGATAATTTAATACATATATCTCTTTGTCAGAAACATTAGGCCTATCTAACAAGAACTTCACTGTCGCTTTCCACGTTATATTTGATACGCAAATTACCTACATCGTGCATATTTCCATCGTAACTACAGCTGTCATCATCAGTGTACATATGAATAATATCTTCCATTTCCAAAACTAGGTCTAATAATTCGATAATTTTAAAAAAAATTGTAATAAATCCATTTTTTTCCCGATCTCGTAGATTAAAATTTAAACTGGAAGCTAAACCACGGATCTACGCAATGGTCATGGTTTTTAATAGTCCCTGCGCAAACTAAAAATGTAATATCGATCGCAACGAAACAAGTAACACAAATCTAGCAGCGGCGGCTCGAAAATCGGTTAAAACTCCGCTAATTACAAAAAATCGTAATAAATAATTTTTACGTCCGATTGTTTCGATTAAAACATAAAACAGGAAGCTAAACCACGGACCTACGCAATGGTCATGGTTTCTAATAGACCCAGTGCAAACTAAAAATGTAATATCGATCGCAACGACATAAGTAAAAAAAAAGCTGGCAGCGACTCGAAAATCGGTTAAAACTCCGCTCATTTTTTAAAAAATCGTAATAAATAATTTTTATGTCCGATTGCTCCGATTAAAACATAAAACAGAAGCTAAACCACGGACCTACGCAATGGTCGTGGTTTTTGATAGATCCAGCACACACAAAAAATGTACTATCGATCGCAACGGAACACGTAAAAAAAAGCGACTACGCGGCGCTCCAGGTGTCAGCACATAGAAGCGACTCCTCGGCGCTCTAAGGGCGAATCGGTTAACTCATACCACCCGTAAAAATGATATATCGTTGCAAGTAGAACCCCCATTTCAGATGTTTCCACGATTATTTTCATTCTTCCGGATATGCAATCTAAATTTGCTTTGTTTGGATTGTAAATAAATTAGTATTATCTGATTTAACTGTTTAACATTTAGAAATCTGACTAATGGGAGGAAACCCTTGTGATTAGATGTATGACATATTTGTTTTAAATTAAAAGTCAAACAAGGTAGGTTCAGCTTTTCTGAAATAAGCAATATGGCTTCATCTTCCACTAGTAAAAGAGCTCAAAGATTTAGCAAACATCTTGTTTTATTATTGTTTGAGAGTTTTATAATTGAAGATATTATTTCAAGTGATGTGCTGGAAAACAACAGTGTTTTTGATTTTGAGTCTGGAGATTGCCAACTTGTTGAAAATCTGAAAGTAAATAGGCCTAGACCTAATCTGGTAAAGGAAAAATAACAGCTAAATATTCTCAAACTGTTCCCACAGCTATTGTTTCTGAACAGTCAGATAAGACTAGTGATAGCAATGATAATCATGCACTACATTACACAGATAATAGAGTTAGACTTAATGATAATATTGAGTGGAATAAAGTTCAACTTTGGAAATTCAATACTTGGGAATATTTCCTAAATTTTCACATTTTGTTCAGTTCTTAAATTTGACACGCAACACAAAAAATGGCATAAAACCTAAGCAGTTGATAAATTTGCTTCAAATTAATTATAATCAGTAAATGGACAATCAAGGCATCTACTTTAGTCAGATTGGATATCAACATTTCAAGACAAGTAAAATTTAGGATGAGTAGAACAACATATACATAAAAACATGTATTTTCATCTAACATTCTTGTTTGTGATGTAATTTTTATATTTTGTTGTTACAATTCATATATTTTTATATTGTATATGGATTTCACATTCAATTGTCTTTATTTTGATACCTTATATGACCTTCTATAGCTAATACTTTGTCTTCAGGAAGCTTGCGTCTAAATCATGTTGAGGTCCAAAACTTTAACCTAAAATTAATTACGTCCAAACTCTGGGAATAATTCTGTCCTGAAAGAGTTATGTACATTGTGATACAGTAAAAATAAATACACATAATAGCAAACATTAGAAGCAGACAGTCCAGATTTTTGGGGCATGTGAGGAGAAAAGCAAAACTTGAACGTTTAGTCACCACCGGAAAGATCAAGGGGAGAAGCGACAGAGGAAGCAAAGAGAGAAACTTCTGGAGGGGTTGTCACTGTGGCACAAAAAATATGTCACCAACAACACAAGAGACAGATTTGTGGATCGCCTATGCCATTCTCAACGGCACTTGGTTGACAGTTTACTATGTGAAATAAGGATGTCCTTATGTGGATTTAAGGAATTAGCTGTAACTTTTTTATTGCCCATGTGGCATCTGGGGCATGGACTTATGTCTATATTTTGCAAGTTTTTAAAATATATTTTTAATTAAATTTCTTTGGGCAGTGGGGGGAGGCACAGCTGCTTGTCAAAAATAAATTTGCAAAATACATCAATAACAGATGATAAATGCAGAAATACTGAAATCCAACAGCCAGATATTGTTCTTATTCGTCGTGAATGTAATCTTGTTAAAGGCCTTGTGATAAAAACATCACTTTTTTGTGTTATCATTTGTGTTCCAGTAATTAGCACAACTTTATCAAAGTTTCCTAGTTTTGCCTGTTGCAAAATATATCAGAAAATCAAAATGTGATTTATGTCTTGTTTGGATGTCTTAGCCTAATACATAGTGGTTAAAATTTAGCTTGCACAGCTCTTTTACACATAGTAGTGTCACTGGTGTCTATAATGTTGTCTGATGGTCTGCCCATGTGACTAGTCATATGATGTTGTCCTCAGGCAACCATGTTAAAGAAAAGCAAGAACAAGATCAAGCGAAGGAACACAGAGCCCGGCATTTTCTTCCCAGAACAGGAACAATTGCAAGCCTCCTCCCCAACAGAAGAGTCTAGCGGACCTCTATAACTGGTGAGAAGAAGTGTGTTTGCAACTGTTGATACATTACTTTACGCAGTATACAATGCACACACAAAGTAAAAACTACATAAATAAATAAATCAAGTGCCATGCCGACTGGCGTAGGTGATCATGTTTCTCCACGACTCTCTGTCTCTTGTGTGAAGCTCGGTTGGTGAGCTTCTACCATGCCACGATACAAGCCCATCTAGTAACTTTTCTCTTTGCCGACCTCTATCTCTTCTCCCTTTGATCTTTCCAGTGGTTATTAAGTGTTCAAGCTGTGTTCTTCTCAGCACATGCCCTAGAAACCTTGACTGTCTGCCTCTAATGTTTGATATGATTGATCTTTTTACGCCAGCATCAATGAGAACCTCTGCATTAGTTTTCTTGGCTGTCCATGGTATTTTCATCATTCTTCTCACAGTATGTAGTATGAAAAACTACATACAATACAAAAAATGGGAGTGACTAGAAGAGAGAGAGAGAGTGTTCCTTCTGAAAAATCTGAAGAGCCCACAATCAATATCTGAATAGGACACAGTTCTGTGCCACTATATGCCTTCATATAGTGAAGGCATATATTTATTTTTCCCTATTTTGTCTCACAATAGTCTTTCAATTGTCTATTATCTTTCCCCAAGTGAATGATGGTTGATTGTATCCACACTTACCTTTACGCGTAGTGGTGGGAGCATCAGCTGTCATTATAAGGCCATGTACCCAACAATAATGGATGCCGCTTTGGTTGCGTTGTCCCAAGTTTTTTCCAGGTTGTCTTAATGTTTTCTATTCACCATTTTCTTGGTCTACCTTTGGCTCTATATTCGGATATTCTTTTGTTATATGCTCTTATTGATAATTGGTTTTGGTTCATTATCATAAGTCTTCCCATCTTCCTGGTGGAACCTTCAGTATACTAGTATGTTTCATGATGATAATAATGTTGGTAATGAGGATGATAATGATGTTGGTGATGAGGATGTTGATGACAATGACCGTGATGATGATGATGCTATATTGATGGTGATGATGATGTTGCTAGTACCCAGAGGAACTATAAGTTTGCCATTCTTATTCCCTATCCCAGGCAGGAAAGTTTTACTTTTATCTCCAATTTGATGTTTTTCTGTCATTGTTGTTGGGTATCTCACTGGCATAGAGGTGATGGCATTCGCTTTCTGCTGAAGAGGTCACAGATTTGAATCCTGCTTGTGATGTCTTGTTTAGAAAGTGGAATTTTTTGGAAATCCTCGGGAGTTATCACTTGAAGCTATACCATGAGTGGTATTCATAGCAGGTGGCATGCAGCATTTCTGAGAGGGATGGAGTAGGTACATGGGAGATAACACAAGTACAATTAAGTCAATCCTCTATGCCCTTTGAGCCCCATTTGATGCAATGTTTTTTCCAGATATTTGTAAGTCATAGATGATTGTTTCACTCAATGTTATTATCAATCAATCAAGTGCCATGCCGAATGGCGTAGGCGATCATGTTTCTCCACAACTCTCTGTCTCTTGTGTTGTCAATAAGCTCGGTTGGTGAGCTTCTACCGTGCCACGATACAAGCCCATCTATAGTCCGTTCAGAATCGTTTGCCGAGATGTTAAATTATTTTTATCAAAAACGTATTGTTCATTTGGATTGATCATTTGAAGTTAGGTTTAGAATAATAATGTCGCTATAGAAATATTTTTTTATCAAAGAAATGTGATCCAGTATCAAAGATACCTTATTTAACCTATATTAAAAAAAAGTTAATCTAAATTATAAACAACCGCTGGATTATGTAGATGCTTACATCTCACAGCTGATTATTAAATATAAAGGCATGACCCTCACGGTAGAATGTGCACCGTTCTAAAAGTAGTTGTTTCCACTGTACATTTGTATAAAGCAATGTTACATATGGAAATTCCCGTTTAGCACCAAATATTATTTTTCCTGAACTTAGAATTATGTGAAATCAAAAACGGCTATTTACTCGATTTCAAGTCACAAGTCAGAGGCACGTCTCAATATTTACAGAAAGTAGGCGGCACTAAGCATATTACCTTCTGCAAGTCTATGTGAGAATGAATCTGAAAGCGAAATATTTTACTGAGCATAACATTGCTATAAAGATTTATCAATACTTCTGCAGAGAGCGTAAAAAGGGACATCTTTATTGTTCTTTATCAAATCCTGAGAAGAGAACAATGCATATTTTAGGTTTGTGTAAACGTTCATTTGATCGAATAGTGGAAGCAAGCGGATATTTATTGCCAACAAATTCACGAAAGCAAGGAAGGAAAGAAAAGATAGACAGTTTCGATAAGGACCTAGTAAAAAGAGAAATATGTAGAATGTTTGATAAAAACGAAGAAGTGACACTTAGAAAGTTGAAGATTTGGCTGAAAACTAATAACGACATTGAAATATCAAAAACTTTATTATGGAAAACTGTAAGAAATGCAGGCTTCACCTTTAGAAAGTATGCTGGTGGAAAAAACATTATTTGTGAAAAGCCACATCTGGTAGCTCTTAGAAGCAAGTATTTACGTGAAGTGAAGGGAATGCGCGAGAATGGTTATGATATTGTGTATTTAGATGAAACTTGGATCAACGCTCATCATACAAATGAAAAGGAATGGCAGTTAGCAGATGGAAGTATTAAAAGATCAGTACCAAGTAGTAAAGGGCAACGTTTGATAGTTGCACATGCAGGTAGCAGACATAATGGGTTGTTGCAGAATGCTCATCTAATTTTCATTTCAAAATCCATTGACAATAGAGACTACCACTCCGAAATGAATGGGCACATATTCGAAGACTGGATCGAAAAAAGTATTCTTCCAATATTAGATAGACCTTCTTGTCTGATAATGGACAATGCTTCATACCATAACGTAGTGACCGTAGAAGATAGAATCCCAACATCATCAAGTACAAAAGATGCAATCAAAACGTGGCTCATAAAAGAACACATACCAGTTACCGACAGGTACTTGAAACCCGAATTGCTTAACCTTGTAAAACAGACACAACGAACAAAGATATTTAAAATAGACAAGTTAATTGAAGAACATGGTCATAGATGTTTGAGACTACCTCCATATCATGCACACTTAAATCCTATAGAGCTAATTTGGGCAAAAGTTAAAGGACACGTAGCATCTACAAATACAACTTTCAAATTATGTGATATTGAGACACTTACAAATCAGGCTCTATCAAATATACATAAAGACTACTGGGTGAAATGTGAGGATCATGTGTTACGCCAAGAAGAGGAATATTGGAAAAAGGAAGGTTTGTTGTTTGTTCAGCCGAAAACAGTAATCGACCTATTTGACTCGTCTGATTATGAATGATCATTACTCTGATTAAGTCTACACTAAAAAAAGTTTGATTTGCAAAATTTACAAGTTGATTTGTAAAACATTTCATTGCTCAATACCACCCAAGCAATTCAAAAAAATGTTATAAGCAAACCATCAACCATTACTTATAAAAATTAGCCCGCTTGATTCAATACAGAAGTTCAGATATCTTGGATCAACTATTACAGACAAAATTTCCTTACATGAAGAAATATATGTACTTATTTCAAAGGCAGCGACAACATTTGTGAAACTCACACCAAGAGCATGGAACAATATCAAATTGACTCTACGAACAAAAGATATATTTTAAATTTTTTTTACACCTGCCACCATGTAAAATTTTGTGGACACGCCTATGGGTCATCATTGCACTAGATTACTGTAAAATATTTTGTTTATGGTCGAAATAATATTTACATGGGCAAACATCAAAAGAATTCGCCGCTTTCAAATAACCGTTACAGCTAGACATCAAGTAACACATATGTTTTCGCGACATGGACATTTTAACAACGTATGCCAAAATTCATGTGAAATCATCAAGAACTTTTTGAATTATAAATCATAACATCTCGGCAAACGATTCTGAACGGACTATAGTAACTTTTCTCTATGTCGACCCCTATTTCTTCTCCCTTTGATCTTTCCAGTGGTTATTAAGTGTTCAAGCTGTGTTCTTCTCAGCACATGTCCTAGAAACCTTGACTGTCTGCCTCTAATGTTTGATATGATTGATCTTAATGTTACTATAGGATTACTATTTGGAAATGTTTTTTATTTTGCAACGGTTCCCATGTTAACCCAGCCTTAAATGGGTACCGGATTAATTCGGGAAGTAAAGACTGCAAGGGAGAGATGGCTACCGCCCTCATTTGCAGAGCCTCTGAAATGTGAGATCACTAACATCTCACACCCCTACGGCATTAATAAATGCTATGGGTTACTTTACTTACTATAGGATGACAATGTCCTGAGCTTAATTGTACAGTTTTCTATTCCAGAGTCAGCTTGTCAGTAGTCAAATGACAGTTGAGCATTCTTGTTTTAATATGGTGGTGTCCAACTCTTCTTGGAAACTCCTGTATTAGCAGGTCAACAAGAACCACTGTTAACAGTCGTGAAACTTCATAAACTCCGGTGTAACTGGTACATGAGATATTCCTCTATGACAAAAGATGCTCTTCAAGGTACTGTGGGTGGGGAAGGGGGTGGTGGAAGAAGACATGGGTGGATAATATCAAGGATTAGATAGGGTGTGAAGTTTCCAAACTCATCAGGATGGTAAAAGATAGAGACGAGTGGAGATGTTTCTGTATGAAATGTCTCAATATGAGACAATCTCTACATAACCCTGATTGGCTATGAGTTTTATTATGATTATCATTATTAGGTAGAAGTATGGTTTTTATGAGTTCCCCTTTCATTGTTGTACGAGCTTATAGTGGTTCTTGTTAGCATAGTACTTCTGTCACAGGAAGTGGAGTGTTTTAATTGAGATATCTGTTTCACCATACATCTCACCCTGATCTTGACAGTGCAATGATAATGTTGGTCTTACATGGATATAAATAATACGTAGGAAGTGATGGTTGCACGCAAGACTCGAACTCGATACATTAGGCATCAAGCACCAGCAGTGCATACTAAGAGGAAAAGAAATTAAGCTAAGATGGCGATGATTGCCATGACAAGGTTGAACATGATTTGAAAAAGAAAGATCAGTATTACAGTACAGATCAATATATTCAGATCTCTAGTGCTAGGTATACTCTTATACGGATGTGAAAGATGGACACTCAATGCAGACACAGAAAGAAGTATTCAGGCTTTTGAATACAAGTACTACAGATGTTTGTTAAGAATTCATTATATAGAAGACAAGACAAATATATTCATCCAGCAGCAAATAAACAAACTTGCAGGTTATCAAGAATCATTTTTGGCATTAGTGAAACGGCTTAATCTTGTTTGGTGTGGACTTGTAGCGAGACACGACTCATTTCTTAAATTATTTTGCAAGGAACTGTCAAGGCTGTAAGGAGAAGAGGCAGACAAAGAAATTCCTGGATTGATAGCATCCCTCAAGGAATGGTCTGGGCATGATTTTTCTACACTCCTCCAAATGTCTGAGGATAAAAGTGTTTGGAGAGCTTTTTGTGCTGATGTCTCCAGTGTGACACCCCTATGACCCTGACAAATTATGGCTCTTTATTTATTATGATTATTATTATTATTATAAGAGGAGCGAAAGATTGAAAATGTATACACAAATAAAAACAAAAGTCTTATCTACTACACTTGTGTTCTATAGTGTATCTTGGAAAAGTGTGATGAAATTTTGCTAATCGCTGGTAGCACACATGATAACACACAAATCGATGTTTCAACCAAAAGACCTTTACCAAAAAACCAAGAGCACAGAATAACACATGATAAGTAAGAAACACCACTGTCTACGATCACATCATAATGGTGATATGGGATAATGTGCCCAAACTGCATGTTTCTGCTAGGGAGTTACAGAGTGTTGCAGGGATGCTGCGAATGGCTTGGAAGAGTATGAATTATATCAAAACTAGATGGATAGAGATTGAAAAAAAAAACAACGAAAATTAATAGAATACAACAGTATATTGAGCAAACAACACAGGAAAATGACAGAACTTTGAAGGAAATCAACATGGAATGACTGATGATAATCACGAAAGGTTAGTCAGTCAGTCAGTCCGTCTGTCAGTTGGTCCGTCATGTTGAATGGAAGTGAAAACACAGAAATGGAATATACAAAGGAGAAAGTGATTGCAGATAGATCATAGACTGCATAATTGAGAAGATGCAGCAGCACAGGATGACACAAGTGGTCCTGAGATTCCTTGGATATTCTGAGGAAGATTTCTTTTTGTTGTCAGATTCTTCTTGCTACCCACACCCACTATCGCCATAGATTGTAGCTTATACCAATTTTAGGGCCCAACAAATTCATATTGTCCCGATAGAGGAAAAACATGCTACCACATGTATGAAAGGATATGAATAGGGCTCAAAAAGGCAGAGAGGATTGACTTATTGTACTTAGTTTTCCCCACATGTACTTTTTCCCTCTCAGCAAAGCTGATTGTCGACTGTAAATAGTACTTCACATAGCACATAACTGCAACTTCAAGCAGTACACAACCTCTTAAATACAAGTTAAATGTCTTGAAGAAATCATCACTAACATAAAAAACATGCACTTATAAACAAGATTTCACAACTGTGATACATGTATACAATAAGAATTTGTTGATTGCTGAAAAGGGTATAATAATCTACACTGATGGCTCAGTCATATCTCATCAACGCTGTGCTTTGATTTTTTTCTGCACTGTCTGGTGGGGAAATGTAAAAAATTCTAGTGGTGCTTTCACTACAACCACGAGCAGTCTTATGATGGAGATATAGGTTGTGGCGGAGGCACTGACATGACTGGTATCACAGGACTGTTTTTATGCATGCATACTTAGTAACTCAATGAACATGATCTGCAAAGTTGAAGCAGGAGTCATCTGCCATCACTGGGTGAAGTTAATTAACACAATCTATGGCCATAAAGATTACCTTTATATTCATGCCAGGACATGAGGGTGTTATGGGTAATGAGTGAGCTGATAGTCTGGCAAGCATGGCCTCAGTGTCAATAGGTACATCAAGAGGTGAATCTGACATAGTTGATGTGTTAAGCAATCTCGTCTGCTCAGAAGATTTCCAGAAGTGTGATTTACTGTCGCTTTCAAGACTGTCTGAGATTGTTATAAAGATTGGAACAACCCGTAAAGATAAACACAATAGAAATAGATATACAAAGAGACTACTAAATCAGCATCAAATTTTAACTGACAGCCACTAAACTCTGATGGATTTATTGATATAGGGACTGAAGCACCTATGAACTTGTCCGGTGTGCACTAATGGTAACCTGTAGTCATAACTCAATGTGTTGACAGCGACATAAAGATATAATGACTGATTCATCTTGTTATTTTTCAGGAAAATTGCAGGGAGATTTATCCAGGTATAAGCCATTCTTCCTATTTGCCGTCAACTTGATCTCCCTGCATTGAGTAACCATGTCTTAGAATAGTCAACAGTCCACCAGTGTCGTTGTTGATCTGGCTAGTTACTGTATACATATACCTACTTTTACATAATCATTGTGCTTTTGATAAACTATTGAGGAGGGAAGAGCATACTGATGGTGGTGCCTGTTGCTTCAAAAGAGAGAGATGACAACTTCTTCAGATACTTTCTTGAGAAGAGTTTCAATGGAATTTGATGGCTGTTACTGTCACGGATTCATGATATGTTTGAACAAGTTGATAGTTTTCTTGGATGTATCCTGCCTTTTGGTTATTTTTGGTAATTTTTCCCACATTTATTCAATTAATTAATTATTTTATGGTGAAAAATAGGAAAGGCAAGATTTTTTAAATAATTATTTGTGAAATAGCGAGGGGGTCTATTAGTGTGTATTTTTTGGGGGGAGATACAGGTGGATGGACATATGGTTGAGTAGCATCTTTAGTTGGTTACTGTATCTAGGGCTAAGCCCAATTATTTGGAATCTAAAGTCAGAATTGGTGGGATTTAAGGTTAGTTGTCATGAAATATATCTTTATCAATTGAGGTGAGAATGAGACTTTTTAGTAGTTATTAGGAAGCAATTCTCATGTATGATAGTGAATGTTAGACACAGCAGAATATGGACAAATTATATTGAAGCAGTAGAGATGTGTTTTTATAGAAGAACACCATGGACAGATAAAAAGCATAATTAAGATATCTTGACAGAAGTTAATTCAAAAAGAGAGCTAGACAATGTCATTTAGAACCAGATAGTTAGAATTAGAATCTGACTTGGTAGGGATCTAGGACTATGACCTTGGAGTACATTTTGTAATTTCTAGAGTTAGGTGCAGGAGAAAATAGATTCATGATTTATGGAATTATTATATTTTTTCTTTGTCCAAGTATTAACAGTCTAAAGAAGAGATTAGAGAGTTAAAATATTAAAAAGAGTCTAAAGATTAGACAGTCCAAATATTAGACAATCAGAATAATAGACAGTCCAAAGATTTATATTTTTTGACCAGATCTCAGTTTCTTCAACTACAGGTTAGCCATTCTGAAGATCAGATTGAAAGTTAGGTTTAGCGTTAGATTAGAGAGTTCAAAGAATTATATTGTTTAATTATGTCTGTTTCTTCAGCAGATTATAAAGTCCAAAGATTTGCAGTCTTAAACTTAATACCTATCAGCTGGTACATGTTTTCTATATTTTATGCAGAAAGTATTCCAGTTTTGTTGAATTCATTTACCTTTGGTTAAAGTATTCTTTATTCAGAAATGGTACAGAATTTTAGATAACAATATGTACTTGATTCTTGATCAGGATTAAACAGCATTGAAGGTGTGATAACGACCCCACCACCCCTAGGTGAACTAGATACGCAGATATCATAGGCTAGCTCTAAACCATGCTGTAACATTTCATTTTCTGGACTATATCCTGCTAACCTGTAGGAGTTTGAGAATGTATGCAGAAGAACCTTGGCTAATTCTGTGTTAATCAATCCTTGCTTCTTTACTCAGAACTTTTACCTGTATACTCCTATGAAGGTGAATCAACACACCTGTTTCATGACTCACAACATGGCACACCTGACTCATGATTCTCGGCATGACACATCTGACTCATGACTCAACATGACACACCTGACTCATGACTCTCAACATGACACCTGACTCATGACTCACCACATGACACACAAGATTCATGACACTCATGACTCTCAATATGACACACCTGACTCATTACTCTTAACATGACACACATGACTCTCAATATGACACACCTGACTCATGACTCTCAACATGACACTCATGACTCACAACATGACACACCAGATTCATGACTCGACATGACACACCTGACTCATGACTCTCAATATAACACACATGACTCTCAACATGACACACCTGACTCATGACTCAACATGACACACCTGACACAACTCAATATGAAACATCTGACTCATGACTCAACATGACACACCTGACTCATGACTCAACATGACACACCTGACTCATGATTCAACCTGACACACCTGACTCATGATTCAACATGATACACCTGATTCATGACTCTCAACCTGACACAACTGACTCAACATGGCACACATGTTTGTGAAATCTAGACTTATCTA
This sequence comes from Meghimatium bilineatum, assembly GCA_034231615.1. Lineage (NCBI taxonomy): Eukaryota > Metazoa > Mollusca > Gastropoda > Stylommatophora > Philomycidae > Meghimatium > Meghimatium bilineatum. Next base: position 3,211,026 of record CM067306.1, read on the forward strand.
TTTATTACTTTGGTCTGTGAGCTGCAAATACTTCACCTCTTTTCTCGTGCAAGTTGTGAATTTCATAGCACAGTGGTTATTGGTAACGGTAGGTCCCATGGAAGTAACCTGCCATCGGGAATGAAAACTCTTCATGAACGAAGCTGCTGCAACTATTGGGTGGGTTGGCCAGTTCCCTTCCTTAGTGTGTTTACCTTCCCCAACCCATCCATCAGGTACCCATTTACAGCTGGTTCAACAAGAGAAGCAGTCATGTCAGACAAGAAATCACGAGCCAGGTTTTGTTGTCTGAATGTGGTTTCAAATATGGCATGCTGTAAGCAAGCTCACTATCAACTAGGCTACTGCCCTCCTGCTGTGTCATAGCACAGTGTTTAAGAAGCACTCATTTGTTTAAGAATCTCGGGCAATTGATTGAATAAATTAGTGGGCTAGAAAAAGTACACATATACGCATTGATAGAAGTTGATTATAGAATCTTCAGAGATCTATCACCAATGTCAAGAAAACTACAACGCACTGAAAATGCATTGGTGTCATCTAGTACAGATTTTCTGTATTAATAAGGATTTGAGAGTTTGATAGGACCCTACCCCAAAAAAATAAACACAAAGCAACCCAATTTTTTTTTTTCAAGATCATTTTGTGTTAAATTTCCTAGAACTTATTACTAATGCTGACGTTTTTATCTCACATGCTCATATATGGGGGTGGGGGGTGTGTTTTTGGTGCTAAATACTGACGTTTTTTATTGAAATACAGAAATAAATTGTTAAGACTATGGATTTATGCAAAAATAAGTTGACAACTATGTACGTGTAGGGGCTGTGGTAACACAATATGAATATGATTATAAAAGAAAATAGGTTAGTGTTCTCAGTAGTGAATGTGACATACTAGCAACAAAACACAAGGAGAGAAAACATTTTGATTAAAAGTCCTCATCAAGACAGAAAGCAAGAGACAAACAATAATGAGAAACCATGTACTATTATATACCATATTTTAATATCTCCTTAACCTCATACTTTACCAGTCAATCTCTTCGCTATTTTCTTTCTCCTCTGCCTATCCTTGCCATACTATATGTGTGTTCTCACATAGGTTCTTTGTAGCTTGTGCCTTGTTTTTCATCCTGTTGAAGGCATTTTATTAGAAATGTCATCTGTTGCAGATTTCTCCCATTCATGAATTGTTTATGTAGAACTGCTGATCAAATCTGTTGAGTTTGTGCTATATGAACTGGTTTTCTGGTACATGGGAAGATTAAAGAAGCTTGATGCAGCATGTTTCCTTATGGGATATTAGTTCATCTAAGTTATATTAGTACAAGACCACACAAAAATACAAGTTTCACTTCAGTAACACAATGGTTTTCAGGTCATAGTTCTAACTCTGTCCCATAGAGTATCTTTCTATTTTGTTCTATTATCTTAGTATTGGTTGTGTCCCATGGACTGCATTCAATTTGCTCATAAACTACATTCGGATTCTTTCTCATAAAATACATTCTATTTTTCTCACATGGACTGTATTGTTTTTGTTTCATGCATTTAATTCAGGTTGTGTTCCATGGACTACATTTTGGTTGTGTTCCATGAATTTAATTCTGGAGGTGTCTAAAGGACTACATTTTGGTTGTGTTTCATGAATTTAATTCCGGTTGTGTTAAACGACTATATTTTGGTTGTGTTCTAAGGACTAAATTTTGATTGTGTTCCATGTTTTTAATTATGATTGTGCTCTGATTGTATTTACTGGACTGTATTAATGGATTTCTGTTAAAATGATGCTGTTCTAAAATGATGAGTGTTCTATCTTCTTGCCGAAAACAAAGTTTTAAGGAGGTTATGGACACCACTGAGCAAAATACTCTGCATTTGAATGTTACTATGGAAGTATCACCAAATATATTTGCTCTGGAACTATGAGATAAGTATGCAGGTTGTCAAGAAACACTGTAGCAATAGTGAAACAGTGTAAGTAGGCTTGGTGTTGACAGAAATTAGACACGGTTCAATTCCTAAAACTATTTTCCAAGGAACATTTGTGGATGCAAGAAAAACTGACTGTAAGGGATATCTTACAAAGGTAACATCAAGGGATGGCCCATACATTATTTTTTTATTTTACACATATGAATTACTGAGGACTGATGTGTTTGAATAACAGGTTTTTTTATGCCGTCTTCAATGTGTCACTTATACAACTCTGTGTTGGTGATAGCTCTTATTATTATTATATTCTGGAGTTCTGGTTGTGTCTCATGGACGTAGTTCTGGTTGTGTCTCATGGACTTAGTTCTGGTTGTGTCTCATGGACTTAGCTCTGATTGTATCCCATATGTTTCAATAGATGAACCTGTTATTTTAATATATAAATCTAGCGAAAGATAAGAAACATTAGTAAGTCATCTTGTATTTGTTTGCATGAAATGTAAAGAACATATTGTTTAGAAAGATAGCACCTTCTGTATGTGGTAACACCTTCATGCATACTGGCACCATGTTAATCTTCACACAGTCTTATGCCATTTATATGTGGAAATATCGTGCGATCTGGTAAGCTCTGTATGTGGGGAAACTTGGAACGGGGCCATTAAGTTTTGATAATCACTGGAAACACACATTATGACACATAAAAATCAAAGTTTCGACCAAAAGTCCTTTATCAAGAACATTCACAACAAAAAAATGAGTAAGAATGGTACTATTGACATTCACATGGCAGAACTATATATAGATATAACCCGGAAGAGCTAAAACTAGTTCAGTGATGAAACAACACACACATAAAATGGATAAAACACAGCCAAATATCATTGAAATAAGACAAATAGAGAAATGATAGTACAGCAGTCTATCATCTATATTACTGATAGGCATTGAGGGTTCAGTCATGCCAAATTGATATTATATATCAATTCTCAAGTGCGTAATTGGTCCATTCATCTGAGAAACATGACTTAATTACTGTCACCTGAATGGCCAGTGCACCCTATGGCCAGTGCACCCTATGGTCAGTGCACCCTATGGCCAGTGCACCCTATGGCCAGTGCACCCTATGGTCTGTGCACCCTATGGCCAGTGCACCCTATGGCCAGTGCACCCTATGGTCAGTGCACCCTATGGCCAGTGCACCCTATGGCCAGTGCACCCTATGGCCAGTGCACCCTATGGCCAGTGCACCCTATGGTCAGTGCACCCTATGGTCAGTGCACCCTATGGTCAGTGCACCCTATGGTCAGTGCACCCTATGGTCAGTGCCATTGAAGTGATCAGTAACAGGAGTTCCAGTATAGATTTTGATGCTGTACAGGTGATGACAGAATCGGTCTGCGAGCCTCCTTCAGTCTCACCTATGTATGTACTTCATGATGCAATGCTTGCAGATGATGCTAACATATATAAATATATATATATTTTAATTCATTCATTTCCTTTTGTGCTGAAGTTAGCACATAGGGCAGAGGTCAGATCTCTCCAATTCTGTCTGTTCAAAGCTGTTCTGTGCAGTTCTTGAACAGTATGGATATTGATTGTTTTACTTTCTCTAAGTATTATTCTTCTGAGTATTTCATTTGGTCTACCCCTGGCTCTTTTGCCTGTAGGTATCCATTCAAGAGATTGATGGTGTATTCTGTTGATGTCTGCGCGTAGGACATGTCTGATGTAGGACCAACTGCGTTTTCTGATAACATCTGTGATGAAATTGTAATGTGTCTCTTCTCTGATTTTATCATTCGATTTGAATTCACTCCAATGGGTGTTAATTATCCTACGAAGACATTTGTTCTCGAAACTCAGTCATTTCTTTTCTGAAGATAAAGAACTTTTCCAGCTCTCACACCCATATATATATATATAGACACATGTAGAATCAAACATGATACTACTAGCTGTCTCTGACAAGATAAATGAGAATCTTTTTCACCAACAGAACATTGGAACTTACAGAATAAGTAACCGTGTGAGTGCACTACTGAGGAAGGATATACATGACTCACCCACACAGTCAAGAAGACTATGCTCAAGTTGAAAATGTGCACATACAAAGAATGACAGACATGGGGGAGGGGGGGGGGGGTGACAAGATATGATCACATAATCAACATATAACTGAGTCTTTAAATCTGCATACTCTTGAATGACTGCTGGAACAGAGAGTGGATCACTTATGGGAATATCTGGTGTGCTGCATGATTCTGATTTCTAATCAAGAATAGGGCCTACACCTACATGGCAGCGACGAAACACACTGCTCATAGAACATGAAGAGTATACCAAAAGACAACAGATCAAGTGGTTTTCACACGCTTTCAGACTACCAACAGATAAAACTCCACAAATGGCCATGTTACATAGACAACGGCTATAAAGCCAGAGGCAGACCATGTAAAGATCACAGAAATCAAAGAAGTCACAGGAACAAGCTTACAAACAGCACACAAGAAGAACATCTCCAGAGAACTCTTCCACCCTTGACGCCACAATGCAAGCAAGGGCCACAGTGTATAGATAGATAGATAGACCTACACTAATGTGGAATAATGAATTATAGATCAACATTTACCATTTATTTCAATATATGTACAGCACAATTTTCTTCAGTGTCAACTAATTTGCATTCTCGTTTGGTTCAGATCACAACGTGCAGTTATTATATGTCCTTTCCCCATGCCAATTTTCTATTTCTCTTGCTGTTCTACAAACATGGGCAAGAATGCCCCCATTTATTTTTCCTATATCCATGTATGTCTTCCTTTACCAGATCTAATCAGCTGATTGTGTGTAAAGTGGACAATTTCTCCCTTCATGGGCATGTATTGTATCTGCTTATATTGATGTGTTATCTCCTATAAAGATAGCATGACTTTTTGTTGTCATTGTTCAAGTATTGTTAAGGTAGGTTAGATTTATCTGGAGATTGATGATGAAATAATCCCTTTAACTGTCAACTCTTGATAGCTAATAGAGCTTTTAACAAAATCACAGGTTCTTCACTATTGTGTAATTCAGGTCACATCTGGACACATATAAGACCTCAAAGGCAGGGTTGTGGATGGGGGTTTATGGATGCATGTTTTGTCCCAGTAGGGAGGCAACACAGTGCACCAGTATCCAAGGATTATCACCTTCTGCCCAAGGAACAGCACACACTTCTGGACCAACTAGTTCCCATTCTTCTATCAGATTTGTTGTTCTATTCACAGTGATAAGACATCTAGCATTCCCCATCACCTAGCAGTCGTCCACAAAAAGCAGTGTTGTCACTAAAGGACAAATGTCCGCTAGCCTGCATCTCTTCATCATCCCATTATTTGATAGAAGACAAACAGTCAGAAATTGTGACAAAGATGTGACACTAAAATCAGAAATTGTGACAAAGATGTGACACTAAAATCAGAAATTGTGACAAAGATATGACACTAAAATCAGAAATTGTGACAAAGATGTGACACTAAAATCAGAAATTGTGACAAAGATATGACACTAAAATCAGAAATTGTGACAAAGATGTGACACTAAAATCAGAAATTGTGACAAAGATATGACACTAAAATCAGAAATTGTGACAAAGATGTGACACTAAAATCAGAAATTGTGACAAAGATATGACACTAAAATCAGAAATTGTGACAAAGATGTGACACTAAAATCAGAAATTGTGACAAAGATATGACACTAAAATCAGAAATTGTGACAAAGATATGACACTAAAGTCAGAAATTGTGACAAAGATGTGACACTAAAATCAGAAATTGTGACAAAGATATGACACTAAAATCAGAAATTGTGACAAAGATATGACACTAAAATCAGAAATTGTGACAAAGATATGACACTAAAGTCAGAAATTGTGACAAAGATGTGACACTAAAGTCAGAAATTGTGACAAAGATATGACACAAAAGTCAGAAATTGTGACAAAGATATGACACTAAAGTCAGAAATTGTGACAAAGATGTGACACAAAAGTCAGAAATTGTGACAAAGATGTGACACTAAAGTCAGAAATTGTGACAAAGATGTGACACAAAAGTCAGAAATTGTGACAAAGATGTGACACTAAAGTCAGAAATTGTGACAAAGATATGACACTAAAGTCAGAAATTGTGACAAAGATGTGACACAAAAGTCAGAAATTGTGACAAAGATGTGACACTAAAATCAGAAATTGTGACAAAGATATGACACTAAAATCAGAAATTGTGACAAAGATGTGACACTAAAATCAGAAATTGTGACAAAGATATGACACTAAAATCAGAAATTGTGACAAAGATGTGACACTAAAATCAGAAATTGTGACAAAGATATGACACTAAAATCAGAAATTGTGACAAAGATGTGACACTAAAATCAGAAATTGTGACAAAGATATGACACTAAAATCAGAAATTGTGACAAAGATGTGACACTAAAATCAGAAATTGTGACAAAGATATGACACTAAAATCAGAAATTGTGACAAAGATATGACACTAAATCAGAAATTGTGACAAAGATGTGACACTAAAATCAGAAATTGTGACAAAGATATGACACTAAAATCAGAAATTGTGACAAAGATATGACACTAAAATCAGAAATTGTGACAAAGATATGACACTAAAGTCAGAAATTGTGACAAAGATGTGACACTAAAGTCAGAAATTGTGACAAAGATATGACACTAAAGTCAGAAATTGTGACAAAGATATGACACTAAAATCAGAAATTGTGACAAAGATGTGACACTAAAATCAGAAATTGTGACAAAGATATGACACTAAAGTCAGAAATTGTGACAAAGATGTGACACTAAAATCAGAAATTGTGACAAAGATGTGACACAAAAGTCAGAAATTGTGACAAAGATATGACACTAAAATCAGAAATTGTGACAAAGATATGACACTAAAATCAGAAATTGTGACAAAGATATGACACTAAAATCAGAAATTGTGACAAAGATATGACACTAAAGTCAGAAATTGTGACAAAGATATGACACTAAAGTCAGAAATTGTGACAAAGATATGACACTAAAATCAGAAATTGTGACAAAGATATGACACTAAAATCAGAAATTGTGACAAAGATATGACACTAAAATCAGAAATTGTGACAAAGATGTGATAAAAAAGTCATAAATTGTGACAAAGATATGACACTAAAGTCATAAATTGTGACAAAGATATGACACTAAAATCAGAAATTGTGACAAAGATATGACACTAAAATCAGAAATTGTGACAAAGATGTGATAAAAAAGTCATAAATTGTGACAAAGATATGACACTAAAGTCAGAAATTGAGACAAAATGAAACATTGGTGTTTTTCACAGGTGACATGTTGTCAACCTATTCCCCCCCAACTTTATTTATTTAATTGCCTCCTACAGTCACATGGAAAGAAGACAATAACCATATTCTTTGCACCATAATCATATTCTATGAACTATACGTCCAGGTCCCAGTTTCCACATAGCGGGGGTGAAGGAAGTATGGGTTGTGGTTGATCTAGAAGACATCCCAGTGCGCTCAACTTTATTACAAGATTCTTGGCTGTGATCATTTGTGTTATTATGTTAAAACAGTGACATCTTGCGATGAGCTATCAAAATAATCCATTGCACCAAGATTCATATTTTGGTAGGAATATTTTGTTTGAGTTATGACTCATTTTTCTTATCTGGCATCAAAAAATGTTTATACAAATTAGTATGCCAGAATTCCTATCATCTGCCTTTTTTTAAAAATGATTTACAAATATTAATTATGTCAGTTACTTTTACCCAGATTTAACCTGCTGTTCTCTTTAATCTAACTTTCTTTCATTTTCTTCACCTTCTCTATCATTCCGTATTGCTCTTCCTAAATAATCTCCTAATTTATATATTCCATTCATACATTTTTTGTTAAGAAAAAAAACATTTTTAAAAAAACTACAGAAAAATGACAACCTCAAATTTTATTTCCAAATATTTATTCCTTATTTGTGATGAACTATTGTTGACATGATTCTTGTTTCTGAAGTAATACCCATGCATTTTGATGGCATAAACCAAGAAATGTTAATTGATGGCAATTGCTAATGATGATTACACAGATACTAATCTAGATATTTGAACATTTCAGAAATTGTACCAATTTTTGGTGTCTTTTCTTGATGTGTACATTTTTTCAAGTAGAATCTGATATTCTTGAGATTAGGAATTACTATGACAAGTATAATGACTTTTTGTGACATATGACTTTTGATGATTTATATGAGTTTTGATCATTTACTATCTATTAATTGATGATTTACTGCAATATTTAATAGTTTCTGTCATTTGACCTTCATCTTGTGATCTGTGCATCTGCTGTGATATTTGTGTGATCAAGAAAGAAAGTGGAAGTGAAATATCCTGACAAAAAGCAGTGTCCTGAAATGAATGTTGAACATTTATTGACTATTTTTAGAACAAGTTTGTATTTAGATTTATTGATAATGGGCATTTTGTACATGCTCTGTACTCATTGGTGGAATGTCCTTGCATTATTTTCACTTTCCACAACTTACATCCACCTCCATAGTCACTCTCTATCTATACATACCATCAGTCTCCACATTCATCACTTAACTATAACATCATTCTCCACAATCAACCCCTAACTATACAATCAGTCTCCACATTCATCCACTGATGATGATGTTCGTCCGTCATAATCGATGATGACCAAAAAACTCAACCATAATAATAATAACAATGTGTAATAATAATATAATATTCATCCACTAAATATACAAGCAGTATCCATTATCATTCTCTACCTTAGACATTAGTCTGCACAATCATTCTCTAACTATAGTCTTCACAATCATTCGCCAGCTATACCATCAGTCTTCACAATCCAATCCAGTTAACGATGAATCAGAAAATCGACTTATAGCAACCTATTTCCACCACTACTCTATTGTACTACTAGCAGATTCCACTATCATTCACCACAACTACCATCTATATCCACCACTACCTTCCATCATTATCATCTGTTTCTACCAGCACCCTCAACCATAATTATCTAAATTCATTGCTACCATCTTTCTCAACCACAACTGTATGAATTCATCGCTACCATGTGTCTAAACTACATCTATCTGATTTTCCACCAAAGTTTGATGTGTCGGGCCATTGGGACAAATAAAACAGTGGCACAACACATTTTCATTCTCTGGACTACATCCTGCTGGAAATTTAGTAAGATCATTGTCCTGCTACAAGAGAGATTCAGCTGGAGTTTGAGAATGAACGGTGAAGAAGATCTATCTGACTTCATCATTTACCATCTGTCTAAACCACATCTATCTGACTTCATCATTTACCATTTGTCTTAACAATATCTATGTCCTATGCTGATGACATCTTGGTATATAGGCAGGGCAGAGAGAGAGAAACGAGTGCCAGGAATTTGCAGTGGGATCTTGATCATATAGGGGATTATTGCAGTAGTTCTGGAGATTTTGTTAATCCATCAAAAGCATCAATAACATGGTTTTCCATGAATAATCACATACCTAGTAAACATGTCCACATGTGTACGAGAGATACGTTGTCACGGCTATGCGATACTTAATTGCCCAACTACAGAGCAAAGAATACAATTGTTCTGAGTGCAGACCTACCTACAAATCACCTCTGATAAAGAGCTCCCTCTACACCCTGAAATTATCAGTGAACGGCAGTCGACTTAAATAGGAAAGTCGTGAACAGAGCGTGCAGAGGATATTATACAAAGTGTGTGCAGGTTGGAGGATGTGCCACCTGATCCAGAATGGAGTTGGATGCCCTTAGAGTGTCCGACAGCCTTCAAAGTTATAATAACACTCAATAGAGAAAGCAAGGAATGATGTCCAACTGTCATGGAGTCGGAGGTGCAGGCTCTGATCTGTGAAAATTTCAGGGAAGGAGATATGATTATATATACAGATGGGTCAGTTGAGAGACACATCAGGAGTGCCTGGGCCTTCGCAGCTCCAAGGTGGGGAAAGACTATCACAGAGGAATGTGGTGTGTTTGCTCAGACGACAAGCAATGTGTCAATGGAGATTTTGGTATTAATAAATGTTTTGACATTGGTGTGTTTGCAGACTGTCTGCGAGCATGCCTGTATACTCAGTGACTCCATGAGCATGATTGTGAAAGTTCAGGCGGGGTACGTTTGGGAACAGTGGCTGGATGCATTGAAGAATTCCTGTGTGCGTAGAGTGACTTTTATCTTTGTGCCAGAACATGATGGAGTCCAGGGTAATGAGAGAGCAGTTAGGTTGGCCACCCACGCTACTACTACGGCTGTTGGTGGAGCGATGGATTGGGCAGACATTTTTATTACCCTAAGGGAAAATGCACAAACTAATGAATGTATAAGTGACGATGACTCTTGTTCCATGACTAGAATAAAGGAGCTAGGTTTGAAATGTGGTGTCGCTAGAAAGGAGTGGTTTTGTAGGCGAGGAAAAATGATGATCAATCAATGGCGTACTGGGACAAGCATTCAATGTAAAATCGCGGATACACTCAAGGAGAGATGTGAGCTTGTATGGACTTGTCTGGAGTGCAGTGACAATGATCCAATGACTAACTTAATATCTGACTTCATCTATCTCAGCCACAACTATCTGACTTCATTGCTGCCATCCACCAATGTCTAACATTGTTCGTGTGTGTATAGAGAAATACAACAATTTAAAAATCTAGATTTTCACCAGGAATCACCATCCCATCATTTCACCTTCTATTAATTCCCCTCCCATCAGTTCACCTCCCATTAGTTTCCCTCCCATTGGTTATTCATGCTCTATCATTGTGTATAGATGAAAATTGTCTGGATACAAATTTATTTATATTTTTAGTTTAGGAACTTGAAGTGACTTTGCTTAAACAAATGTGGCTATAGTGTATAGATCAAACTGGATCAGCTTTCTTAACAATCTTGCCATTCAGCATAGACTACAAATCTCCCATTACCAAGGCTATATGAACATTTTAAAATAAATGACAATGATGTCTTCAAAATTTCATTTGAAAAACATGAAAAAAACAAAATAGTTCTTTGAAATCTTTCCAAGTGTCACAATATTTTTAACCAGTTCTATGTCCAGATTCTGTTCCAAAGAGATAGAACCAGATTTCTTATAATTCTGGTCTTAATTATATTTCGTTTAAAACATCTCAAAAGAGCTTTGAATAAAATCATAATATTACAGTGGAATCCTGTTACAAGAACTTGGTCCGATAAACAACATATAAATGTAATAACGGAAATTTTCTATATAAGGTAGCTGGTGACAAAGTGTTGCAATTTTCACGTTTTAGCATATTTTTACAACTATACTTAACTATGAGAGACCAAATTTCCATCACTGTATACCTTATCCGTCCATCTAACATTAGTGAAAGTATTGAAAACATATAGCTAACTTGTAGACAGAAGAATGAGATTTTTTGAACATATGTAAAATAAATCCCTTTGCCCCATTTCCGGACAATGTGTCGCAGACAAAAAGGTGATACAAACCATTATAAAATTGAGGGAGATCGTGACTGTAACCAGTCAAGCACACTAGCAGTGTGTAAATGTATGCCAAGAATAGATTGAATAAATAGATAAACTTAGTTTTGTAACTTTAATCTGAAAAAAAGTTTCTATAAAAAAACTAGTAAACAGTTCAGTTTTATGGCAAATAATGTATTTGTAAGGTTAAATGATCATCATAATCATATATACCCATCTCTCCTAGATTTGTACGGTTGGGTGATTATTATAGCCATAAATATCAGTTTCTCCCAGCAACTTCCATGGATCGGCATCTGCAACTTCCTTATGATGTCAACATTTTTTTCATACATTTTGAACGTGAAACTCTGCCCCAATAATGTGCGACACCTTACCCCAAAATCAAATTTTTAGCAACTATCATAAAATCCAATTGAAAATAAAAAGTTGCCTGACAAGATCTATCTATTCGCTAAACCCTTTGTTGCCTTTCAGTGTCAGGGGTAGAAGAGTTTTCTGGAGATGATCCTCGTGTGTGCTGAGTATATTGTGGAGTTTGTTGCCTCTTATTTTGGTGGTCCATCGTTTTTGTGGTCAACCTCTAGGTCTGCCTTCATTTTATCTGTGTAGCATAGCTTGCTGTGGTAAGCTGTCTGATGGTTGTCTGCTGATGTGTGCAAACCATTTGATCTGTTGTCTTCTCTTAATATATTCCAAGATTGAGGTGGTGCCTGACAAGATAATGTGCTTAATTATTTAACAACACAACATATATTTCAAATAACATTTTTTTAAATCATGATAGTAATAATAACAACAGTACGCAGAGTACGAGAAGTTGCAACAATAAAAATAGATCGTACTTAGTTCAAACATATTATTCCACAATGTTGAAAATTGACTTGTCCTTGACCTATCAAACTTCACTGTATTAAAGATTTTGGTGTCTGACCTAGTCACATGCGGTATCAGAAGAACCCATAGATTTGGAAAAACTCCTGTGATGTTTTACCCTGTGCGTCTCTTTACCCCAAGCTACCCTACAACACAACAATATAGAAAAAATATAATTGGAAATTTTGTTACATAAATATTGTTATATCAGAAAATGTGTTATAGAGGGATTCCACTGTATTATTATAAGATACAATACTATATCTCATTGAAGTATATAGCCTATTCTACATAGAACATTGTTGTACAATTGTTGAATTTCTATACAGTAGTTATACATCCAAACACATTGCCAGTACAATATGGACAGTTTGACTTCCATGCACATCAAAACCACAATCTAGTTTATGAGAGTTGGTGTTGTGAAACACTAGCTCACTAACCTTTCTACCACTGAGGTCATCATTTTATAATGCTGCTAATGATTATACTCTATGGCTGCAGCCATTTTGAAATATAATACTACCCTTCTACTTCAGCTTTCATTCTAAAACTCCCGCTGGATCTCTCTTGTAGCTGGACAATGATCCTACTAGATTCCAGCAGGATATAGTCCAGAGAATAGAAATGCATTGTGTCACTGATTTATTTGTACCAGTGGCCCAAAACATCTGTCTTCTGTGTGAAATACTACCCAAGATGTGATGTATGTAGTAATAGTATCAGTATGATAGCAGTGTCACTGCAAATCATAATTAATTCAATGATGATATAAGTTATAACAAAGGTATATACATCTGTTGATTATGGATTGAGATGAAACAACTTATAGAGGACAGTGCAGGGAGTAAGGAAGCATTCATATACTCTGACAGGCTGATCCGGCATGGAAAGAAGTCTGAATGTGGGATCAACCACAACTCAAACGCTGCTGTCTGTGATGATAGGGAAGAGTTTATGTGACAACAACCTCCAGTATATATGAATATGGAGGGTGGAGGGCTGTTACAGTACAGCCTTACTCTTAGAAACTATATTCAACTGTCTGTTATTGTATCCGAATCTCAGTCCATGCTTCGGAAACTCCAAAGTGTATATTTGTCAACATATATAGATACCTCTGCCCTTTAGGAACTTGTATGAATCTACTGTTCAGCTTATGCTGAGATTCATAGAAATTAGCAAGCTGACACGCTGGCTATAGTTCACCTGTCTTGGGTGGCTACAAGAACACCTGACTTTGGTGATTACTTTCAATATGGACAAAGGTGATCTTGAAAGCAATACTTGGATGCCTAGTGGAGAGGGAGAATTAATGTAACAACACAGTATTACAGAGACTGAAGGAATTTGGGATCAAGCGTGTGGACAAGTAGAGTAGGACAATAGAGGGGTTTAATTATCAGTGTGCAACAGGAACAATAAGCATAGATAATCTTCACCATCTTCTAAAAGAAACTGAACACCAATGGCTCTACCCAGAGTGCACTGATGTCACTTCTTGATGAATAATTGATGATCATTAAAGTGCACACGTCAGTTCTTGATGAATACTTGATGAGCATCAAATGTAATCAACAAAGTGTTCAGTCACGAAGAGACTACATATCTCCTTGAATAATTCTCTCTCTCTAGTTATATGTTTCTGAGCAATGATGTTAGCATAAAAAAAATATCTGCCACAAGTCAGAGAAATGATCTGCTTTCTTATTTGATGTTTTGGGGTATCCTTTTCATGTTTATTTTATGCATATGTGGGTATTAACCCTTAGACTACAATATGCCACTTCATGAAATCATTAACCCTTTGTTGAAGTATGAAATTAATAACTACCGATACGTATAATCAGCTTAGCAAATCATTTGGCCTGCTCACGCTATGAGTTTATCAGCAGAAGTCAAAAGGAGTTTGTTTTTGTTTTGTTTGTTATTAACTTTCATTTTTTTGACAGACATCTTTTGGACTCCGCATATAAACGCACATTTTTTGCTTGATTTTATTTAATATTTTAGTCTTCTTGTTGCTTCCATTATTTTTAAATCTGTGCCCCTGTGACAAGTCCATTGGTCATGTCTTCCAAGTTATTGCATGTTGCATTTGAACACATTTTCCTACAGCCTCAACATTGTATGTTGTACATCCATCAATCCTGACTAAAACACAAAACTGGTTATTCAATATTTCTGTCTTCAAATATTTATGCTGAAAACTACAGTGCTGCCATAGTCATGTAGTTACAACAAAAGTTCCGTATAATGTGAGCCGGTGAGCAGCCGCACACACAATTAGAAACTACCTCTCACGAAATGTACCACCCATGTGCACACATAAAGAGTAAGTGCACTTTTTTTTCTTCTTTTAATTTTTTTCAATAGTAGAAAAACTTCCAGGGCAATAAATACATTTTTATTCAAGAGGGAGAGTTACCTAGAAATAGAAAACAATAACAATAAAAAAGGTCTTTTGCCTGATTCTATGCGCAATTCCTTTTTTATATAGAATTTTATTACCGGTACCTTTTTCTGCAATAAATTGTTATAGGAGGGGATATACCCAGCATTTGGCTAGGTGCTTATTACTAAAGTTATTCCCTAATTTCCTATGAAGAGGGTTTGCACACACACACACACCACGTGCTTGAAACCTTCACATAGAAATACTGAAGTGAGAAGAAATTAATAAATTTAAAGACAATATCAGTGACAACATTGGTTCTCTGATAGGGATGATAGGGATTCCGCATGAACAACAGCATACAAAACAAATACAGGATGTCTACAGAAAGTATAATACTGGCGTAGTCATGTGGTTAGAGTTCCAGCATAATTACATACATTTGGTGTAGTCATGTGGTTAGAGTTCCAGCATAATTACATATATTTGGTGTAGTCATGTGGTTAGAGTTCCAGCATAATTACATATATTTGGTGTAGTCATGTGGTTAGAGTTCCAGCATAATTACATATATTTGGTGTAGTCATGTGGTTAGAGTTCCAGCATAATTACATATATTTGGTGTAGTCATGTGGTTAGAGTTCCAGCATAATTACATATATTTGGTGTAGTCATGTGGTTAGAGGTCCAGCATAATTACATATATTTGGTGTAGTCATGTGGTTAGAGTTCCAGCATAATTACATATATTTGGTGTAGTCATGTGGTTAGAGTTCCAGCATAATTACATATATTTGGTGTAGTCATGTGGTTAGAGTTCCAGCATAATTACATATATTTGGTGTAGTCATGTAGTTAGAGTTCCAGCATAATTACATATATTTGGTGTAGTCATGTGGTTAGAGTTCCAGCATAGTTACATATATTTGGTGTAATCATGTGGTTAGAGTTCCAGCATAATTACATATATTTGGTGTAGTCATGTGGTTAAAGAGATGATATAGTCAGGATGTTAGAGTGCTAGTGTGGTCTAGTAGTTTGAGTACCTGTGTAAAGGGGTTAGAGTGTTAGTGTAGTAGGTGGTTCGAGAACTGGTGTATGCTTATGTTTAACATCATTATGTAGGCAGGTGGTTAGAGTATTTGATGTAGGCTGGTGGTTAGCATCTTGGTGTAGGCATGTGCTTAAAGTCTTGGTGTAGGCATGTGCTTAAAGTCTTGGTGTAGGCATGTGCTTAAAGTCTTGGTGTAGGCATGTGCTTAAAGTCTTGGTGTAGGCAGGTGGTTAGCATCTTGGTGTAGGCATGTGCTTAAAGTCTTGGTGTAGGCATGTGCTTAAAGTCTTGGTGTAGGCAGGTGGTTAGCATCTTGGTGTAGGCATGTGCTTAAAGTATTGGTGTAGGCAGGTGGTTAGCATCTTGGTGTAGGCATGTGCTTAAATTCGTGGTGTAGGCAGGTGGTTAACATCTTGGTGTAGGCAGGTGGTTAGCATCTTGGTGTAGGCAGGTGGTTAGCATCTTGGTGTAGGCAGGTGGTTAGCATCTTGGTGTAGGCAGGTGGTAAGCATCTTGGTGTAGGCAGGTGGTTAGCATCTTGGTGTATGCATGTGCTTAAATTCTTGGTGTAGGCAGGTGGTTAGCATCTTGGTGTAGGCAGGTGGTTAGCATTTTGGTGTAGGCAGGTGGTTAGCATCTTGGTGTAGGCAGGTGGTTAGAGTGTTGATCAAGAGACAAACACAAGAAAAGAAACATAGAATGAAAAGTTATATGAAAACATAAACAAACATATTTCTATACACTGGATTTGGCATATTTTTGTTGTGTTGGTGTTTCATGAATGATATTAAGACAGAAACCTGTTAAGTTTGCTCTGCCTACAATATTTGATTGAATATTGTTTAGCTAACAATTGTACATTGCCTACTT
Organism: Meghimatium bilineatum; assembly: GCA_034231615.1. NCBI lineage: Eukaryota > Metazoa > Mollusca > Gastropoda > Stylommatophora > Philomycidae > Meghimatium > Meghimatium bilineatum. Next base: position 3,227,764 of record CM067306.1, read on the forward strand.
AGTAAATCCAAATCAAAGAAGGAAAGTTAGTCATAAATACAGCTTTCCACCACACATCCCCTGAATGTTAAGATCTAGTATTGTGAGGTCTGAAACCATTCAGATCTCTGTCATTATATGTTCTAGGCTTATCTCAACCTTCAAAATTTCAAGATCTAAGTAATAACTCTACAAGATGTTTCAGAATGTCACAATTTAAGTAATTACTTGACTAGGTGCTTCAGAATGTCAAGATGTGGGGAAGGGAAGTAAATTGACTAAGCACACATTGTTATATCTGAAACATTTGTTATTATTTTGTATACCTGACTGTTAATTACCAGCCAGTTTTGTCATGTAAACCTGAGATCAGCCAAACTGAATACATTTGTAGCTAATTAGTACTGAAGTAACTCATACATAAACTCTGTCATTTGTTCAGTATTTTTGTGTGACAATGACCCTGTGTTCAGTTGATTACTAGAATACAATATTTTCTGACATTTCAGTTGAAGAACAACATATACAAGCTATCTGTCTGTATGTCTGAAAACATTTGTATAGGATTATGTATCTATTGTGAAAAGTTGCTTGTTATGGTGTTGACTTTGTGGGTCTTCATCTTCAGATTACCATAGGTGTAAAGTAGTATTGATTTTCCATATTGATATGGATTTACAGAAGTGTTATCTCACATGCACATATTGATAGATTTTTAGAATTTTTAGACCTCGAAGGCAGGCACACCAGTGGGCAATCTCCCAGGATCACCATGTCCTACCAGGAGTATAGCATAGACTTCTGGGCCAAACAGATCATTCTTATGTCACATCTGTTGACTCATCTGCAGTGATAGCACATCTAGCATTCCCTGAAACCTATGAAGCTGCCACACAAGGACAAAGGTGTACTTAGTCACCTCCTGTGACATTCTTCAAAGAAGTCAGTCATCCCTATTCTTTGTACTATCAACTAGAAGTTAGAGACCCCCCCCCCCACATTTATTTGTGCCACATATCCCTCTTGAGCTAATAATTTGTTAGCTTATCCTATTCAGGACGTAGCTATCTACCCAGCATTTTTTGGCTGTGGTGATTTTTTTTTCTTTAGCTGATATGAAACTAAAATACAGACTTTCAATGGATAAAAACACTCTCCTAGTATTACCTATTGTTTCATCTGACATAAGAATTTGGATTTGTTACTTGGATTTCCTGAGTATGTACTAATTAAGTCTATTATTACCTCTTCTATGTTTGATTCTTTTGCCTTTTTAATGCATAATTATTCCAGTTTTTATTTTCCAGTTAATATAGACGGTCATTGTGATGCTCACTTTACTGTCACTATATGCCAACAGTTTATAAATACTATAAGCTTAATAGTTGTATTCTCCAATCAACCGGCTTGACCACTACACCAGTGAGACCCACACAGAGGGACAATCATTGTGCTGTTACACTGTCTGCCCTCTTACAGTTCCACAATCATTGAGGACATAATTTAGCACAGCTGGGATTAGTTACTGAGAACAATATAACGGCTAAAGGATTAAGTTTGTATTTAACACATTTTTTTTTTACAGTAGTGAATTTCTAAGTAATATTTACATTTAGATAAAATCTCTAATATAATACAGTTGCGAAAGCTGGAAAGTAACAAAGGTCCTGGAGAAAAACTTAAATTCATTTAAAAATAAATATTTTAGAAAACTTAAACAGTGTCAGGAAAGAAGTTAATTCAAAGAAAGTAAGAGAAAACACCAAACATCAAAATGTTTCTGCAACAATAAAAAGAAATAAAATAGTGGATACATCAGACATGTTCTGAAAGTTAATGAATATAGTCTTCCACTACAATAATTAAAATGGGTACCAAACTATAGAGCTCTGGTTTCTGCCTACTGTTCCACCATATTGAGTTGTCAAGGATGCTAGGTCGTAACTAATTTCTAAATTATGCTGTTGCACAACTCTCCCAGGCTGAAATTGAAACATGTACCTTGATCAACCTAGATGCACTCCATACCTCTCAAATACATACAGTGATTAAACAGAACATCAATAATGGCAGGAAATGCATAAACAGAACATCAATCATGGCAAGAAGTATTAAACATAATCTCAACCATGGTGGAGCACCATTGTATGTAAACAGGGTTGCATATTCCTCATCTGTAATATGTCAATCTTCACTTGTTTAGGTGGTAGTTTTCATTCATTTAATTTCCATCTCCCCCCCCCCCCAGTAATTGTATACACAGTAAAATATAGCAAACATTTTGTGTCCTCTGTAAACACATCATCATGTGCAGCTCATACAGGGGGGGGGGGATCCATAGAACATGTGCAGCTCATACAAGGGGGGATCCATAGAACATGTGCAGCTCATACAGGGGGATCCATAGAGCATGTGCAGCTCAGACAGGGGGGGGGGATCCATAGAACTTTAACTCTAGTGTTATGTCAGTGCATCTTTATGAGAATAATAATCTATGTCATTTATACGTTTTAGTCCCATTTCAGATGGAACTATCAATTATGATAGATGGGACAGAATTAATATGAATATCTCATTATAGAAATGGGGGTTTGATCATCTGGCCGGTGTGATACTCTGTCTAAATGATAGTTTCATATCTGACTAGTGTGACTAAATGATAGTTTCATCATCTGACTAGTGTGACTAAATGATAGTTTCATCATCTGACTAGTGTGACTAAATGATAGTTTCATCATCTGACTAGTGTGACTAAATGATAGCTTGATCACCTTATTTGAAGATCAACTACTGGGTGCTACAGTATATTCCAACCTTAAACAGAAGTTCTCTTGAGTGATGCAGCATAGTCTTTCTACAGATATTAATTGTTTAAGAACTCATTTCTTGAAGATTTGTTTCACAATGTTCAAACACTTGCTAACAGTGAGAATAAGATTAATGATTAGTAGATGCTTGTTATTTGTCCATCACAAGATGATCATGACCATTTGTTACATCCACTTTTAACACTCAGTTAGAGTTATGTCCTTGACTATGAGTTCATTCATAGCTAATAAGCCATATTTTGCCATAAATGTCCTTGGAAAGTTTGGGCATCGGATGACCATTGTAGATAGTTTTGGTCTACACATCTGACCAGTCAGTAAGATATGTCCATGGTTAAAAGATAAAACTTAAATAAACTAGAATGTTGCCATATGTAATTTTTTTACCATTAAAAAGTTGTGAATATTTTTTTATGAAACAAAAAGACAGATTTTCAATGGATGCAAGGATGGCTATATTTTTTTTTAAATCATTTAATATGTGCAGATATTTTGGTACAAGTAGATGCCACCAAATGTTTACTTATTTCCCTTGTCTATGTTTGTAAATTTCATGTTCATCATTTAATAATTGAAATATTTACTTATTTAGGGTTAGCTATGTAAAACACAACTACCCTAACATAAATTAATATTTAAATTATTAAATGATGAATTGAAATTTACAAACATAGACCAAGGAAATAACTCTACTTATGCTGTACCGATATTTTATATGAAACGATTTTTAAAAAACAGATCTTCAATAGATAGCATAGTTGCCATCTGTTTCATCATTAAAGTTGTGAACATTTTGTATGAAATAAATAAAATGCAGATCTTCAATAGATAGCATAGTTGCCATCTGTTTCATCATTAAAGTTGTGAATATTTTATGGAAGGTACCACAGTTCTTTTTTAAAGATTGATTACCTCTACTGTGCGATATTTATTTTAATTTTTAATTATATATATATATATATATATATTTCTGTTGATGTTATATTCTCTCAGTTGCTGTTGTTAACTCACCTCAGTTTCCATGCCACTTTCTGCTGTACTTTCCTATTTTATTTATTCATGTGCTTCTTTTTTTTTGGTTCATTTTTGTGAACTGAGCAAAAAGTGGTTATAGAACTGCTATCTGAATCAAAGATAAAATGTCAGATCCAGTAAGGCCATGTTTTTCCCCATAACATTGTTTGAAGTTTATTACTCCTCAGCTTATATTATTCACCTGGCTACCAGTCTATTTGTGGAAATACACCATAAATGTTTCTGTTACAGGTGTAGATATATTGTGATTCTGTCCATGGTCTCAAGTTTTGAAATTTTTTACAGTAGAGAATTGTAATCACAATGCAGTGAAAGCCAGAGAACAGAAGTCGCAGTGAAGTGACATGCAGAAATCTGGTCTAAATGTGTTGCGGGACATTGTAGAGATAGGTTTCCCATAAACAGAACCTCATAAATAGAGATTTCCTGTAAACAGAACCATGTAGATAGAGATTTCATTGAAACATAATTTCAATTTTAATTATGTTGAGTTCACTTAAAAAACATTATCTTCAACTTGTGTTTGAAATTTGCCTTGTTGATTTTCTGTTTATTTAGACAGGGGACTAGGACATTATATAAGGGCTATTTTCTTACTTATCATTCTTCATTTTTTTTAACATGGACAATCATAAAGTTGGCTATTGTTGTGAAAACTGGACCTCAAAAACTGCTATCTTATCTTCAACTAACAGAAAACACAAAGAGATTTAGTTTTAGCCATGAAAAAATACAGGAGATCAATGCTTTCAATCAAATCTCTCTAGCAGGTAAATCACAGCAAAAACAATTGATCAAACATGAAATATTGGATGACAAAGACAGATGGCATCAATTTTTCTCTTACTGTAACTGAACAGCGCAGACTGCAGTAACACTATACACTATATGGTCAATAACTATTTGTTGAAATATATAACTACTATTAAACCCATGTGATTTTTTTCTTATATAAGTTGTCTATAGAGTCTCTGTGTATTGACATCACACAGAGCTGGACTAAATACTCACAGTTCATGATGTAGTGTCATCAAGTGGTAAATAAGTGCACAGTGACTTTGTAGACACTTTGTATTTGTTTCCTCTTATTGATGGCCCTTTTTATCAACACAGTGAGATTGTTAACCCCATTTCTATCCCTCCTGATTCATATTTTCCTACTTTATAAACTGGTAATAATCATTGCTTTACCATTTCTGGTATCCACACATCCGAACAACAAATGATAATCCACTAAATTTCTTTTAAACCTGTCTTTGGACATTGTCATTTACAAATTAATTTTTGATATATCTTTGAGACAAGTTTTTTTTTGTGGTCTCGAAACTTGATGTTAATGGCTGATATGTTTGATTAGCTCCGTGGGTATGCTCAAATGTTGACTGAGATTTCTATTTGGCATTAGTTATATATATATATATATAAATATATTACTTCATGACATGTATGTAAAAATCATATTTCTGTGATTAGGTTTGAATTTTTAAACTCATGTATTATCAATTACTTTAAGTCCAAAATCACATCTAGGGATTGCTGTTACAGCCTTTGTTGAGACGTGGCAGGATCATAACGCCCAGGTCTGTACGACTAGCGGTATTTACAAAGATGAAAGATGTGATCTGTTAGAATAGGAAGAAAACATGGTAATAAAATATGAACAGTATAAGAATGTAGACATAACAGAGTAACAATGTAGACATTCAAGGAGATTATAACGTGACATAGATGTCACGAAGATGATAGGTACTTCTGATGTGACCCCGTCACAAGAAACTAGTGGTGTAACTGTGACACACAATAGAAACTTGAAATGTGGCTTTTTAGCCATTCTTAGTGACAGAAAATGACAGAAATGTGTGATGTGATTGTGACACAAGATGACAGAAATGTGTGATGTCACTGTGACACAAGGTGACAGAAATGTGTGATGTCACTGTGACACAAGATGACAGAAATGTGTGATGTGACTGTGACACAAGATGACAGAAATGTGTGATGTGACTGTGACACAAGATGACAGAAATGTGTGATGTGACTGTGACACAAGATGACAGAAATGTGTGATGTGACTGTGACACAAGATGACAGAAATGTGTGATGTGACACAAGATGACAGAAATGTGTGATGTGACACAAGATGACAGAAATGTGTGATGTGACACAAGATGACAGAAATGTGTGATGTGACTGTGACACAAGATGACATACATTTGTGATATGGCTGTGACACAAGATGACAGAAATGTGTGATGTGACTGTGACATGAGATGACAGAAATATGTGATGTGACACAAGATGACAGAAATGTGTGGTGTTATGTGACTGTGACACAAGATGACAGAAATGTGTGATGTGACTGTGACACAAGATGACAGAAATGTGTGATGTGACTGATACAAGATGACAGAAATGTGTGATGTGACTGTGACAAAAGATGACAGAAATGTGTGATGTGATTGTGACACAAGATGACAGATGTGTGATGTGACTGTGACACAAGATGACAGAAATATGTGATGTGACACAAGATGACAGAAATGTGTGGTGTTATGTGACTGTGACACAAGATGACAGAAATATGTGATGTGACACAAGATGACAGAAATGTGTGATGTGACTGTGACACAAGATGACAGAAATGTGTGATGTGACATAAGATGACAGAAATCTGTGATGTGACTGTGACACAAGATGACAGAAATATGTGATGTGACACAAGATGACAGAAATGTGTGATGTGACTGTGACACAAGATGACAGATGTGTGATGTGACACAAGATGACATAAATGTGTGATGTGACTGTGACACAAGATACCAGAAATATGTGATGTGACTGTGACACAAGATGACAGAAATGTGTGATGTGACTTTGACACAAGATGACAGAAATATGTGATGTGACACAAGATGACAGAAATATGTGATGTGACACAAGATGACAGAAATATGTGATGTGACTGTGACACAAGATGACAGAAATGTGTGATGTGACTGTGACAAGATGACAAAAATGTGTGATGTCACTGTGACACAAGATGACAGAAATGTGTGATGTGACACAAGATGACAGAAATGTGTGATGTGACTGTGACACAAGATGACAGAAATATGTGATGTGACACAAGATGACAGAAATGTGTGATGTGACTGTGACACAAAATGACAGAAATGTGTGATGTGACTGTGACACAAGATGACAGACATGTGATGTGACGGACAGAAGATGACAGAAATGTGTGATGTGACTGTTACACATTAAGATGGAAATGTGTAATGTGACAAAACATGACAGAAATAATGTAATGTGATTGTGACACAGGATGATGGAAATGTGTAATGTGAGACAAGATGACAGAAATGTGTAATGTTACACAAGATGACAGAAATGTGTAATGTGACACAAAATGACAGAATATGTGATGTGACTAACATAAGATGACGGAAATGTTTGATGTGATTGTGACACAAGATGATAGAAATATGTGACAGGGACAAACACACACATATGATGAATACCGGTATTCAGTTGTGTTGAGGAAATGTTTGTTGCAATTAGAAGTTGAGATCCTAGAGCACATACTCAACAGCTACAAACAAAGTACAGCTGGATCAACTAGAAATAACCACCAACCATTAGGACATGTGTGATATGATAAGCCAGCTCTCTAACTACAAGAGACCAGACCTAGTTGTATAATTATAATTTTCAAGAAGACTGATCGCATTGTATGACCGGTCCCTAACTATGATTTTGGCTTTCAGTGTATATTTTATCTGTCTCGTTACATTACCACGAGACCATCTAACTTCCTGTTCATATGAATAAACTTATATTTTGCATAATTTATATTCATGAGATAACATTTGTACATGTGATCATTTATAGGCATAAATTACTATTATGTACCAATTGATTGTTGTAATGTTTTCTTTCTTCATAGTTGTATTTATAGATCAGAAACAATTGTCACATCATTGATTCAGTTGTGTTTACGTACATGAATTGTTGCAAGTTTCATCTCTGATTTGTCCAGTTTCCTAGGAGGAGGAAAAACAGTCATGAATAATTGAGTATGTATGGAATAGACGTACAAGAACTGTCTATGATATGTGCAGAGTCTTGGAACTGGTACATACATGGATCCCAGTTTGAGTACCGCGTCTGTGACATTAATATAGTGTCCTGGGAAGTTATTTCTCACAAGTCATTGATATCTGATTGCACATGCCAATACTGGCTGGAATGATTGTCCATACAGTGGTAGTGAATGAAATGATTGCCAGTTTTGTCAATAGTTGCTGAAATGAATCTTATCCATATTTGGGGGAATGATTGCTGGATTGTGATTGCCAATGTTCTAGAAATATACATGATTGAATGTTCATATATTAGGTTTTGTTGAATTTTTAAATATGATTTTGTTACAAGAACATGTTCTCTAGCCATTGATAATATATACTTAGCTAGGGACATAGGATATATGTCCCGGTCAGTTAGACTTTAAGAGATATGTCCTGGTCTGTCACAGAACAGATTTTAGAGATATGCCCTAATCTGTCACACACTTAAAGATATGCCCTAATATGTCACCGACTTTAGAGATATGTTCTAATCTGTCACAGGACAGACTTTAAAAATATGTCCTGGTCTGTCACAGGACAGATTTTATAGACTTTCTGATCAATGTTCCCTATAAGACGAGTGCTTGTGAGCAAAAATCTATCTCTGTGGGCTGTTAATTTTGAACAGCACTTTATCTGGGCAAACCTGCTACACATAAAAAGTTCACTTCTTCAGCATATTCTATTTAAACCAGTTCCATTTTTTATTATAGGAACTTTTACACACATTTCTATACACAAGTCTTGTGAGCCACAACCAAACTCTGCACCAAGGAATAAAAATGTGTGCGCTAAAACACGGTAGTGCAGTGGTCCTGATTTGTCACAGGACATATTTTAGAGATATGTTCCGGTCTGTCACAGTTTTTAGATATAGGTCATGGTCTGTCACAGACTGTAAGGATATGTCGTGGTCTGTTACAGACTTTAGAGATATATCCTGGTCTGTGTATCATTAGCTCTGTGGGTATGCTCAAATGTTGACTGAGATTTCTGTTTAACATTAGTTATATATATATAAATATAAATATTTCAGACAACTATTTTATGTCTCTCTATTCCCCAACCTGTCTTGGGTCTCCCCAGATGCAAACTTGTCTTGTATCTTCCCATATCCTAACTTTTCTTGGAAAAATATTAAAATTACCCCATACACGTTCATGCGGTTTGAAAATCACCTACTGAAATAAACAATTCAAGGTTGAAAATAGGTCACGCATTTGATGTCTTTTTAATGATTGCTGATACATACCGGCATATATATATATATATATATATATATATATATATATATATATATATATATATATATATATATATATATATATCCATCCAACCCCCACCCTCCTCCTCAATGCTCGCTATCTGTCTAAAACTTATCTTGCATCCATCAATCTATTTATTCACTTTTCAACTGCCTACAGAGCACTGATCTCCATCTTGTCTTATCTTTAACTTGTATTTCCAATTCTCATTATGTCCTACTTATTTTTTTTAAATATATATATATATATATCTGTATTTCTTGATCTCTCTCTTTGATCTGGGATTTCCCACAATATGTGCTTGTTTTGCATTGCTCCCCGGTTAGTCTCAGGTCTCCTAACTGATCTAAGCTGCTATATTTATCTAGTGACAAAGGAGTCATGTTACAGGTGTTGATGGTGTGCAGGATAATGTGATATCTGTTGTTGAGGATAGACCTAAAACTGACACATGATGATGATGTGCATGAGAATATTGACATATCCAACAATTATCTCCTTTGCGTGATTCATTATCATAATTTATTTCACAGTATGAGTCAATGTTAGATTACTGAATTTGTTCATGTCATCACTTGCTTCATCGATATGCAGATGAGAACAATGAACACCAATTGGTCAATTTTGGTGTTCACACACTCTCATTTGCATATTGGTGAGGAAGGGCATAACAAATGTGTGGTGAGGCACACTTGGCCAGATTGTATTAAAAATACGAAATTATTTCTAGTGTTTTTTTAAGTTATTTCTTTCTGTGATATTTTAGTTGTGTATGTCTCTGTGGCGACCAATGTACAGGTTTCAAATCCCGCGACAGACAATTGTGCATACGAACCATTCAGAACACAATGGCAAACTATTGAACATGTTTATATTGCCTATAAAATCAACGCAGTTAAAGAATGGTGGGTTGATGGCTATGTCCTCCCTAGTCTCAATCGCAGTTATAGGCAGGCTGCATGGTATCATGGTTGCTAGTGTGCGTCTCAGTCTGGTATTTCAGACTTTAAAACCTGTGCTTGCTTGGGCAGGACTGTGTTTCTTAGCAGGGAATGCAGAGAATGGTGTCCCACAGCTGTGGAGAAAAGTGCAGGCTTTGGTCAGTGAGAATACCAAAAAGGGGGATGTGATTATATACACTGATGGATCTGTGATTAGACATGTTCGCAGTGCTTGGGCCTTCACAGCTCAGTCCGCAGGTAAAATAATCAAGGAAGAGAGTGGTGCCTTTGCGGTCACTACGAGTAGTATGACCATGGAGACTATGGTGGTGACCAGGGCATTTGAGTGGTTATGCACACAGAAAGTAACGCAGGTCTGTATCTTGAGTGACTCTATGAGTATGATTAAGTACAAGTGGGTCTCATTTGCGAACAGTGGATTGAGGCCTTGAGAAAGGCGAGGCTGAAAGTAGTTATATTTATTTTCGTGCCGGGACATGTGGGTGTTCGAGGCAATGAAAGAGTGGATCAAATGGCATCATGCGCGATTGTGGCACAGGGCGATGGATCGCTCTGACGTTTTGAATTCCATAAGAGATATAACACGCGAGAGTGAGACTAATGTGGATGATGATTCCTATTCAATGGTTAGGATTAAAGATCAGGGATTGAAATGCAGTGTTGCTAGAAGTGAATATTTTGGAGGGTGCCGAAGAATGATGGTCAACCAGCATAGGACCGGTACTGTCAGCAGAAGTGTGATGGCGGATACACTCAAGGAGAGATCGGAGCAACTATGGATGTGTCCAGTTTGCAGTGATGATGATTCGACGACTAACTAACTGTGTTTCTACTGGATATAGGGGTTGGCCCAACCAATCTTAGTTCCATCCTCTGTGTGTGCTGGACTAAACCCCAATCTTAGTTTCCAGCCTCTGTGTGTGCTGGACTAAACCCCAATCTTAGTTTCCAGCCTCTGTGTGTGCTGGACTAAACCCCAATCTTAGTTTCCAGCCTCTGTGTGTGCTGGACTAAACCCCATCTTCACTTGGCCTCGGTGGGAGGAGGCGGTGTGCTTGGTTATGTCCTGAATAGGATATGCTACTAATATTTTTGGTCTGAAATTCCAAGAATGTAAAACTAAGATATTCTTCTTCTGTGTTTGTTCCTAAACTCTTGCAGATTAGCAGGATGTAGTCCCGAGAATGGAATGCATTGTGTCATGGTTTACAACTTAACTGTGTAATATCTGCGCCTTTCAGCCTGACACATCCAACTTCAGCATGGCTTCTGATTTGGCCCTATATGAGATGGGACAGCTAACTTCACTCCATAACATTCTTAGTCTTCTCTTATGATATACATGGACGGTAAATAGTGTTGCTATTTTTTGCTTCCCTTTTGTGCTCTGGCATCACATGGATGAAACCTGGATATAATAATGTTCAATTAATAGATCCTTCTATATTTGTTCTCAGACTCCCTTTAACTGAACAGGATTTAGTCCAGAGAATGGAATATTTCGTGGTTGACTTTGTCTGTACATTCAGACTAACATTTCTGAAATTAGCAACTACATCAGTTTGTAGCAGGCTGCTTTCCCTCTACCATTTCTACCACTTGACCAGACAATGAGCCTGTTATCCAGGATTATTGCTTGCAAGACCAAACAGAAATATTTGCAGACAAAATAACAAACTGATCTTTTATCTTCATTTTTATATTGAATTGAGCAGATAAGATAACAAACAAACTTCCATGTTATCAAATTCATGATAAATCACATCATCAACTTGTATGTGTTTACATACATGAGTGATATATATATATATATATTATTGGTACTCCTATAGTACATACAGGCCTTTGACAGAGCCCAACACAAATAATTAATCAAATGTCTTCAAGAAATAGGCATAGATGGAAAAGACATCAGACTGATTAGAAATATATATTGGGAACAAACTGCATCAATAAGGTGTGAAAACAGCTACTCGCCATACATAGAAATAAGAAGAGGGGTAAGACAAGGATGCATTTTAACACCAAGCCTATTTAATATCTACGCAGAGAATATATTTAAAAATATAGAAGAAATGCCAGGACTCAAGATCAATGAGAAAATAATAAACAACCTTAGATATGCCAATGACACTGTTCTTTTAGCAGAAAGTGAACATGAACTACAAAGACTAATAGACCAAGGCAATAAATCAAGTACTGAATATGGACTGGATATAAATATTAAAAAAAAAAAAACCATGATAATCAGCAATGACACAGAAGAACAAGAGCTAAACATAAACATACATTGAGAGAAACTACAACAAGTAAAACATTATCAATATCTTGGACACATAGTCACAAATGATGGCAGATGTGAAACAGAAGTTAAAAGGAGAATAGGAATGGCTAAAAGTAGCTTCAATGAGATGAGGAAATTATTAATATCTAAACAAATTACAAACAAGTTTAAAATGAGAATTATAAAATGCTACATCTATTCCATATTAATGTATGGCTCAGAAACATGGACACTAAATAAACAATTAGAAGACAGAATTGATGCCTTTGAGATGTGGGTATATAGATTAGGGAGCCGCGTTAGCGCACTGGCTTCGCATATGAGTGGTCCTGGGTTCATTCCCCAGTTGAGGCGGAAATGTTTTCAGATCGCAATGGCTCCCAGGTCGACCCAGCCTTAAATGGGTACCGGATTAATCCGGGAAGTAAAGACTGTGAGGGAGAGGAGATGGCTACCGCCCTCATTTGCAGAGCCTGTGAAATGTGAGATCGCTCACACCCCTACAGCATTAATAAATGCTATGGGTTACTTTACTTTACATATAGAAGAATAGGGAGAACATCATGGAAAGAGAAGAAAACAAATAAAGAGGTGCTAAAGACACTTAATATGAAGAAAGAACTACTAAGAGAAATAAAGATCAGGCAAATAAAATATTTTGTACACATTAAAAGACATGACACCTTATTGAAGACCTTACTTGAGGGTAAAGTCAAAGGGAAGCAAGCAAGAGGTAGGCAGAGATACAAGTAGGAGAGTAACATCACAAGATGGACATGTTACAGTCTAGCAGAATGCACCACCAAGACAAGAGACAGGGGATGTTAGAGATCCGTTGCAGCCAACCTTCGTTGCGGAAATGGCACTTGATGATGATAGTACATACATGAGTGATATATATATATATATATTATTGGTACTCCTATAGTAAGTATTTTATGACAACTCACGATGCTGTGCAAGAACAGAAGTTGACAATTCTGAATGGTTCCCAGTAAATACAGGAGTGAAGCAAGGATGTGTCATGTCACCGATGTTATTTAGTATTACAATGGATTAGGTCATGCAAAATTGCACAGCCAATAAAAATTGTGGTACTGAATGGCTCGAAAAAAAGTCTTGAAAATCTGGACTTTGCCAACAATCTAGCATTACTTAGCTCACCTCATGAAGATGGCCAAGAAAAAATACAACGCCTTCAACTATTCTCTGCACAACTTGTGAAATCAACACATCCAAAACAAAAATACTTGACTTTACCAACACATCAACGGACATCAAACTAAACGACAACACTATTGAAAAAGTCAACAACTTCACATACCTTGGCAGCAAGCTATCAACAACAGGAGATTCAACAACAGAATTATGAAACCATATCATTGGCTGCAAACACATTCAATAAAATATAAAATATCTGGCATTAAAAAACACTAAGAAATAACACAAAACTCAAAATCTTCCAACTCCTGCATAACTTCAACATTAACATGGATGCAAAACATGGAAAGCAGCATTAAACTTAGAACAAAGACTAAACATCTTTGAAAATAAATGTCTTAGATGACTACTGAACATCCATTGGTCGCATCCATTGGTCGGACTTTAAATCAAACACAGTTGTCAGGCAAGAAGCAAAAAAGGAATATGTATCCACCTATATTAGAAAGTGTTGTGTGGAGATGTGCTTGTAGTCTAGTATCCTGTGTGGAGATGTGCTTGTAGTCTAGTATCCTGTGTGGAGATGTGCTTGTAATCTACAGTGTCATGTGTGGAGATGTGCTTGTAGTCTAGTATCCTGTGTGGAGATGTGCTTGTAGTCTAGTATCCTGTGTGGAGATGTGCTTGTAGTCTAGTATCCTGTGTGGAGATGTGCTTGTAGTCTAGTATCCTGTGTGGAGATGTGCTTGTAGTCTAGTGTCCTGTGTGGAGATGTGCTTGTAGTCTAGTGTCCTGTGTGGAGATGTGCTTGTAGTCTAGTGTCCTGTGTGGAGATGTGCTTGTAGTCTAGTATCCTGTGTGGAGATGTGCTTGTAGTCTAGTGTCCTGTGTGGAAATGTGCTTGTAGTCTAGTATCCTGTGTGGAGATGTGCTTGTAGTCTAGTATCCTGTGTGGAGATGTGCTTGTAGTCTAGTATCCTGTGTGGAGATGTGCTTGTAGTCTAGTGTCCTGTGTGGAGATGTGTTTGTAGTCTACAGTGTCATGTGTGGAGATGTGCTTGTAGTCTAGTATCCTGTGTGGAGATGTGCTTGTAGTCTAGTGTCCTGTGTGGAGATGTGCTTGTAGTCTAGTGTCCTGTGTGGAGATGTGCTTGTAGTCTAGTGTCCTGTGTGGAGATGTGCTTGTAGTCTAGTGTCCTGTGTGGAGATGTGCTTGTAGTCTAGTGTCCTGTGTGGAGATGTGCTTGTAGTCTAGTGTCCTGTGTGGAGATGTGCTTGTAGTCTAGTGTCCTGTGTGGAGATGTGCTTGTAGTCTAGTGTCCTGTGTGGAGATGTGCTTGTAGTCTAGTGTCCTGTGTGGAGATGTGCTTGTAGTCTAGTGTCCTGTGTGGAGATGTGCTTGTAGTCTAGTATCCTGTGTGGAGATGTGCTTGTAGTCTAGTGTCCTGTGTGGAGATGTGCTTGTAGTCTAGTGTCCTGTGTGGAGATGTGCTTGTAGTCTAGTGTCATGTGTGGAGATGTGCTTGTAGTCTAGTGTCCTGTGTGGAGATGTGCTTGTAATCTACAGTGTCATGTGTGGAGATGTGCTTGTAGTCTAGTGTCCTGTGTGGAGATGTGCTTGTAGTCTAGTGTCCTGTGTGGAGATGTGCTTGTAGTCTAGTGTCCTGTGTGGAGATGTGTTTGTAGTCTACAGTGTCATGTGCTTGTAGTCTATAGTGTCATGTGTGGAGATGTGCTTGCAGTCTACAGTGTTATGTGAAGAACCTAAAGATGGAAGTTTGCTGTGATCTGTTCAGCTTAAAGTTCGGGTCTTATGGAAAGTTGTTGCCTGTTCTCTGACTCCATGTATATTTGTATTTATTTTTGATGGTTTTTTGTTCACAAGTGTACTCTCAAAGGTCATTGGGAATATTTACTTTAGCTATAGAATTACACTGGGTCAAAGGACTATGAGCCCATAGACTGCTAGATCAGCAACTAACCAATCATAGAATTACACTAGGTCAAAGGGCATGAGCCCATAGACCACTAGATCCGGAACCAACTGTTATAGAGTTACAAGCTCAGCATAATACTCTCATCAGTCAGCAGCTAGATGCTGTTTAGAGTGATGGATAACATCACTAGAAAATAAAATATCACAATTGTGCTTCCTAGCACAATTTGGGATAAGTTTCATGAAATGTAAATGCAGTAACTAACTGTAGTTAATTTAGATACTGTATGCAATAGTATACTATAAACTGACAACAGAATGTATAGAAATCAGTGAATGCTGTCGCACATTTTCGTGTCTTAATGTAATGTCTACAATAAGTTATCCAATTAAAAACAAGTGAAAGCTGTGATAACAGCACAACAGAAACAATAAGAGGAATAGCAGCAGACAATACTGTAGATCTTAACCTTATATTACATAATGAACATACATTTTTATCTTTGAATACTGTTGACTTTCCTTCATGATATAAGGTAAATAATTGTATTTTGTGCTGTCAATGAGTTGTCTATCCGTTCATATCAACTCTATAAGTTGTCATGGATGTTTTATTAGTAGCATTGATAACCACAAAACTAAACATTCTTAGTAGCACTGATACAGAACTAAACATTCTTAGTAGCATTGATACTTCTTCTTCTTCATCATTCATTCTCAAACTCCTGCTGGACCTCCTATGTAGCAAGACCATTATCCTACTAGATTTCTAGCAGGATGTAGTCCAGAGAATGGAAATGCGTTGTGCCGCCGCCGTTTTATTTGCGCCAATGGCCCGGCACATCCGTCTTCGGTGGAGCATTGATACAGAACTAAACATTCTTAGTAGCATTGATAACCACAAAACTAAACATTCTTAGTAGCATTGATAACCACAAAACTAAACATTCTTAGTAACATTGATAACCACAAAACTAAACATTCTTAGTAGCATTGATACAGAACTAAACATTCTTAGTAACATTGATAACCACAAAACTAAACATTCTTAGTAGCATTGATACAGAACTAAACATTCTTAGTAGCATTGATACAGAACTAAACATTCTTAGTAGCATTGCTAACCACAAAACTAAACATTCTTAGTAGCATTGATAACCACATAACTAAACATTCTTAGTAACATTGATACAGAACTAAACATTCTTAGTAGCATTGATACAGAACTAAACATTCTTAGTAACAATGATAACCACAGAACTAAATATTCTTAGTAGCATTGATAACCACAAAACTAAACATTCTTAGTAGCATTGATAACCACATAACTAAACATTCTTAGTAACATTGATACAGAACTAAACATTCTTAGTAGCATTGATACAGAACTAAACATTCTTAGTAACAATGATAACCACAGAACTAAATATTCTTAGTAGCATTGATAACCACAAAACTAAACATTCTTAGTAGCATTGATAACCACATAACTAAACATTCTTAGTAACATTGATACAGAACTAAACATTCTTAGTAGCATTGATACAGAACTAAACATTCTTAGTAGCATTGATAACCACAGAACTAAATATTCTTAGTAGCATTGATAACCACAAAACTAAACATTCTTAGTAGCATTGATAACCACATAACTAAACATTCTTAGTAACATTGATACAGAACTAAACATTCTTAGTAGCATTGATACAGAACTAAACATTCTTAGTAGCATTGATAACCACAGAACTAAATATTCTTAGTAGCATTGATAACCACAGAACTAAACATTCTTAGTAGCATTTATAACCACAAAACTAAACATTCTTAGTAGCATTGATACAGAACTAAAATTCTTAGTAGCATTGATAACAACAAAACTAAACATTCTTAGTAGCGTTGATAACCACAGAACTAAACATTCTTAGTAGCATTGATAACCACAAAACTAAACATTCTTAGTAGCATTGATACAGAACTAAACATTCTTAGTAGCATTGATAACCACAAAACTAGACATTCTTAGTAGCATTGATACAGAAC
This sequence comes from Meghimatium bilineatum, assembly GCA_034231615.1. Classification (NCBI taxonomy): domain Eukaryota; kingdom Metazoa; phylum Mollusca; class Gastropoda; order Stylommatophora; family Philomycidae; genus Meghimatium; species Meghimatium bilineatum. The sequence goes on from CM067306.1 coordinate 3,245,381, forward strand.
AAAACATTCTTAGTAGCATTGATAGCAACAAAACTAAACATTCTTAGTAGCATTGATAACCACAAAACTAAACATTCTTAGTAGCATTGATACAGAACTAAACATTCTTAGTAGCATTGATAACCACAAAACTAGACATTCTTAGTAGCATTGATACAGAACAAAACATTCTTAGTAGCATTGATAGCCACAAAACTAAACATTCTTAGTAGCATTGATAACCACATAACTAAACATTCTTAGTAGCATTTATAACCACAAAACTAAACATTCTTAGTAGCATTGATACAGAACTAAAATTCTTAGTAGCATTGATAACAACAAAACTAAACATTCTTAGTAGCATTGATAACCACAGAACTAAACATTCTTAGTAGCATTGATAACCACAAAACTAAACATTCTTAGTAGCATTGATACAGAACTAAACATTCTTAGTAGCATTGATAACCACAAAACTAGACATTCTTAGTAGCATTGATACAGAACAAAACATTCTTAGTAGCATTGATAGCCACAAAACTAAACATTCTTAGTAGCATTGATAACCACAAAACTAAACATTCTTAGTAGCATTGATACAGAACTAAACATTCTTAGTAGCATTGATAACCACAAAACTAGACATTCTTAGTAGCATTGATACAGAACAAAACATTCTTAGTAGCATTGATAGCCACAAAACTAAACATTCTTAGTAGCATTGATAGCCACAAAACTAAACATTCTTAGTAGCATTGATACAGAACTAAACATTCTTAGTAGCACTGATACAGAACTAAACATTCTTAGTAGCACTGATACAGAACTAAACATTCTTAGTAGCATTGATACAGAACTAAACATTCTTAGTAGCACTGATACAGAACTAAACATTCTTAGTAGCATTGCTAACCATACAACTACACATTCTAGTAGCATTTATACAGAACTAAACATTCTTAGTAGCATTGATACATAATTAAACATTCTTAGTAGCATCGTTTCTCACAATTGCAATGTCCTAAGTGTAATTCTGGAGGATAAGGACTGGTTGTTTTCTTATTTGTTTTCATTCTCAAACTCCCACAGGATCTCTCTTGTAGTAGGACATTTGTCCTAGTAGGATCTCTCTTGCAGTAGGACATTCGTCTTCCAGCAGGATATGGTCCAAGAAATTGAAATGTGTTGCCAGTTGTTTTTATTTGTGCCAATGACTAGAGACAACCAATTTCAGAATGATAATACATTCAGTGCTTTTTATACCACTGTCACTGAACTGTAGACGTCTGTAGCGACATCGCTAGAATGCCAGACATATCAGAGAACTGCTTCCTGGACTGTACACTGAACACCAACCTGAAAGCTAACCTCAGTCCAGCATGCTTTATTTTATCGCAGCTGTAGATATTGCTGACCACACTGCGACAGATACCCTACAGTGCCACAGATACCATACAGTGCCGCAGATACCCACAATGAATTGATATCTCTTGTTGGTAAAATGTAACATTCATATTGTACACGTTTGACTAAACAATCTTTCTTACCGCAGATACAATCTGTATTGCTTTCTTACCATAGATACAATCTGTATTGCTTTCTTACCATAGATACAATCTATATTGCTTTCTTACCATAGATACAATTTGTATTGCTTTCTTACCACAGATACAATCTGTATTGCTTTCCTACCACAGATACAATCTGTATTGCTTTCTTACCAAAGATACAATCTGTATTGCTTTCTTACCAAAGATACAATTGTTATTGCTTTCTTGAACAGGAAAGCATGCACACACAAAATTTCACTAAAGCACAAAAATTGTTGGAAAGTGATATTTGCATTCATATGCTTTACAGGGAACTCAACTTAACTAGAAGACCCTATAAAAGTTTCAGTAAAATGTCATTACAAGAAGCTGGTGTCATTATCAAGTCAATAATCTGCTACGAGCATGTATTAGTATCATTAACAGTTCTGGCATAAGTATGCAAATATTTGTCCTTATCCAGGTAGTAAAACATTCATTAGCAGTTAAAAGTGTCGTTATCAAGGCACTAAAGTGTCATTAACAAGTCATTATCAAGGAATTAACACTTTACTGACCACATTTGGCAGTTGTCGAATTTCAAATATATGTCTCTTGGTGACCCATTTCTAGGATCATCAAATTCATAATGATACTTCAGAAGTATATAGTTCATTCAAGATAATAACTCATCCAGGATATGTCATTCCAAAATTGTGTACCCACAAAATAGTCTCCCGACATTGCTTATTAATGTTATTCTTGAAAAAAAAATCAGAAACTCTGGAAGGTTGAGTTTTTGTGATACATAGAAAGTAATGTAAATCTAGGCCTAGCATTATAATAATTAGGATTTCACTTGTGAAATAACTCTGGGGCTTTTAAAATCATTCAGAAAATGCAAACATTAATGATGACATATAGAAAGTTTCAAAGTTGTATGACCAGAGTTCAATGTATACAGATTTTTAAATATGACACAGCCAATGTCTTAAACATTTGTGAACAGCCTTGGCAGTGGGAGATAAATAGACTTCAGATAGCTGGTCAGTAAAGTGTTAACAAATACAGCTCTGACGCATTAACAAACACAGCTCTGACACATTAACAGACACAGCTCTGACACATTAACAAACACAGTTCTGATGCATTAATAACCCCAGTTCTGATATATTAACAAACATTGCTCCCAAGCAAGCACTGGTACTGAAATTGGAGATACCAGGCCAAGAGATGCACCAGCAACCAAAGTATCACACAACACAACTACATAAGATGTCTTGTCAACAACAAAAACTGACCCATCTATCAACACAACTAATAAATGCCAGCTGAAGAAGTCATTGAAAGGAAAGGGGCATTAATCACATCCAAACTATAAACCACACAATAATTCATTCTGTGTCCATACTACAATCTGCTAACCAGCAGGAGTATGAGAACTAATTCAGCAGAAAAAGAAAGAAATGATGATAGTTTTTTAATAAAAGCAACAAAACAGCAAAATATTCCAAACATTGAATTCAAATTGGTACAGTACAAGTAGATGACACCACATAATCGAGTTATTTCCCTTGTCTATGTTTGTAAATTTTATGTTCATCATTTAACCTTTAGCAAGCAAGATTAAAAAATACGAAATGTCTCCCTGCCACCGGATTCTTTTTTGAAAATTTACGTTATTGATGGTGACTGTTTTGAAAATGTGATAATTTTTTGGTTGTTAGAGATATTTAAATAATATTTGCACATATAAATAAAGAATTGAATTATGCATATATTGGTGTAATTTATGTACGTGTGTGTGTGATACCAGACGTATGAGAAAGTGGTAAAGACGTTTTTCACAAAAAACATATATTTTATAACAAATAAAGAGGAAAAAAATAAATTAAAAAATAACTTACCTTATTTATCGAATTCCTTGGCAACACTGTAAACTAAATCACGCAAATCTGTTGTATTTATGTTCTTTCACTGCGAAATTATCAAAATATAGCCGGAGGAACTGTATAAAACGTAGATTTGCAGTAAAATCCTTCTTTGAGCTTATTCGATATGTTTACATGTCTCCAAACCAACGCAGCATTCTGTATATTTACTGCTGTGAAACGAAATAACTCAATAATTCATGATTCAAGCCACGATTCAATGTTATTTTATTCAAAATACGATGAAAGAAAGGTCTATAAAACCGGTCACATCATGGCATCGTACCGGTGTGCAGATGTGGTCAGATTAATTGCTATAAAATTTGTATCTTCTGGCTAGCCATTGTTACAACGATCATGTCGGACGTAGGAATGAACCGGCTTCAATAGCGCATGTTCCCGAGTAACCAATCAGGCTGTGGGGCGTCTATTATAACGATATCTCATTGGATGGGGTATGTCGCCAACAGCACTAGACGCCATTTTGTTTTTCGGCGGCCGGAGTTGATATAGGCACGGTGAAGGTTAATAAATGAAATATAACTTTATTTTAGGTTTTGGGTTAGGATAGCTGTGTTTTGCATAAATAACCCCAACCCTAAATAAATAAATATTTCAATTATTAAATGATGAACATGAAATTTACAAACATAGACAAGGGAAATAATTAAACATGTGGTGTCATCTACTTGCACTGTACCTTCAAATTTGTAAAACAGTCAACAGGAGCAAGCCAAATAATAACGTCCCTGCTTGAATTCCCCAAAGTCACATAAGACACATGCTTGCCTTTATTAGCTGCGAGTAATCACAAAAATAACACAACAAACTTGCAAGATTAGGTCTAATCAGAAGAAACAGCTTTTCTCTTGCGGCTGTTTTTGCCTCGTGACTGTAATTTATGTCCTTTTGCTGACTGCACTTCTTCTGCCTTGTAGCGCCCATACAGATAGTAGAATATATACAAGACAGTCGCAGGCAATAAGAGGAATTTTAAAAGCTGTATAAGATACTGTGGGTCTCCGAAACTTCTTCCAAATCCATGCTTTTTCAGACCAACTAAAGTAACTTCAAAGAGAAGTGTTGCATCAGCTGTGGAGACAAGGAATTTCTCAAATGTTAAACTCATTCACATTCACACAAATAAAACCATTTTTATAAAAGTTTCTTTTAGCTAAACAATAATACTATATTCTCTTATTTAACTGTCTCAAATAATACTATCTTTCTTTTCTTACTAACTGTCTCAAATAATACTATCTTTTCTTACTAACTGTCTCAAATAATACTATCTTTCTTTTCTTACTAACTGTCTCAAATAATACTATCTTTCTTTTCTTACTAACTGTCTCAAATAATACTATCTTTCTTTTCTTACTAACTGTCTCAAATAATACTATCTTTCTTTTCTTACTAACTGTCTCAAATAATACTATCTTTCTTTTCTTACTAACTGTCTCAAATAATACTATCTTTTCTTACTAACTGTCTCAAATAATACTATCTTTCTTTTCTTACTAACTGTCTCAAATAATACTATCTTTCTTTTCTTACTAACTGTCTCAAATAATACTATCTTTCTTTTCTTACTAACTGTCTCAAACAATAATACTGTATATTTCCATTTATAAACCGATTGGTTTATATAAGCTGAGAATATGATTTTAATGTCAAGAAAGTGTTAAAAGTCGAAAATCTATGAATAGGCCGAGGTATGAAAAATATGATAGTCCTAATACCGGAAATAATACTGTGAAATCCTGTTATTATAAGAATGAAGGGACAAGTGAAATCAAGCTAAATGAAAATCAACACAAATTGTAGAAACTGTAAGACACAAGGCCATTTCTTTCATTTGCCCCACTCACATTCACTGAATTAATAGAATAGCTAGGAAAAATGCATCAAAGATAACACAGCACGATATTTCCAGGTAGCGTTCTCAGCAATGACCATCAGCAATAGATATACTGTTGAAGGTCATGCCCTAGCTGTCATTAAACCTGTAACTGCCTGGTACCAGCATTGTTCCCAGCTCTCCAATTCATAGGTGTCAACAAATTTTTTAATAAATCCGTATTTTTAACAATTTATTTCCATATGTCAATAAAAATGTCCATATTTAACACACACATTTCTTTTTTAATTTTTTATAACTTTAATTTTTTGTTTACCTCAATATGAGCAAGCAAGATAAAAACATACACAGTGGTAATAATTACTAGGAAATTTAACACCAAGTGATTTTGTTTAATAAATATTTTTTTTAATTGTAGTTGAGGGATTTTAATTTTGGGGGTGGGGGGGGGGGCCAAAATAAATATTAATACAGAAAATCTGTACTAATAAACTTTTACCACCAGCTGTCCCAGTATAAAGAATAAATATAACTGAGGATTTTCAAGTGTTGTTAAATAAGGAAATTTGTTATAAAGGATGCGCTATTGAGAGATTCTAGTGTATTACCATTGTACTACAGTATCGCAACCATATAGAAATATGTACTAGAGTATCGCAACCATATAGAAATATGTACTAGAGTATCGCAACCATATAGAAATATGAGACAACTTACGAGGAATTACAGGTGGAAATCCTGTCTTGCCATAAGCGAGCTCTGGTGGAATAATCAGTCGTCTCTTCTCTCTGCAAACAACAAGTCATTTTAATCAAACCAATCACGTACTAGCAAACAAAGAACATTCTAGCACTAACAGATAACATAAAACCTAGCACTAGCAGTTAGATATAACCTAGCACTAGCAGTTAGATATAACCTAGCACTAGCAGATAACATACAACCTAGCACTAGCAGTTAGATATAACCTAGCACTAGCAGATAACATACAACCTAGCACTAGCAGTTAGATATAACCTAGCACTAGCGGATAACATACAACCTAGCACTAGCAGATAACATATAACCTAGCACTAGCAGTTAGATATAACCTAGCACTAGCAGATAACATACAACCTAGCACTAGCAGTTAGATATAACCTAGCACTAGCAGATAACATACAACCTAGCACTAGCAGTTAGATATAACCTAGCACTAGCAGATAACATACAACCTAGCACTGGCAGATAACATATAACCTAGCACTAGCAGTTAGATATAACCTAGCACTAGCAGATAACATACAACCTAGCACTAGCAGTTAGATATAACCTAGCACTAGCAGATAACATACAACCTAGCACTAGCAGATAACATATAACCTAGCACTAGCAGATAACATATAACCTAGCACTAGCAGATAACATATAACCTAGCACTAGCAGATAACATATAACCTAGCACTAGCAGTTAGATATAACCTAGCACTAGCAGTTAGATATAACCTAGCACTAGCAGATAACATATAACCTAGCACTAGCACATAACATATAACCTAGCACTAGCAGATAACATATAACCTAGCACTAGCAGATAACATATAACCTAGCACTAGCAGATAACATATAACCTAGCACTAGCAAATAACATATAACCTAGCACTAGCAGTTAGATATAACCTAGCACTAGCAGATAACATATAACCTAGCAATAGCAGATAACATATAACCTAGCACTAGCAGTTAGAAATAACCTAGCACTAGCAGATAACATATAACCTAGCACTAGCAGATAACATATAACCTAGCACTAGCAGATAACATATAACCTAGCACTAGCAGATATACAACCTAGCACTAGCAGTTAGATATAACCTAGCACTAGCAAATAACATATAACCTAGCACTAGCAGTTAGATATAACCTAGCACTAGCAGATAACATATAACCTAGCAATAGCAGATAACATATAACCTAGCACTGTCATAAAATAACTTCCAGTCAAGTTTACAGGGTGTCACATCTGATGCATCTCAAGACATTTGATGCAGAAAGATCTCCACACATCTCTAACTTCTACCACACTTATGAGTTTCGAAACTTCACACCTTGTCTATTCCTCGATATTATCCAGCCATGTCTTCTTCTGTCCTGCTCATCTTCTTACCCCCTCCTCCGTACATTAAAGAACATCTTTTGTCATCGAGGAATATATCATTACATGCCAGTAACACATTGAGTTTACAATGTTTACATTAAATAGATTACAGAGTTTTCATGATTGTTAACAGTGGTTCTTGTTGACCCATCAATACATGAATTCTATCATTCACAGACACATTGTTATGTGCTCGGTAACATACCCAAAAGATATCTATTGCATTTGTTTTCAAATGTCTGCTGGATTCTTCTCTTTAAGTCTGCAGTTAGAGCCAGGTATCGCAACCATATAGAAATATGTACAGAACCCCCCCCCCCCCCAAAGACATAATTACCAAAACTCCTGAGCAGATTCAACAATCAGATATGGACTGCAGCAACACAAATACACATTAAAGAAGTACCACACACCAAAAAGTATTTTCAAAGACAACTTAGCGCTGACATGTGTCGTTGATGTTATCGATATATAATTGCTGCTGAGTTGATCTGCTCTAAGCGCTGACTTATAAAAACAACCTAACATCAACAAATTAAAAATGCAATACAGTGCAAATCAATTCAAAAAACTTATCACAACATACAAACATACCAAAAACTAACTACTAGGTATTTTTTAAACTTGAAAAGTTCGTCCGGCGTAATTGACGATGACCAGCTCAACTAGCATGATGATGATGTCTGTGGTGTGCCCAACTGTGGCTAATAAGATCTACGCATGCCCTGAATTGTCTACCACACTCTGAGCATGTGTAGGAGGAGTCTGAGGGACATTGAGCAGCTTTTACCTTTCTTCTAGTGAATTTTTTTTTTTGCATGTCTGCGGTTCTCTGCAGCTGCTGCACCACTCTTAATTCTGCGACGCCAGTCGGATCTGTTTTGTGCAAGATTCTCCCATGAATAGGTGTCTATATTGAAGAGAATCAGTGATGTCTTAAGAGTGAATTTAAAACGCTTCTTTTTTCCTCCTGCCGTGTGGGAGCCAGTCTGGAGTTCTCCATATAACAACTTTTTCTGTAGATGACAATGTTTCATGCGGATCATGTGTCCTGTCCAGTGTTTCTGCGACTTCATCATAATTATGTGTAATTTTTTAAAGATTTAGATTACATCAGTACTTCACTACCTGATATTTTATCCCACCAATGTATGCTAAGTATCTTACGCAGATAGCTTAAATGGTTTTCTAGCGTGTCTGGTATATACTGTCCATGTTTTACAGGCATAAAGGAGTGATGATATTACTGCTGCCTGGTAAACTATGAGTTTGGTGGTAGTTGTTATTTCCCTTCTTTCCCATCTGTTTATTCGCAGTTTTCCAAATGTGGCACTAGCTTTCACTATTCTGTTGTTTACCTCAGTGTCGATGATTACATCTTGTGTGAGAGTTCTGCGCAGGAAGGTGAAATTATTGAATGTTTGAAGTTCTTCTTTGATCCTTATATGGGGATTTAAATGATGATTTTTTTATGAGGGTTGAAGCATTTAACTGTTACATGACAACATTCACAGAACTGTTACATGACAGCATTAACAGGACTGTTACATGACAACATTCACAGAACTGTTACATGACAGCATTCACAGAACTGTTACATGACAGCATTCACAGAACTGTTACATGACAGCATTCACAGAACTGTTACATGACAGCATTCACAGAACTGTTACATGACAGCATTCACAGAACTGTTACATGACAACATTCACAGAACTGTTACATGACAGCATTCACAGAACTGTTACATGACAACATTCACAGAACTGTTACATGACAACATTCACAGAACTGTTACATGACAGCATTCACAGAACTGTTACATGACAGCATTCACAGAACTGTTACATGACAGCATTCACAGAACTGTTACATGACAACATTCACAGAACTGTTACATGACAACATTCACAGAACTGTTACATGACAGCATTCACAGAACTGTTACATGACAACATTCACAGAACTGTTACATGACAACATTCACAGAACTGTTACATGACAACATTCACAGAACTGTTACATGACAACATTCACAGAACTGTTACATGACAACATTCACAGAACTGTTACATGACAGCATTAACAGGACTGTTACATGACAACATTCACAGAACTGTTACATGACAGCATTCACAGAACTGTTACATGACAGCATTCACAGAACTGTTACATGACAGCATTCACAGAACTGTTACATGACAGCATTCACAGAACTGTTACATGACAACATTCACAGAACTGTTACATGACAGCATTCACAGAACTGTTACATGACAACATTCACAGAACTGTTACATGACAACATTCACAGAACTGTTACATGACAGCATTCACAGAACTGTTACATGACAGCATTCACAGAACTGTTACATGACAACATTCACAGAACTGTTACATGACAACATTCACAGAACTGTTACATGACAACATTCACAGAACTGTTACATGACAACATTCACAGAACTGTTACATGACAACATTCACAGAACTGTTACATGACAGCATTCACAGAACTGTTACATTACAACATTCACAGAACTGTTACATGACAGCATTCACAGAACTGTTACATGACAGCATTCACAGAACTGTTACATGACAGCATTCACAGAACTGTTACATGACAGCATTCACAGAACTGTTACATGACAGCATTCACAGAACTGTTACATGACAGCATTCACAGAACTGTTACATGACAGCATTCACAGAACTGTTACATGACAACATTCACAGAACTGTTACATGACAGCATTCACAGAACTGTTACATGACAGCATTCACAGAACTGTTACATGACAGCATTAACAGAACTGTTACATGACAACATTCACAGAACTGTTACATGACAACATTCACAGAACTGTTACATGACAGCATTCACAGAACTGTTACATGACAGCATTCACAGAACTGTTACATGACAGCATTCACAGAACTGTTACATGACAACATTCACAGAACTGTTACATGACAGCATTCACAGAACTGTTACATGACAGCATTCACAGTACTGTTACATGACAACATTCACAGAACTGTTACATGACAACATTCACAGAACTGTTACATGACAACATTCACAGAACTGTTACATGACAACATTCACAGAACTGTTACATGACAGCTGCTTACCCTTCACACATGTTCAACAGACCTTCATCCCAGCCTGAAAATAATGAAATGTGTCATCAGCATCAGTCAGTGCTCCATATTTGGTCAATATCAGTCAGTTGTCCATGTTTGATAAATATCAGTGAGTGGTCCATATTTGGTTAATATCAATGAATGGTCCATACTTGGTCAATATCAGTGAGTGGTCCATACTTGGTCAATATCAGTGAGTGGTCCATGGTCCATACTTGGTCAATATCAGTGAGTAGTCAATGTTCAGTCAATGACAGTGAGTTTAATGCAGACAGTATAATTAGACTGTACATCTATAAAAAGACATTCCAAGAGTGATACAGAAAGTCTGAAATGAGTGAGTATAAGACAGTCGGAGTAAGACATGAATATTTATAAGATAGGACATGGCAAAGTGTGAGATGAGCGGTTTTTCTACAACTGAGTCAGAAAGTAAGTCTGAGTGAGGCAGGACAGCGAGTCTGAGATAGACATTAAGTCTGAGTGTAAGAGTGTAAGTCAAGGAGTAAGTATGAGATAGACATTAAGTCTGAGTGTAGAGAAATAAAATTGCTGTTCTTTGTTATAATGACAACATACCACGTATTACTTGTCTGTTTCCTAATGTAAATGTGATCGGATCTTTCCCAGAGCTCTCAGACGTGTCAAAAATTTCACCAGTTTCCAAGTATCCCTGCAGAAGGCATCAGACAGCAAACATTTAATATCACAATTGTTTCTGAAAATGATAAATGCTAAATATAGACATTTGATATCTCAACTTTGGCAATATTCTTACAAAATTTGGAACTAAGTGACTAAAACATCAGGAATAAATTGTATAGTGAACAGCTGCATGATAATATTATATTAAACAAAATGGCCACCTATGGTGAACTCTGTGTTATTCAGACCAACACATCCGACTTCAGTACAGTATTTCTCAGTAGGCTACTAGGTTGTCCCCAATTTTCATTTTCTATTACTTGGTCAGATTCTCTGTTGCAGGTTAACACCCATGATCATGTACTGATAGAGTAGGGTCTTGGCACCACTGGTTCACTGGTCCTGTAAAAAACCACAAATCGCTTACAGCCTATAAACTACAAATCGCTTACAGCCTATAAACTATAAATCAATTACAGCCTATAAACTATAAATCCCTTACAGCCTATAAACTACAAATCCCTTGCAGCCTATAAACTACACATCCCTTACAGCCTATAAACTACAAATTGCTTACAGCCTATAAACTACACATCACTTACAGCCTATAAACTACAAATCCCTTACAGCCTATAAACTATAAATCCCTTACAGCTTATAAACTACAAATCCTTGCAGCCTATAAACTATGCATCACTTACAGCCTATAAACTACACATCGCTAACAGCCTATAAACTACGCATCTCTTACAGCATATAAACTACACATCGCTTACAGCCTATAAACTACACATTGCTTACAGCCTATAAACTACACATCGCTTACAGCCTATAAACTACACATCGCTTACAGCCTATAAACTACACATCGCTTACAGCCTATAAACTACACATCGCTTACAGCCTATAAACTACAAATCCCTTACAGCCTATAAACTATAAATCCCTTACAGCTTATAAACTACAAATCCTTGCAGCCTATAAACTATGCATCACTTACAGCCTATAAACTACACATCGCTAACAGCCTATAAACTACGCATCTCTTACAGCATATAAACTACACATCGCTTACAGCCTATAAACTACACATTGCTTACAGCCTATAAACTACACATCGCTTACAGCCTATAAACTACAAATCGCTTACAGCCTATAAACTACACATCGCTTACAGCCTATAAACTACACATCGCTTACAGCCTATAAACTACACATTGCTTACAGCCTATAAACTACACATCGCTTACAGCCTATAAACTACAAATCGCTTACAGCCTATAAACTACACATCCCTTACAGTCTATAAACTACTCAACATCTTGATATTATTGTAATATCAATCAATGACAGCATTCTCCCTTCCTCTTATTTCGGAAATAAATTATATCAAAGTAGAATCTGGTTATTATTGCTTATGGTATCCTCCTAAAGGACAACAAAACTCTCCACCTTGCTCAGTCAATGATCAACTCTTGAAGCATACCTAAGATTTGGCCCACCACCTTCACCATGTAATCCTTGTTTTCTCTCTCGAGTTTTCATTCTATGGTCTATGCTAAGACAGCTCTTGTGAGGCTACCTGGTTCCCTTTTGGGACATGGCCAAAGTAATTCAATTTCAGGATCTTGTTGCCACAATGATCTTATATCCTTCTAATTAATCCTATTTAGTATCTCTTATTGAGTGATTTTGTCTGATCAGAATCTGTGTATTTTTGTTAAGATAAAAGTTTGAAATGGGGTAATGAAGTTTTGCTAATAACTAGAAACACACATAGTCACACACACAAATTTACGTTTCGACCAAATGGCCTTTATCAGGGTTGCATAAATGTATACATCTAAGAATGATGTGCAGGGACGACACAACTGATGTCTAGCAAGATGTAAGGGGTGCAGGGACTACACAACTGGTGTTCACATGTCTAGCAAGATGTAGGGGTTGCTGAAAGAATAGACATTAGTTCAGAGGTGATACAAACAGGAAATTTACATAAATAGGAAATATACAAAAACAAACCCAAATAAATGTGAAAACGAGACAAACATAGAAATGACGATTGTCATTATATTCATTAAAAAAAGATTCTGATTAGTGATTTTGCAGAACAGAATATTCTGTATATCGTCCTAAGACAGCTCCTGATTCGTAATTTTGTCTGGACAATTCTTTTTATCTTTGTAAGACAACAAGTTCTGGAAAACTAACAGTAATAGCTAAATTATTCCAAGCAATAATATTCTTACAGTATAATGAACTTGAAGCTGGTCCTGGTTCTCTGACAAGACATCACACTGCTCTGGTTTGTTCTGCAAACATAGAAGAACAATATTTAATTCAGTGAGACACAAATGGATTTTTCACATATTTTATAGCGTATTTGCTGAGGTCTAGAGTTTGATCCCCGGTAAGAACTGGGTTTTTTTTTATATTGAATGTAAATTTTTTTAAACTCACCCTGAACATGAAATGGTGAAAGCAAGGGCATGTGACCTTTATCACACGTGCTATCCAAAAACTCCCTTACAGGAAAAATAAAGTATTGACAGTTTTATATCCATTTTCAAATGGGATAAGCAAGGTCTGGACTTTGTAGTTCAGGGTGCAAAGAATTGAACCACTGTCTACTTCCCAGGCATGTCGTAGAAGGCAATTAAAGACAGTTGTGGGATTTGGGAGATGAGAACTCTTCAGGAGTTTGAGAATGAGTGTAGAAGTTCTATACTGTTGCCTATCCATTAAAGGATGGAGGAACAGACTAGATAGAAAAACTTAATAGATAGACAAAAAAACAACACTGAACTGGACTTGTGAAGCACTACACTGAAGGATTTACTGAGATGAAGATTTCAGCACCTATAGACTTTTCCAATCTGCACTGATGATAAGCTTCACTTATAACTCTCATTTAGTGTGTGGTCACTATGTACTCCCCGTAGGCTAGTACTATTTAGAATAGAATATTTTATATGTTTACACTCACTAACATTATATTCAATCGATATAGTTATATATTATATATGGCCTTTTGTGTTTTTTAAATAGATAAATAGCCGGCTTGTATTTTTTATTTGTTGTGAAGACATGTTATCTAGTTGTGTTGCATGATACCATGGTTGCTGGTGCGCCTCTCTGCCTGGTATCTCCGACTTCAGCACCAGTGCCAGATGGCGCGATCAGTCTTAGTTCCCAACCTCTGTTGGTTGGACTAAGCCCCATCCCTACTTCAAGGAGTTGGTCTCAATGGGGTTTCTGTATTTAGGTAGCGCTAGTAATAGAATGAATCAGTCACTCCTGTTCTGCAGAGACTTTTTCTTTACATATGTGTCACTAGTGTCCCAAACTGTCCATCAAAAGTGTTTGAAAAATTTCTGCACCTCCATACACCCTCAGTCATTCGTAGATGTCCTCATCTAATTATAGTGAGGCTATGACAGTGGAATCAAGGTACCAGAATTTTTGTACTTTATTGAGGTGGTTACGATTGAGAAGGATATTTGTTAGTGCAGTAATACCCTGACTTAAAACTACTGTCTTTGTAAAACTTATATTTAAGTGAGAAATATTTAAAATTGAAGAGTGAGGCTTCAGGTCCAGTATGGATAAAATCGTCACCAGTAAAATCCTTGAATGTGTATCCTATAAATATTATATGTGCAGACTCATAGATAAAAGGGGATTTGGGATGGGATGTTTAAAAAATCTTTCCATTAGCGATTTTCCATTGGCCATCAAATTTTCTATCAAAAAGGTGATCTGATACACGAATTACCATTTTTTTATTTTTAGATAAAACAACGCCGCACCCCGCGACCATATTTATTGCCCTGTATATGTGTAGGTCATATATAATTATAGGCCTATATGTAGACATAGATATGTATTATGTATATATTAATATATATTATGCCTGTCTTAGGCAGCCCTATGCTCTATTACTTTCTTCTTTTTCAGTGTTCATTCTCAAACTTCCACTGGATCTCTCTTGGCCTTGCAGAGGAGCATTGGTTCTACTAGATTTCCAGAAGGATGTAGTTCAGAGAATGGAAATCTATTGTCACCATTTGATTTATGTCAATGAGATTCAATGACAGGACACGTGTATCTTCAGCATGACCTATTATTATTCAATATTATTATTTATGTTAAAATATAAAATAAAATAAATTAATAAATAAGTAAAACTATAGGTAAAAATTTGAATACGTCCACCGTTACGAGCTATTAATAGCACACTGTTTACATATTTAACTAGTTGACGTCATGGAGTTCCGCGAGAAAACTAGAGAACCAATGGAATCGACGCAGACCGTGACGTCAGATCTCCACCAATCGCCGAACGATTTTATGCGTGGCAGACATTTTTTTTAAAATAGATCTATCTGATGGCGGATTTCATTGGTTTTACTAGTGGAAATCTGTAGATGACTAGCTAAAAATGTAAACAGTGTGAAATGGTACAGTATGAAACACTTACCGTAGTCAGCTAGTAACTTGGCGGATGAACTTGTTTTATCCCACAATGGAAATCCCGGAATATATGTGGCGGGCGCTTAGTCACTGTTCCTTGGCAGATCATCATCATCAGGTGCCATGCCGGGTGGCGTAGGCGGTCATGGCTCTCCACAGCTCTCTGTCCACAGTATCATGTATCAAAGTCGTTGTTGTTTCTTTGCCGTGCCAGGTTGTTAAACTGTCTAATATTTTCTCACGTTGTCGCCCTCTGTCTCTGGTGCCTTCAATCTTGCCTGTTGTGATTATGTTCTCTAAACCTGCCTGTCTCATGAAGTGGCCAAAAAAAGAAGATTGCCTTTTTCTTATATTGTTGATTAAGGTCCGTTTCGCATTTAACTCTTTTAACACCTCTACATTCGTTTTTCTGGCAGTCCATGGTATTCTCAGCATTCTTCTGTAGAACCACATCTCTGTTGCCTCCAATCTCCCACTTTCCAGTTTGTTTATTGTCCAAGACTCGCACCCATATGTTAGTATAGGGGTTATATAGCACTGCAGAACTCTCTTTCTCACCTCTAATGACAAGGTCATATTACACAGTATTGTTTTATCCCGCCAAGGAAATCCTGGAACAAATCTGGTGATTTTTGATGACGCTTCCGCCACATATATTCACATAGATAGGCGGGAAATTGTCCTTTGCACCGCCTACCTTGGTTCCGGAATTGTCACTTCACGAGGCCCAACAATCCTTCTATTGTATTGGTGTGGGCCCCCGTTTCACAATTCTGGAACTCCACGCTGTGGTTAACAGTTAAATGTGTATAACCTTCATCGGCTAAGCAGGAATATGCTCTCCAGCAGTCAGAAACTATGGTCGTGCCGGGCAACACGTTCTTTAATAATACTCAATAGAACTTCTTTGGTCCGTTCTGCGACCACCTTTAACACACATTTGTTAACAATAGGTGTACGAAATATAAAAATTATGTGTGTGGGGGGGGGGGTATGTTTAATTTTAGTATTTTTAAAAACTTTATTTAAAGTATAAACTTTACTGTTCTTCAACACCCACCATACCCCCCCCCCCCCCCCAATCGCTCCTGCTTGACCAACAGCCCACCATTGTCGGTTCCCAACCAGCAACAATTCAAAATTTCCACGCGAACTGTGACGTAACGATTCCAACCTCCAAGAACCCGCCAGCTGTACCACGCAAATCGTAACGTCACAAGCATCGAATTTTTTGAGGGAATACCTCGACAGTAGGTCAATAAACCCAACAGTAGATGTATTCAAATTTCTGCCAAACTATATAATTACCTAGTCTTTGTTCTTCTTTAATTTAACTGTGCAAACTAAATTTTTGCGTAGGCTTAAAACTGAACCTAGAAGAATAAGAAAAGCATCAGCACTTACGTACCATTTGAAGTGTAACAAGTTTCTTCTGCTTGAGTTTACGAAGTACTTCCTCATCTTCGATTTCCGTCATTTTTCTCGACTTCTTTGTGGAACCTTCATTTGCTACTACTGTGTTAATAATCACAAGAAACGGTAATGCACAGAGCAATTTACATAATTTAACATGCATTTTAAATACTAGTTATTGTTTGTTAGAACAACATGCAAACAATCTAACTAAACTGTTCCCAGACCTAAACAATACGCAAGACAAGTTAGCAATAAGTTTCTCCACTCACGTCGTTCCACGGCCTAGAAACCAAAAACGTAAACACTAAAAACACGCTCAATCAGTGACACGTAACGGCTTAGACATAGTACATAAACACAGTGTTTGCATTTATGCTGATTGTGTTCCAGAACACAGAATAAAAATCACACTTTGAATACGCCATTAGACATGCAATGATCGATTATTTATTACAAACAAATCAATATTTAATTTCAGTTTGCATCAACAACCAAACATGGTTGAACGTTCGTTGACATACTTTTCTATTGTTGTATGTTTTGTAAACTTTATGAGATGGAGAGTATGATGTGGATTTGGTATGAACTGTGTTGCCTCCGCAAAAAAAAAGGTTGACTACAAGGGATCGCTGCCACGCAGATCTAATTAAATATAGATGTCTGTGCTTCAACACTGTCTGACTCCTGACAGAGCTAGTGACAACTCCGACATTAGGAATTTTGGCGCCCTGGACAAGCTCCCCTTCCAATTTTTACATAAAGTAACTTCATTTGGTTCAGCCACTTAATGAAAAAAATTCAAAACGGATACAGAGATGTGGTTTCTGAGAAGAATGATGAAAATATCATGGACAGCTAAGAAAACTAATGCAGATGTTCTCATTGATGCCGGCGTAAAAAGATCAATCATATCAAACATTAGGGGCAGACAGTAAAGGTTTCTAGGACATGTGCTGAGAAGAACATTGTTTGAACACTTAATAACCACTGGAAAGATCAAGAAGAAAAGAGACAGAGGACTAAATGGAGAAAAGTTGCTAGATGGACTAGTATTTTGGCACGATAGAAGTTCACTAACCGAGCTTATTGACAACACAAGAGACAAAGAGTCGTGGAGAAATATAATCGCCTACACCATTCGGCAGGTTTGAGAGATTGATTGAGGTAATGAGAATGAACCCTATTGGCGAGTATCAAGAGCACAAAACATGAGAATGGAAACACCAAGCAGCAGATGAAGGCCAAGAAGAATGTAGATTGAATGGGTTATCAACGTTCTAAAACGTCACAATGTTTCTGTATATCAAGCAAGAAACGTGTTATAATCCGAAAACTGATTGTGATTAAATTCTGCGATGACTAACATCAACAGCAGGGAAATGACAATAGATAAATGAATGGATATAGTCCTAACTTTATTTTGGTTATAGAGACCACAGATGTTACTTTTGGCGTTTCTGTCCTGAGAAGTCGGTTTCGGTTCTGGGTGGTGACATTCTTGTACGTATATGTGAACTACGATATACACAAGCTACGTTCTCTCCTATTTATTTTTTTAAAGATTGTTTATCGTAGGGGGCTAGAGATGTTGTCTATATGGCCTATACACGATATATCTGTTGTGAAATGATTATTTGTATAGGTCTGTTCTGTGTCTTCCAAATACAATTTTCTCATACGATTCTACGCCTCTACTTTATGTGATTACAGTATTGCCGTGCACTGGCGTACCTTCAAATATATGCAGATAAGGAACACCCGTTGCATTCCGAAATACAGAAAGTTAAAGGCAGCATACTCAAGAGAGGGAGGTCGTGGATGGGACGTGCTGAGGATGTCATACAAAGCGTGTACAGATTGCAGGATGTGGCAGCTGGTGCGGAATGGATAAGTCTACCCACATATTTCGAAACTTGTGTCGCGTCACTTTGGCCATCTGTGGAACAGGGCAGCCAACTCGACTCCAAATACTCCTTGGTCGCCTCTTACGACATGTGTGGCAGGTAACAGTTACTACTCTTTGCTTATATTGCTATTCCTTTGATACCGGCAACATGAGCACGATAACTTACACTAAGGGGATGCTATGCAGATTAGGACTATTGTGAATCAAACCATTATATAAATATATTTTAGGATTACTAAATTTGACAAACTTTCGCTATTGTCTATCCCCCATTTCAGTGATGGTTGATCGGAGCCACTTTCCGTTAAGCTTATCGATGGGAGCCTCAGTTGTCCTTCCAAGGCCAGATATATCGCCTTAGTTGCGTTGAGTTATGTTTCAAGTTTATCTTGTTTTCTATCCACCATTGTTTTGGTCTACCTTTGGCTCTATATCCAGATGTTTTTGTATTATATGCTCTTATTGGTATTTGGTTTTTGCTGTCTTTTGATGTTCAATATATCTTACGGTTACTCTTTTCTTCATTTCTTATATTATCTAGTTCAGTAGCCATTGAAGATTTTTTTCAGACACATTTCACATGTAACGATTTTCGTCTGCTGTGAGGCTGTTAAAGACTATGTTTGACATTGGTAGCAGAGTGTTGGTATACAAATTGTAGATATCTGGGTTTTAAAATACTTCCATCTTGATCTCTAGGTGGAGAAGTGATGGTGAAAGTTGGTAAATCACTGTGTTTGCTTTCTGGCAATTCGTTTCTATTCCTCTGTCTAATCTTCCCTTTTCGGAAACAAAGCTGCCTAGATGTTTACATTCTTTAACTTGTTTCATTTTCATTCACAACAATAAAACAAGTTAGAAAGTTATACGGCATATGAACATACAATACAAAATACAAGTTGCCATTTTGATCATGTTTAATATTTATGAATCATCACAAGCATCTATTGTAAGGGGCAACAATTATGTAGTGGGGGGTGCTTGAACAAGTTTGAAATGTGCTGACGGGAAGGGGGGGCACAAAAGTTATGTCAACAATACTGTTTTTTCTATAAACCAATTAAATTCAATTTTGAACACATTACTAAAAATCTGGATAAAATCTAGTCATTTTTCCAAACTTTTTTTTTCGTACAAAAATAATTTCGGAGGGGTGGGGGGATTTGATACAATTAAGCTGAGTCGGGGGTTCCTGACTTTTAGGGGGAGGGGGGTCAATATTACGCTGCGAAAATTATTAATCTAATTTATGGACAGAGCCTAAGTAGCAATAGTGTACTAACCAGTTTGTTACAACTTGAAGAAAGTGTTACAATTGTGTTCTAACCAGTTTGTTACAACTTGAAGAAAGTGTTACATTTGTGTACTAACCAGTTTGTTACAACTTGAATAAAGTGTTACATTTGTGTGCTAACCAATTTGTTACAACTTGAAGATAGTGTTACATTTGTGTGCTAACCAGTTTGTTACAACTTGAAGAGTGTTGCATTTGTGTGCTAACCAGTTTGTTACAACTTGCAGAAAGTGTTACATTTGTGTGCTAACCAGTTTGTTACAACTTGAAGATAGTGTTACATTTGTGTACTAACCAGTTTGTTACAACTTGCAGAAAGTGTTATATTTGTGTGCTAACCAGTTTGTTACAAATTGCAGATAGTGTTACATTTGTGTACTAACCAGTTTGTTACAACTTGCAGATAGTGTTACATTTGTGTACTAACCAGTTTGTTACAACTTGCAGAAAGTGTTACATTTGTGTACTAACCAGTTTGTTACAACTTGCAGATAGTGTTACATTTGTGTACTAACCAGTTTGTTACAACTTGCAGAAAGTGTTACATTTGTGTGCTAACCAGTTTGTTACAACTTGCAGATAGTGGTACATTTGTGTACTAACCAGTTTGTTACAACTTGCAGAAAGTGTTACATTTGTGTGCTAACCAGTTTGTTACAACTTGAAACTAGTGTTACATGTGTGTGCTAACCAGTTTGTTACAACTTGAAGATAGTGTTACATTTGTGTGCTAACCAGTTTGTTACAACTTGAAGATAGTGTTACATTTGTGTACTAACCAGTTTGTTACAACTTGCAGAAAGTGTTACATTTGTGTGCTAACCAGTTTGTTACAACTTGCAGATAGTGTTACATTTGTGTGCTAACCAGTTTGTTACAACTTGCAGATAGTGTTACATTTGTGTACTAACCAGTTTGTTACAAGCAGATAGTGTTACATTTGTGTGCTAACCAGTTTGTTACAACTTGCAGATAGTGTTACATTTGTGTACTAACCAGTTTGTTACAACTTGCAGAAAGTGTTACATTTGTGTGCTAACCAGTTTGTTACAAATTGCAGATAGTGTTACATTTGTGTACTAACCAGTTTGTTACAACTTGCAGATAGTGTTACATTTGTGTACTAACCAGTTTGTTACAACTTGCAGAAAGTGTTACATTTGTGTACTAACCAGTTTGTTACAACTTGCAGATAGTGTTACATTTGTGTACTAACCAGTTTGTTACAACTTGCAGAAAGTGTTACATTTGTGTGCTAACCAGTTTGTTACAACTTGCAGATAGTGTTACATTTGTGTACTAACCAGTTTGTTACAACTTGCAGAAAGTGTTACATTTGTGTGCTAACCAGTTTGTTACAACTTGAAACTAGTGTTACATGTGTGTGCTAACCAGTTTGTTACAACTTGAAGATAGTGTTACATTTGTGTGCTAACCAGTTTGTTACAACTTGAAGATAGTGTTACATTTGTGTACTAACCAGTTTGTTACAACTTGCAGAAAGTGTTACATTTGTGTGCTAACCAGTTCGTTACAACTTGCAGATAGTGTTACATTTGTGTGCTAACCAGTTTGTTACAACTTGCAGATAGTGTTACATTTGTGTACTAACCAGTTTGTTACAAGCAGATAGTGTTACATTTGTGTGCTAACCAGTTTGTTACAACTTGCAGATAGTGTTACATTTGTGTGCTAACCAGTTTGTTACAACTTGCAGATAGTGTTACATTTGTGTACTAACCAGTTTGTTAGTGTTACATTTGTGTACTAACCAGTTTGTTACAACTTGCAGAAAGTGTTACATTTGTGTGCTAACCAGTTTGTTACAACTTGCAGATAGTGTTACATTTGTGTGCTAACCAGTTTGTTACAACTTGCAGATAGTGTTACATTTGTGTACTAACCAGTTTGTTACAACTTGCAGATAGTGTTACAATTGTGTGCTAACCAGTTTGTTACAACTTGCAGAAAGTCTTACATTTGTGTACTAACCAGTTTGTTACAACTTGCAGAAAGTGTTACATTTGTGTGCTAACCAGTTTGTTACAACTTGCAGAAAGTGTTACATTTGTGTACTAACCAGTTTGCTACAACTTGCAGAAAGTGTTACATTTGTGTACTAACCAGTTTGTTACAACTTGCAGAAAGTGTTACATTTGTGTACTAACCAGTTTGTTACAACATGCAGAAAGTGTTACATTTGTGTACTAACCAGTTTGTTACAACTTGCAGATAGTGTTACATTTGTGTACTAACCAGTTTGTTACAACTTGCAGAAAGTGTTACATTTGTGTACTAACCAGTTTGTTACAACTTGCAGAAAGTGTTACATTTGTGTACTAACCAGTTTGTTACAACTTGCAGAAAGTGTTACATTTGTGTAATAACCAGTTTGTTACAACTTGCAGAAAGTGTTACATTTGTGTACTAACCAGTTTGTTACAACTTGCAGAAAGTGTTACATTTGTGTACTAACCAGTTTGTTACAGCTTGCAGAAAGTGTTACATTTGTGTACTAACCAGTTTGTTACAACTTGCAGAAAGTGTTACATTTGTGTACTAACCAGTTTGTTACAACTTGCAGAAAGTGTTACATTTGTATGCTAACCAGTTTGTTACAACTTGCAGAAAGTGTTACATTTGTGTGCTAACCAGTTTGTTACAACTTGCAGAAAGTGTTACATTTGTGTGCTAACCAGTTTGTTACAACTTGCAGAAAGTGTTACATTTGTGTACTAACCAGTTTGTTACAACATGCAGAAAGTGTTACATTTGTGTACTAACCAGTTTGTTACAACTTGCAGATAGTATTACATTTGTGTACTAACCAGTTTGTTACAACTTGCAGAAAGTGTTACATTTGTGTACTAACCAGTTTGTTACAACTTGCAGAAAGTGTTACATTTGTGTAACAACCAGTTTGTTACAACTTGCAGAAAGTGTTACATTTGTGTACTAACCAGTTTGTTACAACTTGCAGAAAGTGTTACATTTGTGTACTAACCAGTTTGTTACAGCTTGCAGAAAGTGTTACATTTGTGTACTAACCAGTTTGTTACAACTTGCAGAAAGTGTTACATTTGTGTACTAACCAGTTTGTTACAACTTGAAGAAAATGTTACATTTGTGTACTAACCAGTTTGTTACAACTTGAAGAAAGTGTTACATTTGTGTACTAACCAGTTTGTTACAACTTGCAGAAAGTGTTACATTTGTGTACTAACCAGTTTGTTACAACTTGAAGAAAGTGTTACATTTGTGTACTAACCAGTTTGTTACAACGTGCAGAAAGTGTTACATTTGTGTACTAACCAGTTTGTTACAACTTGAAGAAAGTGTTACATTTGTGTACTAACCAGTTTGTTACAACTTGAAGAAAGTGTTACCTTTGTGTACTAACCAGTTTGTTACAACTTGCAGAAAGTGTTACATTTGTGTACTAACCAGTGTTTTACAAGTTGCAGAAAGTGTTACATTTGTGTGCTAACCAGTTTGTTACAACTTGAAGAAAGTGCTACATTTGTGTACTAACCAGTTTGTTACAACTTGAAGAAAGTGTTACATTTCTGTACTAACCAGTTTGTTACAACGTGCAGAAAGTGTTACATTTGTGTACTAACTAGTTTGTTACAACTTGAAGACAGTGTTACCTTTGTGTACTAACCAGTTTGTTACAACTTGCAGAAAGTGTTACATTTGTGTACTAACCAGTTTTTTACAAGTTGCAGAAAGTGTTACATTTGTGTACTAACCAGTTTGTTACAACTTGCAGAAAGTGTTACATTTGTGTACTAACCAGTTTGTTACAACTTGAAGAAAGTGTTCAATTTCTGAGTGACAAGAAACAATCTAATCATATTTGCTACAGTGGGCTATAAACATTAAATAAATAAACAATTGAAATAATTCAATTCAATTGTAGACAAACTGAGGAAGAAGAAAAGAAACAGACACTAGTACATTCAATGATACAAGAAGATATGAATAAATTGTTTGGTAATCAGCATGAGACAAACACATAGCAATAGAATGATGAGACAAGCATACAGCAATAGAATGATGAGACAAACACATAGCAATAGAACAAATTTCTTGAAAAACTCAACAATTTCACATATCTTGATATCTTGCAGCATGATAATCAACAACAGGAGATTCATCAAAAAAAAATATCACACTGTATTGCACTGGCTGCAAACTCATTCAATAAAATCAAATATCTGGCATTCTACATTCTAAAACACTAAGAAATAACACAAAACTCAAAATCTTCAACTCCTGCATAATTTTAACATATGGATGTTAAAGTTAGAAAGCAACATCAATCTTAGAACAAAGACTAAGCATCTTTGAGATTAATGTCTTAGACGACTACTGAACATCCATTGGTCGGAATTTAAATCAAACACAATCATCAGGCACAGGTGCTAAGCATAAAATATATGGAGAGAAACTACAACCAGTAGAACATTACCAATATCTCAGACTCATAATCACAAATGATGATGATAGATGTGAAACAGAAGTTAAAAGGAGAATAGGAATCTAAATCTATTGTATATTAATGTATGGCTCAGAAACATGGACAATAAATAAACAAATAGACACAGAATTTATTCCTTTCAGATGTGGACAAATAGGGAGAATTTGCAAAGAGAAGAAAATGAACAAAGAAGTTCCAACAACACTGCGTATTAAAACAGAACTATTAAAGGACATAAAAATCAAAAAAATTAAGTATTTTGAACATATTAAAAGACATGACATTTTGTTGAAGACTTAACTTAAGACCTACCTAAGTTGAGGTAGGCAGAGATACAAGTGGGAGAGAAGCGTCATAAAATGGTCAGGTTACAGTCTACGAGAGTGCACCACTAATGCAAGAGACAGATGATGTTGGAGGTCCATTGCAACCAGCCTTTATTGCAGAGACAGCACATGATGATGATTAGTTATAATATATATTTACTATTGAGTCAGATATTATAAACACATTGAAGATTCCAGAGTGTTGGTTACTAAACACAATAACAAAAAGAAAACTATGCTAGTTTGGTCATATAAAGAGACACAACTGTTTAGAAAGACAAATAATGGAGGGAAGAGTACCTGGGAGAGGAGAAAGGGCAGACCAAGAAGATGATGGACTGACAACATTAAAGATAACATGAATACATCTTTAGAAAATGCAAGCCACATCGCCCAAGACAGAGAGAGGTTCAGAGAGTTCATTGGGAAGACAACGTTCTGGAAGGAATACGTCACATGACACACTATTGAGTCTACAGTTTTACTATAGTTTCCCCAGTCATTCAATATTTAGCCTGTAACACAGGTGCTAGGTTGCTATACTGAACCCATCTTTCTTTATGCAAGTAAAACATGGATAGTAAAAAAAGTGCCTAGTATAAGCTGGAGGCAACTGAGATGTTGTTTTTAAGAAGAATGATGAAAATTCCATGGACAGCCTAAAAAAACTAATTCAGAAGTTCTCAGAGATGCTGAAGTAAAACAACAAATTATAGTGAAAACAAGAAACAGACAATCCAGATTTTTTGGGCATGTGATGAGAAAAGTAAAACTTGAACATTTAGTAACCACCAGCAAGATCAAGGAGAGAAGTGACAGAGGAAGATAAAGAGAGAAATTTCTAGATGGGTTGTCACTGTGGCACAAAATGAAGTCACCAACTGAACCTATTAACAACACAAGAAACAGAGAGTTGTGGAGGGGCATGATCGCCTACTCAGTATGGCATTAATAAGAAATTAATACAATCAACTGATAAAAGCTCACCTGGATCAGAGTAAATGTGTCAGAAATAATTTAAAACAGTTTCTACTAGAGAAAACTAACAATAACAACTGACAACAGGCTCCCACTAGAGAATACTTAAAATGACAACAGATCCCACTAGAGAATACTAAAAATGACAACTGACGACAGATCCTACTAGAAAACAATAACAACTGACAACAGATCTCACTAGAAAACACTAACAACTGACAACAGATCGTACAAGAGAATACTAACAATGACAACTTAGAACAGGCTTCCACCTTATTAAACTAGCTGTTAATGCAACTGATAATAAATCCTCTCACAAAACAACAATCTCACAGAGCAGTAGTGACTGACAACAACTCTCATCAGCTGAAAATATAAGTGCTAACAATCAATTAAAAGTTCCAGCTAGATTAAAAAATGTAACCCTAACGGATAAGTTTCCATTAGGTAAAAAGTTATATTAATTGATAAAAGTTCCCATTAGATCAAAAGTAATATTGATAAAAATTCTTACCAGATAAAAAAAGTAACAGTAAGTGATATTAAAATAAAAGACAGTTAGATAAAAAGTGATACTGATAAAAGTTCCCATTAGATAAAAAGTGATATTGATAAAAGTTCCCATTAAATAAAAAGCTCTGCTGATAAAAGTTCCCACTAGATAAAAAGTGACATGAACTGATACAAATTCTCATTATACCAAAATGTTACATTGACAATTTTTCACTTGATAAAAAAAGTTACATGAACTGATTGATAAATGTTCCAATTAGATAAAAAAAATGGCATTTATAAAAGTTCCCTTTAGATTAAAAAACATTATGAACTATAAAAAGTTCTCACTAGATAAAAAGTGACATGAACTGATAAAAGTTCCCTCTAGATAAAAATTGAGAAACTGATAAAAGTTCTCAGTACTGTACAGGGATCAGTGACCAGGTTTCTATAGAACAAAAAGCGAATGTAATTAAACGGAACGAAGTGTCGATAAAGATGCATATATGACACATCTAACATTCTAATCATTGCGTGATGAGAGCCCCCGATTACTCGATTTGTGCACTGAGTGGGGGGTGGATAGCTGATGCATTTCGCAAAAATCACTAGATTTGTATTAGAAATTACAACTTTTAAAATCTCCAGTTCTATGCAATTTCATATGAAATTTAAAAGTTGGACTGTTGTCATATGATTTGGTCACTGGTCCCCGTATTGAACCAAATTCTCATTATATTTTTAAAAAATCAGTGGTTACAGCTGACAGTTCTTGAAATGTGATAACAAATAACTACAAATTTCTCAACAAAGAAAATATGTCTCTGTTCGATGTTTCATCACTTACAGCCGTTATAATGCTGTTGAATTGAGATGAAAGACAATTATGACATCAACAACATCAAACTTTTGAATTGATAAAATATCACTTTTCTGATAAGTTTTAACAGTGTATGTCACAAATTGACAAGTTTTAATAATATGTGTCAAAAACTGAAATGTTTTAATAATGTGTGTCACAAACTGACAAGTTTTAATAATGTGTCTCACAATCTGACTAGCTTTAATAATGAATGTATCTTCCCAGCAATATAATGCCTGGGTCAAAGGGCATGATCCCATGGATCAGCAACCAACCAACCAATAATATAGGTCACAAGTTGACAAGTTTTAATAATGTGTACCATAAACTGACAAGTTTTAATAATATGTGCCACAAATTGACATGTTTTAACAGTGTGTGTCACAAATTGACAAGTTTTAACAATTTATGTTACAAGTTTTAATAATGTATGTCATATTTCTGATAAGTTTTAATAATATCACATAATGACAAGTTTTAACGATGTATATCACATAATGACAAGTTTTAACGATGTATATCACATAATGACAAGTTTTAATGATGTATATAACATAATGACAAGTTTAAACAATATATTCCATAACAGTGTATACGTTAAATAATACTGATGTAAACCAATGAGGGGCTTCAACATAAACAATAAGATAAAATACGAGTGGGCTTCAACATAAACAATAAGATAGAATATGAGTTGAGAAATGATATGCATATAAAGGTAGAAACGCATGCGGTTGCGTCTATGAGTCTCACCAATGGCCCACTAGACAAACCACCCATGCAACAGAAAACCTTAGTAGATGAGATGCCATTATATTGAGGTTATCTTTTTATAGAAGCTGCATGGCATGTCATCTATACAATTCTGCTTCTCCTGCTTTTATTTTGTTGTTGCAATGTGTTTTTGCTATTTTTATATATGTATACACCCTCTGAATAAAAGAAATAAAATAAAAGAAATAAAAGAAACTCACATTAACAAAGAGAAAAACATTGCAAATAAACCTGACGAGGAACTTAATAATGAAATAAATTAAGTATTATTTGTCGATGATTAAAGTCTAATATACAAAGATGAGGAAAATTTGCAAAAGCACATCAAGGAATTGTTATTAGCATGTCTGAAGTACAAAATGAAAATTTATGTACAAAAAACCGAAGTTATGAAAATTAGCAAGTCTGCAACACCAATGGATATAATTATAGATATCACCAAAGTGAAACAAGCCAAAGAATTTAAATATCTAGGCAGCATTTTTTCCGAAGATGGAAAACTAGACAGAGAAATAGAAACATGGTGCTAGAAAGCAAACACAGTGATCTACCATCACCATTACTTCTTCACCCAAAGATCAAGATGGAAATAAAAAAATAGATAATATCTACAATTTTTATACCAACACTCTGCTACCAATGCCAAACATGGTCTTTAACAGCTTTACAGCAGAGAAAACTCGTTACATGTGAAATTAAGTGTCTGAGAAAAGTGTCTGCAATGGTTACCCAACTAGATAAAATAAGAAATGAAGAAATTAGGAAAAGAGTTGGTATAATATCATGTATCGAACATATTGAGAGACAGCAAGTAAAATGGTTCTGTCACCTTATGAGAATGAAGCCAAACCAAATACCAATAAGAGCATATAATACAAGAATATCCGGGTGTAAAGCCAAAGGTAGACCAAGAAAACGGGGGACAGAAAACATCAAGATAACCTTGAACAAACATGGACTAAATGTAACAACATTGACACATCTGGCTTTAGAATGACAGCTTAAGCTCCCACCCCTACACTTAACGGCAAGTGTGAATGCGATCAACCATCCTTCACCTGGGAAAAGACAACAGACAATGCAAACTCTGTGGTCAGGAGCCAGAGATGTACTGCACAGCACTGGGAAGGAGGAAACTGACAGTACTGTTTTTTTCCTATGGCTGAGGCCCATCATAGAGGCACAGTGACTCAGGATGTGAGAACACTTTTGACTTGAACATTTGGTTGCATGCATGGAGCAATAGAGAAGTTCAGCATAACAAGTAGTGAATTGGTAGTGCGGAATGGGCACAGTGAACCCTATCTTGGCTGCAATGGCTCAGAGCAGTGCATAGGTTGAAACCTACCTTCCTAGTGATGTGATAGTTATTCTCTGGCACTGGCCCGGTGTGGGCCGAAAATCCACAGATTTCCCAGCAATATCATGTCACTTTAATGATATTGGGTTAAATTACATGAACCCATGGACCACTGGATCAGCAACGAACCAACCAACCATAAAGGTAGAAAACACAAAATAACACTGTGGTGGAATGAAGAAGTCAAAGGTGCCATAAAAAAAGAAACATTCAAGATGTGGACTACAAGCAAAGCCCAAGAAGATTATACTGAGTACAGATCAGCTAATTCAATAACAAATAAAATCATTAAAGATGCCAAAACAAAAAACTTTTTAAGAATATGTTGAATAATTAAATACAGAGTACAAACAAGCATTAAAGAAATTCTAAACAGAAAATTAAGAATATGAGAAACAGAGAATATAAATATGAACCAACCACAATAATAAATAATGAAAATGGAAAGACAATCAATTACCCAAAAAAAGAATCATGCAAAGGTTGCAAAAGTATTTTAAAGAATTGCTAAATTTAAATAGCAGAGGGGACGGAAACATAGTAAACAATATAATGGAAGAATTAGAACCAAACATATTACTAGCTGAAATAGAAAATGCCACACAATGTGCAGGAGTAGTTACACAGGTATCCAATGTGTAGTTAGAACGAATGTAGGGATTTCAGACAGATTCCACAAACAATCTGTTGTGCGACAAGGATGTGTTACATCTCCCTTGCTATTCATCACATATATCGATTGCATATTTAAAACTGCCAACACCAATGAAGAAGATAAACAAAACAATGTCCTCAGCGAACTTCTTTTTGCAGATGATAAAGCAATAATATCAACATCAAAAGAACAACTATAATAACATATAGACTTTATACATCATGCAAGGATTTTAACATGGAGATCAAACAGGAAAAAAAACAACCGAGGTAATGATAATTGCAAAAACAGAAAGAAACACTACTATTTTAATTGATGACCAACAATTTAAACGGGTGAAAAAATTCCCTTATCTTGGAGCATCAGATCATCAGTAAGGAAAAAACACCACAGAAATACAACATAACATAACATATACAACATAACATAACAGATACAACATAACATAACAGATACAACATAACATAACAGATGTTAGGGTTGATGTCACCTATATTCAAAAACAAATATGTGAGCATGAACACCAAAACTGCACTACATAAAACAATCATCATATCATGACTATACTATCAATTCCAAACGTGGACACTAACAACAAAGGCCAAAAGAAAATGTGCTACAACAGAAAATGGCTTGTCTATGTAGAATACTTGGAGTACAATAAGAGAGAATCAGAAATGAAAACATCAGAAGACTAACAAACCTGGATTATATCAGAAGACAACAGATTAAGTGGTTTTCATGTTTCCAGACTACCATCAGATAGTGCTCCTAAAAAAAAACCCCAATGCAATACAGGTACGGTGGATACAGAGGCAGATCACACATCAATGGATTATACAATACAATAAACCACAAAAACACACATATATGACGCACACAAAAAGGCCATCTCAAGAGAACTCCTCTACACCTGATACTGCAAGGCTTAAAGGGTTAAAGTGAAAAGAAAGAAGTGAAGTTGAACCATGATCCATGACATTCAGTTCACATGATTTTAGTATCAATGTCTGTATCATGCATATCTTGTTTGCATACATTTTTTTATGGGAACAGAGGTCAGTCCCGAGAATCTATCTATCTATTCGCTAAACCCTTTGTTGTCTTTCAGAATCCGGTTATATCAGGTTATAAATAGAAGAGTTATCTGGAGACGGCCCTCATGTGTTCTGAGTATATTGTTGAATTTGTCACCTCTTTTATTCTTATTTTTTATTCCACAGATGTTTGATTGTAGCAAATTTAATATGCTGTTTTTTTCCTTCGTTGTTTAATATTACTAGTAGTCGTCTTCAGAAAACTGTCCATTTTACTGCGAGCCATTGTGTTCTCACCGATGGTTTGCTAATCCTGTCTCAGTATTGTATCAGGAAATTCACATGGATACACCGCGATCTCTAACTAACACATACAGAAAGAAACTACATATTCCATGCGAATAGTCCCAATAAAAACACTGAACTGGACTTCAATTTGTGGTCACAAGAAATAACACAGTTGTCACTTCGTGCCATTTTACCAGAAGCCTAGAGAATTGCTTCTTTAAATACACTCACAGTCGAAGATGGATGTCTGGCTATTGCCGAAAATAAAAAGGCAACACAACGAATTTCCATTCTCTGGACAACATCATGCTGGAAATCTAGGACCACTGTCCTGTTATAAGAGAGAACCAGCTGGAGTTTGAGAATGAACACTGAAGAAGAAAAGCATTCAACATTTTACTAGCTGTATAGATATCTTGTGCATCAGTTAGAACATATTGAAGCTGTTGTTGGAACTCAAAATGCATAAATACAAAATAATAAAATAATTTGGCTCATATTAGAATCATTGTATGATCATGAATTTAGCATTTCTCAATTGAAAAATATGGTCACACGTGTCACAGAGAGTATGAGGTAGGTTTTGTTTGCATTGAGCAACATGCCATGTCACAGGTATAGATTGTGTCCTGTCACAGATGAAAGACAATGTTGTCCTGTTACTTAAATGAAAATAATGAATTAAATCTGAGTGTAAGACTTCAAATACATTTTACAATCTCATTCAATGAAATACAATATTATGAGAACAATAATTGTTGACATAGATATCTTAAAAAAATAAGAAGATTAATGAAATAGACCATAAGTTTCCACAAATATAAAAACTCACTGAGCTCATAAAACATTTAACCTACTCTAGACCATCACAAGTGACGACAAAAAAAAATTATTGGAGTTGAGATTTCTCACCTGACATGACTGTTCCTCCAGTCGACCCAGCTGTAAATGGGTACCTGCCACATGAGTTAGGCGAGATAAAGACAGCAAGGAAAGGAACTTGCCATACCACCTAATAGTTGCTATAGCTTTATACATGAAGAATTATCTTCATCCCTGATGGCAGGTTGCTGCCATGGGACATACCTCTATCTTTACCTTATGCTGCATCTCAGTGACAGTAAGCAAGCTCACTATCACCTAGGCTACCCATATCTCAAAGAAATCTATTATCTGACATTTAATCTACATATTGGTGATGTTTCTCAGACATAAGTCTATGGTTACTGTTTCATGTAGAGCTAATATATGATTTAATGTTAACTTGATTCTTTACTGTCACAACTAGAATACTTCTATTGACCGTATTTCACTGAAATAAGAATCAGCCTAAAAGAGGGAAAAAAGAAGTATCAAAAAATCTAATTGTGTTGTTTATCAGTGATGCCAAAGCTGGAGTTTTTTCATGCATTAGATATGAGGTTTTTAGCCATCCAAAAACCTGTGTGCAAGCTGGGGTTATTTTGGTAAAATTTGTCATAATCTGGGGACATCTCCCTAGGAAATTAGAAGATTGCTACTAGGAATTTAATCAAAACCTCCCCCCACTTAAAATAGGTTACCAAAAGTCTGCCAGAAATGGAGTCACACACGAAAATTCACAGATGACCTTTTTTAGAAGACATATCTCAGGCCATGCCTTATTCAAATGAGATGCATTATATAGTCTGGGGGTTATCTGGATTTTTACTAGGGTGATCTCGAGGTTATTAAACATCAGTAGTAACAGTGATGACCATACATACTACTTCCAGATACAGTGCTTCTTCTTCTTCTTCTGCGTTCAGCATGTGGTCATGCTATACTGTCAGACCTGTCGTCAAGACAAAGTCCACTGTCTTCTCCAGGTCAGAGCGGCTGCCCAATAGCTTTTGCCTCAAGTATGTATCCTCTGGCCAGGTCTGCTGTCTCTGCTCTTTGTATGTTGGGCAGTCCTGAAGTATGTGTTCTGGAGACTGGGTTCCGGATCCACATGGACATTCATTTGTGTATGAGATCCTTAATCGATAAAGGTGACTGCAATTATGCAGCCGCGGACCAAACCGGTGTTGCTGCCTACCAGGACAGGGCAGGATATCAGTCGGTGCTGATATCCCCACTGAAATACCCCATGTGTCCAGTGACGGGCAGCTTCAAGCGAGTATGAGCCGCTATAAGCTCAAGCTGCTGGCATGGAGTTATTAACTCCAAGTCAGGAGCGTGCCAGGGGAGGGGGGATTTTTATTTTTTTTTAAATTGCTGCCTTGCAATTTTACAGTGCTGAACAAGATATATAAATGATTGGAAGAACACAGATTGAGATAGAAATTGGAAGATCACAGATTGAGATAGAAATTGGAAGAACACAGATTGAGATAGAAATTATAATTGTAGTGATCTTCAGTCTCTATAATACAAAAAAAAAAAGGAGTCTGCATTAAGTACTTCAGCTGTTGATGTATCCAGTCAGGGACTGCAGTGTCTCTGAAACATCAAATAGAGGTGATGAGGCAAATATAAATAATGACCAAACTGTCAGAGGATATCTGACACAGTGAAAAGTACCACAGTAACAAAACTAAAAAGCGATTAAAAACTATGATAATGTATGATCGTCACTGTTACCTTGTTGAAGACCTTACTTGATGGTAAAGTCGATGGGCGGTGAGCAAGAAGTAGGCAGAGATAACAACTGGGAGAGTAACATCGCGAGATATACAGGTTAGTCTAGCAGAGTGCACCACCAAGATAAGAGACAGGTGATGTTGGAGGTCTGTTGCAGTCAACCTTTGTTGCAAAGATGGTATTTAATGATGATGATGTCACTGATCACTAATATAACTAAAAGGGTAGTCGGCGGCAGAGTGTCATATTTTCCACATTTTTGCGTATTCTGACAACTAGACTTAACTATGAGAGACCAAATTTCCATCAGTGTATAGCTTATCCATCCATCTAACATTAGTGAGAGTATTGAAAACATACAGCTAACTTGTAGACAGTAGAATGAGATTTTTGGACATATGTAAAAAAAATCACTTTGCTCCATTTTTTTTGTAAAAAAGGTGATGTAACAGGCAAAAGGTGATACAAACCATTATAACATTGAGGGAGATCGCCACCGCAACAGGTGAAGCACACCGGCAGTGCATAAACGTGTGCTAAGAATCGATAGAATAGATTGATCTAGTTTCGTAACTTTAATCTGAAGGAAAAAAGTTTGGATATAAAACAGTTCATATGGCCCATTTTAAAGCTAATAATTTCTTTTTAAGGTTAGATGATCATTATAATCATATATATCGGTCTCTCCCAGCTTTAGATCGGCATCTTCCGCACGAAATTGACATTTTTTTCGTACACTTCTAATGCAACACTTTGCCCCAATAAAGTGTGACACCCTACGTCAAATTAAATTTTTAGCAACTATCATAAATTCCAATGAAAAAAAAAGATAGCCTGACAAGATAATGTGCTAAATTTACTGAACAACACAACATATATTTTAGTTTAAATATTTTTGTTAAAACCATGATAGTAATGATAATTGAATGATAATGATAATACTCCGATTGATTTATTGAGATGGGGATTGAAGCCCCTATAGGATTGTCCTGTGTGAGCTAATGATAATCTGCAATCATAGCTCAATCAATGCCTATTTTCACCAGTCAACATACTTAGCTCAGCTAATAACTGCTCAGACTCTTTCAATGCTCTGTCTAATTTTTCATTGTACTGATCTTCCTTGATTCCACTTGACTCTGAAATGCAAATGTCTCTAGCTAAGTGATGATTTTGCAGGCTACCTTGAGGGCAGTCTTCATCCTCTTGCTGTGTAATCAGTAATGCTAATGACTCAATACTGATTTCTGCCCTGCCCAGAATGTTGTCTAACAAGTTCATATTCTTAAATCTATCGAAATCTTCCTCCTGATAATCCTCCAAATCTTCTTTAGAATCTACCAAAGACCACAGACCTTGAACAGCTGTATCATTGTTCAGGTCTAGATATATGTTTTTAGTTTTCCCTTTTAATAATGACCAATGCAGACATTTCATATATTCTTGATGATCATGTAAATTTGATATTTCTTTGACAGCAGTGTCACTCTGATCATTGACAGTTTCCTTAGGTGAGAGTTCTTTAGAATTTACATTTTGGAGATTACTGATTAATTTATTTTCATTTGGCACAACACCTTGCGCAAATCTGGCACTGTCCACATTGGACAATCTGGCAGATAATGAATTAATTACCAAAGAATCCCTGGTTGAGGATGAGCTGCAAGTTTGACCAAAAGATGATGGAATCTGTTGATTATTGAGGACCTCAGAGGATTTTGAAACAGTTTGGAGATATTCACCAATTGAAATTGGAGAAAGTAAATCAGAGATAGACTGCTTCATTTCATCTCTGGCAACTGCAAATTCTGAAACATCATTATTTGTAATTATTGCCACTGTGCTGTCATCATCTGTCATTTCTAGGACAGGGTTCATGATTTCTAGGACAGGGTTCATGATTTCTAGGACAGGGTTCATGATTTTTAAGTCTGTACAGAATTCTATTTCTTGATTCTTTCTATAGGACACTGATGTTGTATTCAATGATAATGAGCCAGGGTCTTGTAGGAATTGTGTAGTCTTACAGTTATTTGATAAGAGAGAAGATTTAGTATTATCTATAGAACTCTGTGTAAAATAAACTGGGTCTGATCCAGCTCTTTTCCGTTGGGTAGATGGAGAATCTGCACTCTGTGTTCCATCTTGTTCACTCTTGGGGAGAACTGTTGTAATTTTTCTATCACTATTTTGTTTATCTTGTAGTATGTTTGTAGTAGCAGATTTGTCAGACAATGGAATGGTTTGATGATC
This sequence comes from Meghimatium bilineatum, assembly GCA_034231615.1. Lineage (NCBI taxonomy): Eukaryota > Metazoa > Mollusca > Gastropoda > Stylommatophora > Philomycidae > Meghimatium > Meghimatium bilineatum. Next base: position 3,281,817 of record CM067306.1, read on the forward strand.
ACAGTTCTCCAAGCACACCTTGAGAAATTCATCTTGAATTTTGTCTTTACCTTGCTTTTGGATGGTAGAACTCAGAAGGTTTTTGTTTTTTATATTGACCATTTTGTTTTTCTTTCTGCACTGAAATGTGTCTGATGCTGCCTGGAGAGTACTGACTAAACTTGATTTGAGAGACTGGCAAACTGTGGAAGGGGGTGGAGAAGGACAGATAGATGAGAATGACCTGCTTCCTAATGGATTCCTAAACTTCCCAGGGCTTGACACAGTATTTGTAATGTGCTTAGGTGAGACCTGACCAGTTCTACTCTGATTAGAAGCAGTTCTTGTAATCTGCTGAGGTAAAACCTGGCTAGTCCTACTCTGACTGGAAGTAGTTTTTGTAATGTGCTGAGGTGAGATCTGACCAGATCTACTCTGACTGGAAGCAGTTCTTGTAATCTGCTGAGGAGAAACCTGGCTAGTTCTACTCTGATTGGAAGTAGTTTTTGTAATGTGCTGAGGTGAGACCTGATTAGAAGTAGTTTTTATAATGTGCTGAGGTGAAACCTGACCAGTCCTACTATGAATAGAAGCAGTTTTTGTAATGTGTTGGGTAGAGACCTGACCAGTCCTACTCTGACTGGAAGCAGTTTTTGTAATGTGCTGAGGTGAGACCTGACCAGTCCTACTCTGACTAGAAGTAGTTTGTTTAATGTGCTGAGGTGATACCTGATTGGTCCTATACTCACTGGAAATCAATTCCACTTTGTCTCTTTTAGTCTCATGAACAGAATATTTCCCACCTGCTGCTTTCTTCAGATGAGAAATACAATGTGTGTCAACCTCATGAGATCTATTCTTGGCTTCCTTAATCTTCTTCAGGTTTTCTTTGTTATCAGCTACAAAATTGTGATTATAATTTCCCAATCTTGGTGAGCAACTTATAACATTCTTACACTTGTCCACCTTCAAAGACATCCCTGATTTATTATCACATGAATTAAATGAAAGTCTGCATAGTTCATCTGAAAAATAGAAACATAATGTTGCATAAATGCATGGTAAAATATAACAAATAAACTTGTATAAATACATATTATAATGACACAATGTTGCATAAATGCATATAAAAATGCCACAAATAATGTTGCATAAGTACATGTTAAAATGTCACAATGTTGCATAAATACATATAAAAATGTCACACATAATGTTGCATAAATGCATATAAAAATGTCACACATAATGTTGCATAAATGCATATAAAAATGTCACACATAATGTTGCATATATAGGTCTACACATGATAAAATGTCACACATAATGTTGCATAAATACATTTTAAAATGTCACATAATTACTGCACATTCATCTGTGAATTGAATATGGTGAGGGGGAGGGCTTTAAGATGCTGTGATAAATGGATTGAAGGAATTTTGAATTATTGTGGCACAAGTAGTTGGACTGGAAAAAATGGGGGGGGGGGGGGGTGTGGCAAATGAACAAGTGAGCTACAGGAACTATCTGTATGCATTCCCTTTTATATCTGCTTGTGGAGATGATGACTTATGACTTGTGGATTTGCTTTATAAGGATTGCTTGATTGAACTGCTGAAGCTATAGCAGTTCCTATAGGCCTATGTTAATGTAAATCACTTATGTCAGTTGGTTTACAATGAAATAGACTTGGTGGTGACAGTACAGAATAGTTCTCTACTGTGCACACTGTTGACAATTTTAACTATCTAACGTCATGGATTCCCGTGTAACGTCATGGATTCCCGTGTAACACCAATCAAAATAATGACTACCGTGACGTCACATCCCGACAATCCCACAGTTAAACTCTAGACACAGATGAACTTATGCATAATCTGTTTGTTTTACAATTTACACATTTTTTACAATTTCCTATTATTTGTGGTGAGCGATCAGTATTTCTGCCCACTATACACGGAGTGAGGTGCGCACACACATTAGAAATATTATTTCTAATCCTAACCTTACTCTAAGTACTTACCCGTAAGCTTGCCAAATCAAGCAACAAAGGTTGCTATATCGGAAACACATCGGAAAACACAAAGGAAAACACATCGAAACTAGAGCAAAGGTCACAGCGGAGAACTATAATGTATTTCAGCCGACTTGGCTAAATTATGCAACATAGTAAAGTTAACATAGGATGGATGAAAAATAAATGAACATGCATGGTGACATATGCACTGTCCTACTCCTGTTTTATGTTAATAAAGTGAACAAAAACACAACTTTAGTGTTTAGTACTACTTTGACATCATCATTTCATTATTCATGGAAATTTTATTGTGTTCAAATTGTTTGTTTATGAATGCGAGCTAGAGCGATTCAATAAATTGTTCAATAAAATCACAAATTTATGTTAAATTGTATACCTGCCATCTTGTCACTTAAACTGCTACCGGCCTTTAGTTAATAAAGAAATTCATTAATCATGAAAATATATGATGTCTGCTCAATAGACCCTACCTACCTTGACTAACAATAACAGAACCAGTTGTCTTGTCAACTGCAAACAGTTCTCGATCCGCATCGTTTGGCGTCTGCTTGGTCGCCATTAATGCACAATTACGGCCCCGTACTATAAACACTGCACAATGTGTGACTCCGGAAACGTTCATAAGTTCTCCGATCTCCTTTTGAGTGTATCCACCATTACTCGATGAATGTCAGTACAGGTTATTTGTGGTTAACAGACATTCTCCTAAGCCCACAATAGAGTTCACTTCTGACAACGTCGCATTTCAAGTCCATATAATTTATTATGAACATGGAAAATGAATCTCCACCATCATTAATTTAATTTATCCGTGTTGCTTCTCGTAAGGAGCTCAAAATGTCCGCACGATACATTTCTCTGCCGCTGGATAAAGTAGCAGTGTAAGCCTGCCTATCCACTCTCTCGTTACCCTGAACACCCACATGACCAGACACGAAAATAAATGTGACACATTCCAACTTCGACTGCTTCAAGCCACTGTTATCGAATGCAACCATTTTGTACTTTTCTGATCAAGCTCGAGTCGCTAAAAATGCAGACATGAGTCACCCTTTATGCTCATCCATTTGATAGCGCTAATCACAGCCATAATCTAAATAGTAATGTTGCTTGTGGCCACATCAAATGCGCCACTCTTTTCTCTGAGTTCTTCCCTTCAGACGGAGCGGTAGGCCCAAGCACTACGTACGTGTCTAATGACTAAACCATTCGTGTATATAATCATGTCCCCTTCCGTGGAATTCTTGCTGATGAATGTCTTCACCGCAGACTCCACTGCAATAGGGCACCACTCTTTTTATTGTCTATTGAACGTTATTATCACTCTGAAAGATACCTGGCCATCCACGGGCACACTTAACCTTTCCGCACCGGGTGTTACATCTTCCAATATGCACACACCTGTATGGCGTCCTATTCATAGCCTTTCTTTATTTTTAGTCTACTATCTTTCACTTTCTTAATTTCAGAATGCATAAGGTGTTCTTTGTTAGATATGATTTGGAGTTATGCTCGTGCCCTTCATAACTGTACTCTGTGCTCTATAGTTGGACAATCGAGAAAGAATCGCATGACGTTTACTGGTATACCTCTAGTCGTGACAGCAATTATAGAATACCTCTGCGCCGAATTAATTAGGACGTCATTCGTTACGTTTTTTATTATTGTTGCAATTTTCATTGGTAACTATTTATATACTTGGAGTCACATGTCAAAAATAGTAATCAAGTATATTTAAATATTTCACATTTCATTTATTTCATATAAGTAAGGGGCTGGGTATAAGTAAGGGGCTGGGTAGAGAAAAAACAAGTTATCAGAGGTAATCAATATTTTACAGAATTGTACAATCTCTGTCCAATTTTTGCCACATTTTCACAATCCTCCCTCTTCTTCTTATGTGTTCGTTCTCAAACTCCTGAATATTATCAGAATGTAGTCCAGATACATTCCATACCGTGTGTTTTGGTTTACATCTCAGCTGCGCTACCTGTATTTTGGCCATATACATCCGACTTCAGTATGACTTCTGGGTAACTTTCACCCTATATGGGATGAGGCACCCAACTCCGTTCCATAACCTCATTAGTTGCCTCTTACGCCATGCATGAAAGGTAAACAGTGTTGCTATTTTGTTGCCATTGTTGCTCCCTTTTCAGGCCCCGGTAACACATGAGCAATCACTCTTCTTATTCTTCTAACATATTCTTAGCTTGCATCACTTCGCCATCCATGGGAAACATTTGACAGAAGATAAACTGTTTGTTCTAACATATTCTTATCTTGCATCACTTCGCCATCCATGGGAAACATTTGACAGAAGACAAACTGTTTGTTCTAACATATTCTTAGCCTTTGTCATTTTCAGTATCCTCTTCATCGTTTTGTAGTGTATCCATGACTGCTCTAAAATAATTTCGCCCTATCTCTTCTTATTATTTTGTCATCCACTATAGCTTTACCCGCCAATGTGTCCGCTCTTGCATTGCCCCTGACTCCTGCATGACCAGGACAGTGGATCCTTTTCTATCTATCTATGTTCCTTCATATGATGACAGAAGTTAAAAGGAGAATAGGAATGGCTAAAAGTACCTTCAATGACATGAGGAAATTATTAATATCTAAACAAATTACAAACAAGTTAAAAATGAGAATTATAAAATGCTACATCTATTCCATATTAATGTATGGCTCAGAAACATGGACACTAAATAAACAATTAGAAGACAAAATTGATGCCTTTGAGATGTGGGTATATAGAAGAATAGGGAGAACATCATGGAAAGAGAAGAAAACAAATAAAGAGGAACTAAAGGCACTTAATATGAAGAAATAACTACTAAGATAAATAAAGATCAGGCAAATAAAATACTTTGGACACATTAAAAGACATGACACCTTTTTGAAGACCTTACTTGAGGGTAAAGTCAAAGGGAAGAGAGCAAGAGGTAGGCAGAGATACAAGTGGGAGAGTAACATCACACGATGGACAGGTTACAGTCTAGCAGAGTGCACCACCAAGACAAGAGACAGGAGATGTTGGAGATACGTTGCAGCCAACCTTCGTTGCGGAGACGGCACTTGATGATGATGATGTTCCTTTATCGCCGAACACGGTGCAAAAGGCAGAAATCGGAGCTCTCCAGTTCGAGAGATGTGATGCTAATGTGTGTAATTCCCCTATGTTGCTGAGACCCATAGTCATTACCCACTTTGGTGGTTTTCTGCTAAGAGTCCCATGGCCTTCCTCTTTTTCTTAAGAGTCCCTCTGGTACCATTTTAAAATGCTAGTAGTGGCATTATGTTTTCATTCATTTTAAGTACATGTCCGATATAAGTCCATCGTTTTCTTCTTATTGTAGAAATAAATTGCTGTTTGGTGTCCTCTCTTACTTGTATGTTTGACTTGAATTCTTCCCAGCCAATATTTAAGAGTCTTCTAAGACATTTATTTTTAAATGAATTCAATTTCTTCTCCAGTGCCCATGTCATTTCTCAACTTTCGCAACCATATATCAACACGGATAACACATTGGAGATGAACAGTTGTAGTTTGGTAGATCCTTTTGCAGACCCCTACTACCACAATGTGATGTTTTGCAGACCCCTAATACCACTGTGTAATGTTTTGCAAACCCCTAATACCACTATGTGATGTTTTGCAGACCCATACTACCACTATGTGATATTTTGCAGACCCCTACTACCACTATGTGATATTTTGCAGACCCCTACTACCACAATGTGATATTTTGCAGACCCCCTACTACCACTATGTGATATTTTGCAGATCCCTACTACCACTATGTGATGTTTTTCAGACCCCTAATATCACTATGTGATATTTTGCAGACCCCTAATATCACTATGTGATATTTTTCAAATCCCTAATATCACTATGTGATGTTTTGGACGTAGTTGAGAAGAGCGTCACACATTTTTTCGAATCATACATTGTCCTATAGGGCCTACCACGCAGCATACTCTGGGAGTCAGCATACTCTGGGGATAAAATCACGGTTGTTGTTTTTTCAGCCAAGTCAGCAGTCCACCAAGTGTGCATTTATATTGTCTAGAGTACAGCATGACCGATATAAATAACCCAAATATCCAAGGATGTCCGACAAAATGGAAAGTGCCGAAGTAACCAAAAGAACAAATGACACAATAAACAAACGAACATGACCTAGAAGATTGCTATAAACTGCAGAACTATTTTTAGTTCACTTCTTCTTCTGCGTTCGCTCTATTGTAACCACATCGAATAAATCGTGTGATTTCCGCCTGGTAGCGTGAAGTTTTAATTCGCTGACCATGAAATAACTTTGTTGAGTCACTTTACCCAATACGAGCTTGACATGAGCAGTAGTGTTTTTAAATACATGTTGTAACGTTAACGGCGTCGGATAGATCTGCATTAAATACCTACAACTCATGTGACCTAGCTTCACCAGCAATGTTGAGTGCACACCGAATTTAAATACACCATGTATGACCTAGTGATCTCGTTGAAGATTTCAATTGATTAATTTTGCTTTTTGGTAGTGATGCAGAGAGGATATTCTGAGACTGCAATCACCTGTTGTTAACGCAGCACATTTCTCAAATAGGGTCTGTATTTATAGAATAATTTAGGTCTAACTTTTCCAGTGATTTTCATTGGTTAATTTGTGTACACTTTGTGTCGATTGTCTATTGTCCGTCCCCAGGTGAATGATGGTTGATCTTATTCACACTTACCGTTAAGCGTAGGGGTGGGAGCTTAAGCTGTCGTTCCAAGGCCAGATGTGTCGCCGTGGTTGCATTGTTCAAGGTTATCTTGATGTTTTCTATCCACCGTTTTCTTAGTCTACCGTTGACTTTACGCCCGCATATTCTTTTGTTATATGCTCTTATTGGTATTTAGTTAACATCGTAACAACTGGAAAGATCGAGGGTAAGAGAGACAGAGGAAGACAACGTGAGAAAATGTTGGATGGCTTGAAAACCTGGCATGATGCAGAATCATCAGAAACTATATTTAAATGTATAACAAACAGAGAACTGTGGAGAGACATGATCGCCTACGCCGGAATGCATGGTACCACTGAATGAATGAATTGGTATTTGGTTTCGGTTCATTCTCATAAGGTGACCAAATCATTTACTTGTTGTCTTTCAATTTATTTCTTACATGATATTATACCAACTTTTTCCCTAATTTATTCATTTCTTATTTTATCTAGTTTAGTAACCATTGCAGCTTTTCTGACATTTCATTTCACATGTAACACGTTTCCTTTGCTGCGATTCTGTTAAAAGTCCATGTTTGACATTGGTAGCAGAGTGTTGGTAATAAAATTGTAGCTATTATTTGTGTCATAGGAAATAATAGGAAAGGAAAATCACAGAAAGAAACACACGAATAACTTTAGAAGGCTGTTTTCAAATGAACCCGCATGTCATATAGCATATATTGACGATTGGTAATGCCCCATCTAATCTGATGACACACAAATACCAAACTTATTTTTTTTTCATTGTCATTCCCATCTTCACTTTCGCGGTGAAATATCAAGACTTGCACTCAAGGTATCGGGAAACTCCGATAATTTGATGTAAAACAAAAATCTGAAGGTGACAACACGAAATGCATAATGTCCGTCCAGTATCTAGATTAACACGAACATCTAGATTACAAAAGAAATAACTACGCTGTCACAGGTATGGTTGATTGTTAACAAAATAGCTGGGATCTCTCGTACAATATTCATAAAGTCCTTCTTCATGGAAGTCCTGATTGCTGGTCTCACATCGTGTCAGTCATCTTGACTGATGCGACTGAACACCCAAACGGGTCTGATACATACCTATATAAATAACCAAATGGCCAGAGGGTGTCCGACAAAGTGGATGGTGCCGCAGTAACCTAATGAACAAATAGTAATGCAAAATGATGTAAAAAGGTTACTAAAACACTTACCTAGCCTATTAATAAAAATATATTTTTAAGAAAAAAAACAAAAAACATACAATAAAACTAAACAGGACAATTCTCAACGTATCGGCTCAAATTGAACCTTTTTCAAGAGACAAACAACAGAAAACGACAAAATAAAAAAATAAATAGATGTCTATATTTCATCAAGCCCTCGTCTCCATAATAGCGCAGGGATGGCAACGCATCTATTTCTTTTTCATGTGTGTCCCGAATATTTTTAAAGATTCTGATTCTTTTTCATGTGTGTCCCGTAACTTAATATACTCTATCGTATGTAAGCGTTGTGATATGAAGTATATTGGTGAGACTGGTAGACGTTTAGCTGATAGATTCGCCGAACATCTGAGAGATATCACGAATCATCGTGACTCCCCAGTGGCTAATCATTTTAACAGCCCGTCACATCATGGTAGCTCTGATGTCTCTGTAACCGGTTTGTTACGTTGTTATACCGGTGACCGGCAACGTCAGTCCTTGGAATATCGTCTCATTTGTCATATGGGAGTCTTGCAACCAAACGGAATGAACATTAATCACCGTTTTGTTTGAGTTACCCACCTTTTCTTTATACCCTCTACTCCCGTATTGCACTGATTCTTGTAATTATTTGTCTTTGTACACTTTCGTGAATAATTATTATTTTTGTGTTTGCCGTTCTTCTATATAATTCCTTTATGTCTTCTTTCGTTTGTGTATGTCAATATGTGATTATTTTGTACTCTGCCATTTTGTTATTGTTAAATCATTTACATATTTAGATTTTGATTTCCTCGTTTTTATTGCAGTTGTCTCTTCGATGGGTGCCCACACATATATAGTTATTTGTATATGCATTTCGTTTTACATGGTTCTATGTATCCACACAATTACTTTGGGCCACACATTTGTATGTATACATATGCAGTTGTTATAGCATTATCTTTATGTGAACGAACGTTTATATTTACATTAATATATGTATATGTTTCTATGTGTATGAATGTTCATGTTATTATTTATACGAGAAAGTGTTTATGTGCATGAATGTTCATATTTGTGTATACATATATATATGTATATTTATGTGAGCGCTTTTTTATGTTAATGCACGTATCTCCATTCTGTGTCAATGTGTATACCTATTCTGGTGTGAGCCCTTTCCTGTGTGTGGATACATTTACATGCCTGTGCATTTTGTGTGGGTATCCTTCACACATCTGTGTCCATCTTGTTATGTGTTTATTTCTTGACTCTTGGTGTGTGTTTACATTTCTATGTATGTTTAGGTTTGGTTTTATATATATATGTTTATGTCTATATTTGGTTTCACATTCATTCCATGCGTTTTCAAATGTTGATTCTTCTTCTATCCTTCCTTCCCCAAACCCACTCACCCCACCACCACACAACCTCATCATTACTCATCTATCATTGTCATATGCCATTCTTGTTGGCGTAGGTGACCATGGTTCTCTGTTCACAGTATTGTTATCAGGATCGTTGTTTCCAAGCCTTGCTAGGTTGTCACATGAATATTTTCTCACGTCCCCATCTGTCTCTGTTCCCTTCAGTCGTGCCTGTTGTGACTATGTTCTTACAACCTGCCTGTCTGATAGAGTGACAAAGGGGGTATTTTTCTTATCTTTTTCTTTTATTATTCTTGCACTCATCTATAGTGTCTCTAATTTCCCACTTTCGGTTTGTTTATAATGAATGCACGCATTTTCACCTTGACTAGATGCGTTGCCATCCCTGCGCTATTATGGAGACGAGGGCTTGATGAAATATAGACATCTATTTATTTTTTTAATATTGTCGTTTTCTGTTGTTTGTCTCTTGAAAAAGGTTCAATTTGTGCCGATACGTTGAGAATTGTCCTGTTTAGTTTTATTGTATGTTTTTTGTTTTTTTTCTTAAAAATATATTTTTATTAATAGGCTAGGTAAGTGTTTTAGTAACCTTTTTACATCATTTTGCATTACTATCTGATACATACCCTTCACTATCTGCCGAACGGGACGAAACTCCTATGTATATACACGTGCTCATGTTTACAACCAACGTTTTAACTAGCTATTCACTAATCTTGTGCGTATATTTTAACCTAGTCTGTCCGAAGAGCTGCCATTGTGTATCGTTATCTTTAGTTCAGAGATATCGTTTGCACATTATCAGTTACTTGAGTTAGAATATAATGTCATTTTCTTGTATTTTAATTGTTCGTTGCTGAATAACATGTACATTATCGTAAAAGATGATTAAATATGGTTCCTTAGGATTTCCTGCTACGCCAAGTAGGTTAATGTGACAAAAAATGGGCAGGCCGGGCTATACCCCTTTATGTCTTGAAGCGTCAGGGGTAGAAGAGTTCACTGGAGACTACCTTTTTTGTGTTTCATATAGGCCTATGCTTGTTTTCGTTGATTCTTTTAATTCTGTAATCAATGTTTTGCATGGTCTGCCCATGTATCCATTGTGTCTGTATAGCAATGTTATTTTGAGGGGCACTATCCTTGACAATCTACAGAGTACTCATCATCATTATCAGGTGCCATGCCGGCTGGCGTAGGCGGTCATGACTCCCCACAGCTCTCTGTCTACAGTATTATGTATCAAGGTCGATGTTGTTTCCCTGCTGTGACAGACTGTCAAACTGTCTAATATTTTCTCACGTTGTCCCCCACTGTCTCTGTTTCCTTAAATTTTGCCTGTTGTGGCTATGCTCTCTAAACCTGCCTGTCTCATGAAGTGTCCAAAGATAAGAATATTGCCTTTTCTTATATTGTTGATTAAGGTACGTTTCGTATTTGACTCTTTCAACACCTCTACATTAGTTTTACTGGCAGCCCATGGTATTGTCAGCATTCATACAGAGTACTACAGACGTGTTAGCTAGAATTGTCATTGACCAGACGGGGTCGCATGTTTTGGCGTTTAGTTGGTTAATATTTATATAATTGGAATCGCATGCCAAAATACTTTTATACCAAGTATAATAGCTAAGTAAACATGTTTCCGCACTTGACAAACCACATCTCCCCATCAAGACATTCAACCTGTGTAATAAAGTCACTGCAACATTGTCCTTTCTCTACGTTATTTATGTGTATAATCAGACATATAGGTCCTTATTGTAGGAATACGAATGTTTTATGTATGTGTTCCTGGGGATACTTCGGTTCACGTTAAGCAAATGTGGCCTAATTTTTACGAAACTAATGTCCTACATTATTCAGCAAAACGAACTTTCGCTAAAGGTGCATACAACGCAGAATCCAATGATCTGCACATAACGCACTGAGATCCCCCTTCCTCCACTCTTGGAGCACCCTTTGGGGGTAGGGGAGCTCTCAGTGCGAAAATCAAATTAGCGCTAACAGACGCTTCGCATTTTTTATCCACGCGTTACGGAAGCTCAATGAAATCAAACATACTATTTAAAATATATCACGTGATAAGGTCACATTTGCGTAACATATACCGATACTTCACTATTTGTACTGGGTGTTCATTGTTATAGTCCTTGTTTCGATTAGTACGTTCTCAGTGACTTGAGTACACAGTTTGAATGTCTTGACGAGATTACATCTTTTTGGGGGATGTGGCTGGTCAAGTAGTCCTACGTAAACCCTGTTTACTTGAGTTGCAAGGCGAGTTGGTGCCACTAGAACTGACCTTGTTCAATTCGCATCAGCCTAGATAATTATTTTCATTTATCCTCATGCTTCCTACTTGAATTTACCTACACAAATAGTGACCAACCGGAAGCCAAATGATATTTTTTTAAACGTAACGGATAGTGTCCAATTTAATTTGTCTTTAAATTGTAAAAAAAAAAAAATAATTTAATTTTGAAAACAGGTCTTCTATACTGGTAACAGTCTCACACTATCTGATGGTAGTCTGGAAGTATGTGAAGACTTGAAGGGATAAATGTCCAGTGTAGGGTAACAACCCTAACCAGGAAGTAGGTCGCTGGAGTAACACAGGGCAAATAACAAGATGAACAAAAATAGGTAGAAGTGTTACCAAAATAAGACATAAAAAAACCTAAAAATAAGATACAGAGACAGATGACGGTTCTACTAAAAAGTTGTCATCAGGACAAACCAAAGACCACAGTACAACGAATCTTACATGAAGACAAACATGGTTATGATAGGCTGGAAGGAAAAGGAGTGATAGCGAATAGATAGCGGAGGATGCAAAGATGCAGCAGTATGACAGGGAAGAAGAGGGTATATGGAGAGGATAGTAGTAAGTAGAAGGGGAAAGTGAACAGAAGAAAGTGAAAAATGAAAATAGATAAGATGTAATAGCAAGTAAAATAAGAAAAATTGAAATAAGTTCAAATACTTACCTCAAAAGTAGCAAAATTCAATGAGTATTACCGACATATAGTCGTAGTGTGAGGGAAGAGCAAAAGAAGATGGTACGAGAGATCAGATTAGAGAGAGAGAGAGCGAGGGAGAGAAAGAGGCCAATACGGCAAGGACAGACGAAATAGATGAAGAGACATAGAGCACGTATGACCAAACAACGCGAGGAAAATATAGAGCAGAGGAGAGAGACGAGTAATAGGAGCAGACGATAGTGAGGAAAACATGTAGTGATGATATATGAAGGTGAAGATAGTGAAATATTATTAATAATAGATAACTTAGCTTCAGGTACATCTTGTTCACTGGTAATGCTTGAAATGAATGAGCCCAACATCGGGGGCTGAAAGTCTAAAATGAATAGACACGATCTAAGTGACCGGCTCGCCATGTAAGAAAACGCAGACATAGTGCAGTTACACGAAATAGAAAATACGCAGAAAGGAAGAACAACATCCGTAGGCAATAAGAGGAAATAAACACTAGACAAAGGAAAGGAGAAGAGAAAATGCACGGCGGACCAGAACCAAGGCGTGAATCAGGGACGTAGAGGTGAAACCCGAGGAGAGGGAGGCGTCGTCTGTCTCTGTAATTTATTGTCAGGTTGTTTATGTCTTATTTTAGTAACACTTCTACTTATTTTTGATCATCTTGAAGACTTTAAAGAAGAAATGACACACGAGAACGCATGGATTTTTAAAAAAAATTTAGGCACCCCGCCCCCCCCCCCCCCAATTAAGGCAAACGTAGGATAACAATTATATTGAAAATGGTAAACTGTAGCTGCTGGTTTAATAAAAATTAATTGTGACAGGAGTGACGGGAAATGATAGTTTCTTGTCAAACTGGCACATGATGATGGACAAATGACACCAATCTTCAGAAACAAAAATATAGATTTCAACGCCAAAATAACGCTATTCAAAACGATTATTATACCAACGCTGTGCTACCAAAGCCACACATAACGAGACAAACGTAAATTAATGACAGCTGAAATGGTATGCTTACCAGAATCCTAGGAATATCACTAAGAGACAGGGTGAGGAATGACGACTTTAGATAAAGAACCGGCACCGCCCCAATCTTGGAATAAATTAAGAGACAACAGATAAGACTGTTTGCATACATCAGCATATCTGAGGATAGAATTCGCTGGAGGACTCTGTGTGCTGAGGCATTCAATGTGGTACCCATACGACCCTGCAGGGTTACGGGTTTATTGATTGATACATCAGCAGACTGCCATCAGACAGCGTATCACAGCAAGCAAGTTACATATATAGTGAAGGTAGACCTAGAAGGGATGATAGAAGGCAACAGGGGAAAGGCCGACCAAGACGCCGTTGGACAAAAGATGTTCAGGAATGCCTGCGCATGTCACTGGAAGATGCAGGGCAACTTGCTCAAGACCGCGGATAATTCAAGAGATCCATAGGAAAGACTACGTTCCGGAAAGAATATGTCACTTGATGATGAGACCTAGAGGCCGACCACGAAAACGATGGAATACCGAAATAAAAGAGGCGCCAAATTCCACAATATCTCCAGAAAACTCTTCTACCGTGACGCTGAAAGGCTACACAATATTTAGCGAATAGATAGATAGATGATGAATCTGATTGCACCGGAAGTTGAATGCATGAACTTTGAACTTAAGGGAGGTCATCATAATATTTATCACAGGCAACATGAAACGAACTTTGACTGCTGATAGCAGTTGTTGACAGAGCAAGACTTTTCCCACATCTGCAGGAGAACGAGATGACTTCTAGAAACCTGCTGTTCACTTTGCAATGTGCACGGAGATCTTTACAGTTGTCAAATATAATTGTACGTTTTAAATTATTTGATCAATCGCATTATTCAACTATTCAACTATTCTATTGTCATGATAACCCAGTTTTAAGATTTTAAAACTTCGATTGATCAATTAATTTCCGCCGAAGACGGATGTGTCGGGCCACTGGCGCAAATAAAACGGCGACACAACGCATTTCCATTCTCTGGACTACATCCTGCTGGAAATCTATTAGGACCATGGTCCTGCTGTAAGGGAGATCCAGCGGGAGTTTGAGAATGAACGAAGAAGAAGAAGAAGAATTAATTACGTTAGGTATTAGCACTAAATTTTCAAATTGGGTTTATAACATTATAAACACCACAGTTAGATAGCCCTTGAAATTTGCAATTCAACGATACCTCAACCAAGTCTGTAGGTCGATTCTGTGAAAAGTTATGAATTTTTTTTGTCGAAATTTCAGGAAAAGATAATTACATGGGAACATATAATAAAATATGAACGGACTGATGATGAAAGTTGTGACCAAGAATTGAAGCAGAACTAGCATTTTATGAAATATTTCAGTTATTTATGATAATATATGCATAAAACTATACATTTTTGTGTTCGGGAAGGCAAGACACATCTGTTGAATATACTGTACCAATTGTCAGGCATAATTGGGGCTAATTAATATTCAAAATGGTGGCTAATTTGCATAATTTACTTGTAATTTAATTGTCTAATTATTAATTATTTCACTTATTTATGATAAAACACCATCAAATTATACTTTTTTGTGTTCGGGAAGGCAAGACGCATCTGTTGAATATACTGTACCAATTGTCAGGCATAATTGGGGCTAATTAATATTCAAAATGGTGGCTAATTTGCATAATTTACTTGTAATTTAATTGTCTAATTATTAATTATTTCACTTATTTATGATAAAACACCATACAAATTATACTTTTTTGTGTTCGGGAAGGCAAGACGCATCTGTTGAATATACTGTACCAATTGTCAGGCATAATTGGGGCTAATTAATAAGAAAATTCTGGAGGTAAGGTAGGACATAGCGAATGCCAACTGACTAGAGTACAGGAACTGTATGGCGAATAACTAAATAGGAGGTTTGGAACAGAGGATGAAAAATGCAGAGGTGGAGAATACAAGAGGAAAAAAGAAAAGAAGAAAAAAATATGTGGTGGATAGACGGAAGCCCCGAGACGGAGATACGCCAGCAAGAAAGTAAAGTGTGGGTGGGAGGGATGAGGGAACCCAGATGCCTAAAGCCTTATGCATTAGGTCTCCAGTCATAACATCACTGTCACTATCAGAATTAAATAGAATATCCAATAATGCATCTTAAAAATTATCTTTACGGTAATTCTAATGTATACCTAGACCTACTAATAATGTTTGAATAGAAGCTATCTGAGTTCGATTACAGTGACAGTGAGACACAAACACTTGTCATCGTCATGGTAACATGGGCTGCAAGCATTCTGACGCGCTGACATGTTTTTTTTATCTGTACCCTTGAATAATTTAATACAATACTGTTTGAAGACATTTCAATAAACACTAGTACATAGTGTCACATTAAATTAACTAAAGGATGATAAGATGTAGAAATTCATTAAACTGTAACTTAAATTTTTAACATTATACACGAATATCGATAATTAACGGCGCGGCAACATTGAACAGCCGAAAACGAACTCTAAAGCTAGTAGCGTGGTCGGTCGATCACCATAGCATTTTTAAAATTTAATAATAATTAATAGGTACTTCTAGAAATGTTAAAATTTGGTACATAAAGATAGAAATGGTTGCTGAATATGTTAGACATGGTTTCACATATTAACTTTAATCAAAATTTAGAAATATACGTGTGCAAAGACAAAAAACACCTACCTCGTCTTGTTTAATTGCTTGGTGTTAATTGTAGATAAGGTATCTCCAACATACCTAATCTTAATACACTGCAGAAATGGATTATAAATAGTATACAGTTCACTTTTATATGATCTAAAGCTGCGTGGCGTCACTAAATGACAATTCCATTGGATAGTACACACGTGGTCCATGAAAAAATGAAAATGTCGGCACATGGCATTTTTATCAAGGGACATTACTCTAAATATCTTTTTGCGGAAATATTTCGATTAGTGCTAATGCCTAATTACGTAGACATGAATGTACAGAGTACGTTTGTACATAATTATTATGTATGTATGTGATCACCATCATGCCTGCCACTTTTTCCTGGTACCCATTTTCTTATGATATGTTGACCTAGAATATTGCAACTCTTTATTCACAGACTAAAACAGTTTTTAATGCACTGCTTTTGAAAGCTGCTGTTTAAAGCCACTTCAGATGGTGATTAGTTGAAATTTGGGTTTATGATAGCCACATGCAGTGGTACGACATACTTTAAGTTAAGTGCTTGACTAGCACATATAGTTTCAGTAAACCTCACTTACTTATGATTAGAGTTGCTTTCAAGCTTAAGATGAAAAGTCAGAGCTGAACATCATCGCCAGGGCAAGCTCTTATTTATCATCAAATTAATTTTTAGTTGTGTCCAGTGATACTTGTGTCTTGGGTGTCTCAAATAATGACTCACTCCAGGGACAGTGAATGTTGAGTTACTTGATAAGCAGTGACATTGTTCAGTCTTAATGTGTCTATCACTCCATCAATCCACCATATCCTTGGCCTTCCTCTGCTGCTTTCCATTTTCGTGTCATTTATTGTCTTTCCCCAGGTGATTGTTATCCACTCTTGCTGTTACGCGTAGTGGTGATTGGAGCTCGAGCTGTGTTCCATGGTCAGATGTGTGGCCTTGGCTGTTCTATGACCATGTTTGTTCAGGATGTCTCTAATGTTTTCCATCCATGTTTTTCATGGTCTTCCTCTAGCTTTGTACCCTGATCTCATTTGGTTATATGCCTGTACAGGCAAATTGTCGTGATGCATTCTCATAATGTAGCCAAACCACTTGATCTGCTGCCTTTCTATGTATTCTGTGCAAGGTGTTATACCTATTCCTTCCCTGATGTCTTCATTTCATAATCTATGTCTCCTGCAGCTTTCCTCAGGCATTCCATCTCACATGTCACTATCTTTCTGTAATGTGAAGATAAGAGAGACCAGGTTTGGCACTGGTAACACAGTGTTGGTAGGAATATACTGTAAATCATTTGTCTTTTAACTTCCATCTCGATCTTGGGATGAAGAAGTAGTAGTGACAGTTGGTATGTTACTGCATTTGCCTTTTGATATCTCATCTTTATCTCTCTATCAAAGCTTCCATTTTCCGTGAAAATATTACAGAGATATTTGAAAATACACGATATATATTTCATGTCGTAATTAAATAAATTACTTCCGGTAGTCATGTCCGTTGATGGAGGGTGTTTCTCTAATCAAGTCTGGGTCATTCCGTTGATCTTTGGATTAATCAACTAACATCGTAAAGTCCAGACCGATTTGTGTAACAGAAGTCAGTTCATTCCAATTCTTTTTCATTCAAATGAATTATTTTGTGACGTACGCCACCAATCTCTTGAATGGATACCAACAGGCAAAAGAGCCAGGGGTAGACCAAAAGAAACACTCAGAAGAACAATACTTAGAGAAAGTAAAGCAATCAATATCCATACTATTCAAGCACTGCACAGAATAGCTTTGAACAGACAGAATTGGAGTGATCTGACCTCTGCCCTATGTGCTAACTTCAGCGCAAAAGGAAAATGATGATTATGAATTAAGTAAAACATTAGGCCATTCAACTTTACAATGAACACACAGACTATCAGAATATAGGATATGGGTATGCAAAGTACTATTAACAGTATACAAGACAGTTTCAACTATAAGGTCTTTTTCAAAAAAATACAAATAGTATAATAAACAAAACAGTGAAACTGTAAAAATAATGGCACTATCACAAAAGCATTAAATGGCAGATATTTAACAGCAGAGACAATCCAATGTGACAATCAGCAGAGGCAAGAGTACATCAAGTTTCTTGTGGCCAGGAGTGTATTTGATTCTTCTTGTGGCCAGGAGTGTATTTGATTCTTCTTGTGGCCAGGAGTGTATTTGATTCTTCTTGTGGCCAAGAGTGTATTTGATTCTTCTTGTGGCCAGGAGTGTATTTGATTCTTCTTGTGGCCAGGAGTGTATTTGATTCTTCTTGTGGCCAGGAGTGTATTTGATTCTTCTTGTGGCCAGGAGTGTATTTGATTCTTCTTGTGGCCAGGAGTGTATTTGATTCTTCTTGTGGCCAGGAGTGTATTTGATTCTTCTTGTGGCCAGGAGTGTATTTGATTCTTCTTGTGGCCAGGAGTGTATTTGTTTCTTCTTGTGGCCAGGAGTGTATTTGTTTCTTCTTGTGGCCAGGAGTGTATTTGATTCTTCTTGTGAAATGACAAAACTACTTCTTTATATTTTTTTCTGTTTAAAAATAAAATATGTAAATTAGTGTACCGGTAATCTGTCAGAGATTGAACTTTCAATAATGCTCCAAGCATTAACTAAAAATATATTTTATTATTTTACAGAAAAATAGACAGCTGTCAACATCACATATATATCTGTCACAGGCACAAGCAGCGGCCGAGCCCTTGACCTTAACAACGCAAGAAAGAGGGATAAGGACTATATGTTTGAATGACCCTCGTAAAAGGTTAATAAATGCCACAAATACAGTACATGTCATCATAATTCATATTTTACTGTGTGAATTTTTTTAAATGATAGACTTTGATAATGATAGATTTTGAGCTTAAATATGTTATGCTTTCACAAATTTCTCAGTTAACTTTTGAAAGTTTTGCTTTTAGCAAAACACAGAATATTGTATTACAAGGCACAAAGAAGACCAAGAACTAGATGAGGGGACACAATCAAAGAAACATTAAAGAGACACTGATTGACCATGGCCAATGCAACCCAAATGGCCAAATACAGATAACTCCAATTCCCCCATGATACTTAATGACACAAGTGGAAATGACGATAGATAGAACTTTTAACAACATAATCATCAGCAAAGCAGCTTTGCATTCTACCTTTAATTTCTGAGATAGGTCTTTAGTGTGCAATGGCAGGATCATAGATCTTACATGGAGAATCTTCAGAAACCCAAGCTGGAAGGCACCCATGCTTTGTTGATCATTTCTCAACTTTGGACAGGTCATGTATCTCTCTCAATGATTTAGTACACTGCACACGCTGACCACATACTAGTTATATCACATATAATCTGTAGGTTTAACTGATTGTGCCCATAAAATGATATATCATTGCAGATAGAACCCCCATCCTGGACATATCCATGTTATATCATTCTTGCAGATAGAACCCCAATCCTGGACATATCCATGTTATATCATTCTTGCAGATAGAACCCCAATCCTGGACATATCCATGTTATATCGTTCTTGCAGATATGCCATTTAAATTTGCTTCATTTGGACCGTAAATGAATTAGTATTAACATATTTAGCTGTTTATATTTAGAAGTCTGACTAACGAAAGGAAACCCTTGTGGTACTGTGTGATTAGACATGGGTGACATTTATTTTAAATTAAAATTTGAACAAGGTAGGTTCAGTTTTTCAAAAATTAGTAATATGGCTTCATCTTCCACTAGTAATAAGCCTAAGTCTCAACAATTAGCAAACATTGGGTTTTATTATTGTTTGAGTTTTATCATTGGAGATATTATTTCGAGTGATGTGTCAGAAAACAGTGTTTTAGATTTTGACAGTGGCGATTACCAACTTGTTGAAAACCGAAAAATAAATAGGCCTAGACCTACTCTGCTAAAGGAAGAATAACAGCTAAAAAAATTCTGAAAATTTTCCCACTGATACTGTTTCTGAAGAATCAGATAGACCTAGTGACAGCAATGATAATCTTATACTACATTATACAGAAAATAGAACTAGACCTAATGATAATAATAATAATATTGAGTGGAATAAAGTTTAACTTTGGAAATCCAATACTTGGGAATATTTCATGAAGTTTCACAATATTTTGCTCAGTTCTGAAATTTGACATGAAACACAAAAATGGTATAAAAGAATACACAGTTGATAGATTTACTTCAAATAAACTAGTTAGTTAGTTAGTCGTCGAATCATCATCACAGCAAACTGGACATGTCTATAGTTGCTCCGATCTCTCCTTGAGTGTATCCGTCATTACACTTCTTCTGACAGCAATGGTCCTCTGCTGGTTGACCATCATTCTTCTGTGCTCTCAAAAATGTTCACTTCTAGCAATATCGCATTTCAATCCCTGATCTTTAATCCTGGCCATTAGAAAGGAATCATCATCCACATTAGTCTCACTCTCATGTGCTGTATCTCTTAAGGAATTCAAAACGTCAGCTCGATCCATTGCCCCATCGTCCTGTGCCACAATCATGCTTAATACCAGTTGATATGCTCTTTCATTGCCTCAAACATCCACATGTCCCAGCACAAAAATAAATGTAACTACTTTTAACCTTACCTTTCTCAAGGCCTCAATCCACTGTTCGCGAACGAGACCCACTTGTACCTTCCTAATCATACTCATAGTCACTCAAGATGCAGACCCGCATTACCTTCTGTGTCCCTACCCACTCAAATTCCCTGGTCACTGCCATAATCTCCATGTGCATGCTACTCGTAGTCACAACAAAGGCATTCTCCTTCCTGATCATTTTACCTGTGCACTGAGCTGTGAAGGTCCAAGCACTGCAAACATGTCTAATCACAGATCCATCAATGTATATAATCACATCCCCCTCTTTGGCATTCTCACTGACCAAAAATGATCAAAACTAGTTATGATCAGGAAAGGAACAGTCAAAGCATCTACTTTAGTAAGATTGGATATCAACATTTCAAGATAAGTAAAATTGAGGGTGAGTAGAACAAAATATTTTATGTTCATCTAACATTTCTGTTTGTGGTGTAATTTTTGTATCTTGTTGTTACAATTCTTATATTTTTATATTGTATATGGATTCCACATTCAATTATCTTTCTATTGATACCTTATATGACTTTCCATAGCTAATATTTTATCTTCAGGAAGAGTGCACCTAAATTATGGTGTGGTCAAAAAATTATGCCTAAAATTAATTACGTCCAAACCCCGGGAATAATTCCGTCCTCAGAGAGAGATAATTCAATACCTTTTCATCTCTTCTCACTTCTAGCTACATTGATTTGTTACACAATATGCTTGTAGCATGTCCAGACTGGAGCTCATTTTGTCATGTTTTTATTTCTAATCATACAATTTTAAGGGGAGAGTACTCTAATAAATTCTATCCTTCTATTCTATGTTAATTAACTCTATATTTCTGTAAGGCTTTTCCTAAACTACCATAATGCATTTAGAAGTAGGCCTAAAAAAAGTGGAGGTTTTAGGAGCTTGTCAGCAGAAGAGTTCTGCTTAACTGTCTGTTTTAGCGGCATGCTGGAGTTAAAAAGTTTACTTATCAGATAAATATTTGTCTGATCGAAATGTTCAAAATTGACAGATTATTTTTTGGAAGATCTACTTGCTGTGTTCCAGTGACTTCTATCTACAATGGTGTGGATGAGGATAAATCTTGTCCTTTTGATGTAGTCTGTCCATGCTTTTATTTGTCATCCTCGATTTCTTCCACCTTCGACAGTTCCCTGAAGTAATGTTTTTGACAAGGATTCATGCCTGCATACATGTCTAAACCATGCAAGTTTTCGTTGTTTCACTATTGAAAGCAATGCATCTTGTACACCTGTATATATCTCTATATTATTTCTATTTTACTGCTGTACTGATCAATGAAATATAAACAAAAAGTATTAAAATGTAGAGTTAAAAATATGTCTTAATATTGTGAAACTAACTTATCAGGAATGCCTTGTCACTTGCCATGCTGCAGTCCTTGCATACAGACCTGATCCATGACCAGGACAGCCTTAGGGTGATCATTATCAAAGCAGTTGGCCCAGTTTTCTCAGCCGGACATGATCTTAAAGAACTTGTAAGTTCTCTCTCTGTGTGCCTTTTTGCTCTCTTGCTTTTATTGTGCCATTTTCATCTTTGTGTAATATAGACAAGCACAACTTGTCTCCCCCTGTTAACTAGACTTATTGGTGACTTTGTTCCAAGTCATGAGGTTGAGTTAATACCTTTTTGTTTGGTTTGTTGCTGACCTTTTATCGGAATCTGTCTTACCTTTTTTCCTCTCAATATCTTATAATAAAGTCATATCTCATTATAACAATTTGGTCCAGACCAACAATATATTGATGTAATAACAGCAATTTGTTATATAAAGTTGCTGAGTGTTGCAGAGACATGAAAAGTGAACAAAGAACAGCAACACTGTTTACCCTCCATGCATATCATAAAAGGTGACTAACGAAGCTTTTGGTGTTGAGTTGGCTGTCCCACTCATCAGTGACCCCAAAGCCATGCTGAAGTCTGATGTGTCAGTCTTAAAGGCACAGATATCATAGCTGAACTGTAAGCTGTGACACAACACATTCCATCTTATGGACTGCTAATCTGCAGGAGTTTGAGAATGAACACAGAAGAAGAAGCTATATGAAATATTAAAGTAAATTAAAGAATAAAAATAATTGAAGATTTTGAAAAGTATTGTTAAATAGCACAACCAACCATTCATGCCTAAAACAGCAAAAGATTTGTTTGCAAAGCACAAGGAAGATCCAGAGGGTGGACACAATCAAAGAAACCTTAAAGAGACACAAGCTGACCATGACCAGTGTGACCCAAATGACCAAAGACAGACAACTCTAACTTCCTACCACCACGCTTAACGGCACAAGTTAGTTAGTTAGTCGTTCAATCATCGTCACTGCACTCCGGACAAGTCCATAGGTGCTCAGATCTCTCCTTGAGTGTAGCCGCCATTACACATTGACTGTAGTTTGATCAACCCCAGTATGCAGTTGATTGACCATCATTCTTGTAATCGGCATAAGATTGACTATCAGCACAAGTGTAAATGACAATGGATAGATAGATTGTTAAATAAAGAAATTTGTTATAAATGTATGAGCTGTAGAGAGTTTCCACTGTGTCACTACACTATTCTTAGCTCTGACCAGGTCTTTGTATCATCTCCATACACTATTCTTAGCTCTGACCAGATCTTAATGTCATCTCCATACCATCACATTCTAGCTTTTTCCTCTGCCTCATTAGATCACTTGATCATTCTGGTCTCAGCTCTTTCCTTAGTCTCATCAATCTGTTCTTTCCTTTAGTTTTATCACGGCCTCCTTCCTGGTCTCAGCTTATTCTTGAACTTGTGTGTATATCTAAACAGACACGAGAGAGGGGCAGCAACTACCACGAAGAAGTTTTCTCAACATGTACAAATGTCATGAACCTAATCCAGGTATTTAGCTAATCCAGTTTTTTTATCTAATCCATGTATTTACCTAAACTATTTATCTAATACAGTTATTTACCTAATCCAACAATTCACCTAATCCAGGTATTTACCTAATCAGATACTTAACTAATCCAACTATTTACCTAATCCAGGTATTTACCTATTTCTGTAATCCATCTTTTGCATGGTCTGCCCCTGGCTTTGCATCCATCACTTAAAAGATGGTCATCTGTTAATAAGTAAATGTGTCCTTGTGTTACCAGGATATGACAGAGAAGCACAGAGTTACAACAATGCTACCTTCCATACATGCAGACACTGTCATGTCTGATGCCACATGATTGCTCCATACATGCAGACACTGTCATGTCTGATGTCACATGATTGCTCCATACATGCATACACAGTGACATAAACTTGAGGTGGTGAATACTTTCAAATTCCTTTGATCTATCACATGCAGCGATGGAAAATGAAAGATAAGGCTGGAGATGGCTTTAGTTTCTGTGTCGAGAGTAAATTTTACTTGGAAAAGCAACATCAGTGTTAGAGTGAAAATTGAACTTTTATAACTCACTAGTGATTTCTGTTGTGTTGTTTGGTTGTGAGAGTTGGATACTCATTGCAGACATAGAGAGACGATTACAGACCTTCATATACAAATGTTACATACAAATTCTACGAATCTCCTATAGAGAGCATTAAAAAAGTGTACATAAGAAAAAATACAGATGTATTCTGGTTCACAAGAACCATTGCTTTCAATAACGATGAAAACTTACATGATTAGGGCATGTATGCAGACATGATTGCTTGTAAGAAATAATACTACAGGGAACTTTCAAAGATGGAAGAAGCAGAGATGGACAGACAACATCAAGGACTGGAATCTCTTATAGAGAGCATTAAAAAAAGTGTACATAAGAAAAAATACAGATGTATTCTGGTTCACAAGAACCATTGCTTTCAATAACGATGAAAACTTACATGATTAGGGCATGTATGCAGACATGATTCCTTGTAAGAAATAATACTACAGGGAACTTTCAAAGATGGAAGAAGCAGAGATGGACAGACAACATCAAGGACTGGACAATACAAGATGTTTCCTCACTCATCCACATCATTGAAGATATAAATTGATGGAGGGATGTGTGTTGATGCATCCAATGTGTTAAGGTATGACCCTGAAAGGTTACGGGTTTATAGAGATGCTCCACAAAATTTAAGCGGGAGTCGTCTACCATCAATGGGTGATGTTATTGGCATAATCTATGACCTGAAAGATTACCTGGTCCAATCCCAGTTCAGTTGCCTTCAGTAAAATTTTTCTTTTTATTATTTCCCCTGGCTATGGTTATCAGACAATGTGAATTTATTTATTAACTCAAACCCTAACCCAACTCTCCTAATTAAATAAATATTTAAATTAATAAACATAAATAAATTAATAAACATAACTAAGGGAAATAATTGAAAGAAAAATATGACGGTGGGCACCTGATCTGGGTTTGGACCGATTACCTTTATATTTGTGGCAATACATGCAGGTGTTGAGGGTAATGAGTTAACCGATGCACTGGTGAACATGGCCACAGTGTCAATATGTACATAATGGATTAATCTGAAATAGTTAATCTATTAAAGGAAATTGTTCTCTCAGAAGATTTTCAGAAGTGTTAATCATGGTTGCACTCAAGACATGCATGAGATTGGTGTAAAGATCGGAAAAGCTCGTGAAGAGAAACTTATGTTAGATATTCAAAGAAACTGATAAATCAGCGTTGAACTGGAACTATCAGCCGCTATACTCTAAGGAATTTATTGAGAAAGGAATCAGAGCACATATGGACTTGTCCTGTGTGTGCCAATGATAACCTGCAGTCATAACTTCCATGTAGAACAGACATCCACTGGACCCCATTCTAACGCTAAGCAGGTCACAGCAGACCACAATTTTTAGATTCCGCACAGGACACTGCAGACTACAAACACATCTCCACAAAATTAAGGCTGTCTAAACTGACCAATGCCAATGTCAAAAGGGTCCCTAGAACACATTATGCAGACATGCCTACTCTTTGATGACGTTAAAACTAAAATATGGCCCCAGGAGACAGATCTGAAGGTACAGCTGTGGGGAAACCATTAGTACCTCTTACAGACGACTAAATTCATGGAGGCAGCCCACCTTCCTGTGTAGGCTTATGAGCATAGAAAACTGATCGCAGAAGAAGAAGAGTAACTTCCATGCATATTGTAAGAGGGAACTAAGTAGGTTGGGTGTGGATTTGACTACCCCACACAAGACTGCTGAAGACCTATGCCAGAACCGCTGGATGGTAAGCATAAACATCTTGACCAAAACATCTTCATTATTAGCATTGACAAGAGTACAACAAAACATCTTCATCATTAGCATTGACAAGAGTACAACAAAAAAATGATTAAAAATTATAATCAAAAGGGTACATATATATTTGTTTAGATCTCCAACAATTTCCTGCAATGAAACTTTTGTTTCCTTTGTGCAGTGATGGAGGAAGCCTCCAGAATTTTGTTTCATACTCAGAAAACTCCAACTTTCGAGTGGTATGCAGTGCTTTGAGAAGCCTCTTACTCAGAGGGGTTCTATGTGTGTACAAAGGCATGTTCTATCATTTTGTATGCAACTACAGCTTCAGTAAGACCCAGTACTGCAGTAACAGTCAATCTATTCAGTTGCTAGTGTCAAGTATAAATTGATAGGGATATTACAGTCAGTTTGAGATAAATTGATAGGGATATTACAGTCAGTTTGAGATAAATTGATAGGGATATTACAGTCAGTTTGAGATAAATTGATAGGGATATTACAGTCAGTTTCAGATAAATTGATAGGGATATTACAGTCAGTTTGAGATAAATTGATAGGGATATTACAGTCAGTTTCAGATAAATTGATAGGGATATTACAGTCAGTTTCAGATAAATTGATAGGGATATTACAGTCAGTTTGAGATAAATTGATAGGGATATTACAGTCAGTTTCAGATAAATTGATAGGGATATTACAGTCAGTTTGAGATAAATTGATAGGGAAATTACAGCCAGTTTCAGATAAATTGATAGGGATATTACAGTCAGTTTCAGATAAATTGATAGGGATATTACAGTCAGTTTCAGATAAATTGATAGGGATATTACAGTCAGTTTGAGATAAATTGATAGGGATATTACAGTCAGTTTGAGATAAATTGATAGGGATATTACAGTCAGTTTGAGATAAATTGATAGGGATATTACAGTCAGTTTGACATGTTTCTTGTTCTATATATGGCTTGCCAAAGTTTGACAGGCTGGGCTGTGGTTTGTAGTGATAGAAGTCTGTATGAGACAATATGAAAATAAGTTTACAGATATTTTTAATAATTAGATTTAGCAATTTATATACAATATGTAGATGTATGCAGGCATGATTCCTTGTGAGAAACAATACTACAGGGAACTCTCGAAGGTGGAAGAAGAAGGG